>JABMCL010001506.1:2177500-2187500 GCA_018857735.1 Alviniconcha marisindica
GTGTGTGTGGTGTGTGCGTGCGTGCGTGCTGTTTGTTCGTGTGTGTGCGTGTGTGTTTGTGCGTTGTGTGTGTTTGTGTGTGTGTGTGTGTGTGTTGTGTGTGTGTGTGTGTGTGTGTGCTACGCGCGGCGCGTGTGTGTGTGTGTTGTGTGTGTGTGTGTGTGTGTGTGTGTGTGTGTTTGTGTGTGTGTGTGTGATTGCGTGTGTGTGCGTGTGTGCTTTTGTGTGTGCGTTGGTGTATGTGTGTGTGTGTGTGTGTGTGTGTGTGTGTGTGTGTGCGCGCGCGCGCGCGCGTGTGTGTGTCTGTGTGTGCGTGTGCGTGTGTGTTCCCAGCTTTTTCGTCATAATTTCATCCAACAGCTTGGTATTTATTGCAGTAAAACAAATTTTGTGCTGGGCAGCTTTTCATGTGACATCTCTGTTGAGAACTACCATAATAATTATGCTAGTATATTACCTTGGTCTTATTAGTCATACATTTACAAGCTCAAAACAATAAACATGTTACCTTTGACCCAGCTCCCCGTTACTTCTACCGGTCATACATCTACACGTTCAAATCAACTACCAGCCCACCTTATGTCTACCAGTCATACCTCAACCGTAACAAACTGACACCAACCGCCAGCCCATCATTCTCCTACTAGTCATACCTCTTCAAGTTCTAATCATCTGCCAGCTCACCTTACTCCTACCATTCATATCTTCAAGTTCTAATCATCTACCAGTCATATCTTCAAGCTATAATCAACTGCCAGCTCACCTTACTCCTACCACTCTTCAAGTGCTAATCAACTGCCAGCTCGTCTTGGTCCTACCAGTCATATATCTTCAAGTTCTAATCAATTGCGAGCTAGCTCACCTTACTCCTACCAGTCATATATTCAAGTTCTAATCAACTGCCAGCTCACCATATTCCTACCAGTCATATCTTCAAGCTCTAATCAACTGCCAGCTCACCTTACTCCTACCAGTCATATCTTCAAGTTCTAATCAACTGCCAGCTCACCATACTCCTACCAGTCATATCTTCAAGTTCAAATCAACTGCCAGCTCACTATACTCCTACCAGTCATATCTTCAAGCTCTAATCAACTGCCAGCTCACCTTACTCCTACCAGTCATATCTTCAAGCTCTAATCAACTGCCAGCTCACCTTACTCCTACCAGTCATATCTTCAAGCTCTAATCAACTGCCAGCTCACCTTACTCCTACAACGTTCAGCATTCCCTTAATCTCGATCCCATCCCTCCCGGTGCTGTCCCCACCACCACACGCCATCTGCCGGAGCAAACAAAGTCGAAAAGAAGAAAGCAAGGATGATGACAACAGGACAAATTAGGTTATATACAGTCACGTGGCCTGGTTAGCTCCAGGGCCGAGAGCAGCATGTGGGGGTATCAATAATAAATGATGGCTATTGACCAGACGGTGTCCCGCTACGTGTGTGGACGAGCTCTGGACGCGATGGAAACTGACACGCGACAGCGTCTTAATGAGCTTGGCTGGGATTTGATATATCACTTAAGGGTGCCAGTGAGTGTGTCGAAATGTGATTCGGGTTTACTTAGGGTGTCAGGCAATGTGCCAAGACGTCATTTGGGTTTAACTTAGAATGACAGTGAGTATGTCCAATTGTGATTTTGACTCATCAGTGAGTGTGCCGAAAAGTAATGTGGGTTCACTTAGAATTCGAGTGACTGCCACAGTGCCGAAATTAATTTGGGTTCACTTAGAATGTCAAAGAGTGTGCCGAAATGTGATCTGGGTTCACTTAGAATGTCAGTGAGTGTGCCGAAATGTGATTTGGGTTCACTTGGAATGCGAGTGACTGTCATTGTGCCGAAATTAATTTGGGTGCTCTTAGAATGTCAAAGAGTGCCGAAATGTGATTTGGGCTCACTCAGAATGTCTGTGAGTGTGCCGAAATGTGATTTGGGTTCTTTTGGAATTTCAGTGAATGTCGCAGGGCCGAAATGTGATTGGGGTTCACTTAAAATGTCAGTGAGTGTATCGAAATGTGACATGGACTACCTTAGGGATAGGGATATATTGGTGAAATGTGACTTGGGATGTCTTAGGAAGGACAGCAAATGTGTTGAAATGTGAACAATTAGGAAATATTATGTCGCTAAGTGTGACGAACTGTAACTTGGGTTGACTCATCGGAGTGTGTGCCGAAATGTGATTTGGGTCATGTTATGAATGTAAGTTATAAGTCTGTGTCAGGTTGGTATGTCAAACATACTCGTTTTAGTCTTTGTCACACTTGCCTCAGATTTTCGAGGGGATTTCACTCACATTGAACAATATATTTTAATTACTTTCGACATTTGGACCCATTTAAACTCAAAAGAAAGAAAGAAAGAAAGAAAAACAACACACACACACACACACACACACACACACACACACACACACACACACACACACACACACACACACACACACACACACACACACACAACGAACAAACACAATTTGGATTTTAGCCGAGTAACCTATATAATAATCTGTTTTTCTTCTTTAGCAGTTAGTTGTTATTTCTTTCCCCCTTTTGTTACTGTTATTTTTTTATTTTATTTTTTAAAATCTCATTTTGATCTCAGAAGAATAAGCTATTTAGGATCAAACTTAGGACCCTCAGGGGCCGGAAAATCTCAGGATGTGAAACACTGGGCCACTGGGTCTCTGAAAGAGAAAGGCAAAGAGAGACAAAAAACAAAACAAAAACAAAAAAAAATTGAAGGGAGATTCTTCCAAACCCCTTTTCAAGTTCACCACCTCATCCTCATTTCTCGATTGCATCGCATCACTCGATGGCAAGCTCGAGATGAAGTTATTTCGAACGCGCAAGATCAATCGCATAATGCCGGCTTTTACGGTCAGATCTCGCCACAAACCACGAAATTTGATCTCAAAATCCTTGTTGAATCCGGACCGAATTTTGCTGAACATCATTTCCCCCTTCCTTAAACTATAAGAAAGAAGAAAAAAGAGTTTGCCGGCGTGCAAGCAAATGGGAATCTTGTGAAATGATTAAGACAAAAAGGAAAAATGGGATGCCAGAACTCCTCCCTCTCCCTCCTCCCCACCCGACACATAAACCTTAAAAAATGACATTAAGAAAAAAAAAAAAAAAAATGCTTGATCGCATGCGCCATGTATCGATCGAGTTGATGGTAGTATAGGCCTACAGCTACAAATGTCTCTAAAGACTCTCTTTCTAATGGACGTTGACTGCATGGGCTCATTCTGCCTTCCCGGTCTCCTGTCCTTTGCCTTAATCAATGACTTTTGTAGCGCGGTAAAGACTTTTTTCTTCTGCATTTCAGGCAGGGGGAGGTGGTAGTAGGGGGCGGTGTGTGTGTGGGGGGGGGGGGGGGGGGGGGGGGGGGGGGGGGGGGGGGAAGGCGAGAGGTGGGCTGCTGAGGTTATGAAAACAGAGCTGTTTCCATGGCCGCGTGATCTGGTGTTTCTGGGCGGACAGCCGCTACTTGGTGACAGCTTCACAAATTAATGGTCGAGGTTCAGAGGTGTAGCTATGGGAAGCGATGGTGATGGTTAGGTAGTGAGAGTGGTGGTGGAGGAGATGGTGCGTGTGTGTGTGTGTGTGTGTGTGTGTGTGTGTGTGTGTGTGTGTGTGTGTGTGTGTGTGTGTGTGTGTGTGTGTGTGTTGTGTGTGTGCAGGCGGCGTCAGATGGTGTTCACGTGTACGTGCGATTTGTGTGTGTGTGTGTGTGTGTGTGTGTGTGTGTGTGTGTGTGTGTGTGTGTGTGTGTGTGTGTGTGTGTGTGTGTGTGTGTGTGTGTGTGTGTGTGTGTCCGCTAGCGTGTGTGTGTGTCCGCTAGCGCGTGTGCGGGTGTGTGTGCGTACGAACATGCAGGAAAGTAAGGATTTAAAACATACATACTTACGAAGCACTGAATCATATTCGCATCATTCACACTCCATCATGAGCCTGGTCTCATATTTCCAACCTTGCTGGCTCCGATATCGTCATCATTTCATTCTTCCTCTTCCCAGACCTAAACTAAATCAAAGTGAGAGAGAGAGAGAGAGAGAGAGAGAGAGAGAGAGAGAGAGAGAGAGAGAGAGAGAGAGAGAGAGAGAGAGAGAGAGAGAGAGAGAGAGAGAGAGAGAGAGAGAGAGATGCTATTTATTTGTTTTCGAGAAGAATATGCTTACTACGGCACACCGTTTTAGAAGGGAACCATCGATATGGCGTGGGCATCTTGTTCCGTTTATCTGCTTCCCAGTTGCGCCCCTTGAGGGTGGTTTTTAGCCCGGAGAGACGGAAAGGGTGAAGAAGACGGACAGAAAGAGGGTGTTGTGATTCAAAAATCAATGTTTTTAACGTACCGTCCTTTTCCCTCGGCCTCACGCTGCCCTCCCCTCAAAACAATTATGGAGGGACCAAAATCTCTCTCCCTCATTCTGTTTTTCCAGGCTGGGGAAATAACAAAATAGCAGCGGGGGGAGAGAGAGAGAGAGAGAGAGAGAGAGAAGAGAGAGAGAGAGAGAGAGAGAGAGAGAGAGAGAGAGAGAGAGAGAGAGAGACTAATCCACTACCATCGTAAAATAAAGTTTACTCATTTATACACGCATTCAGTCAGCCTCTCTCTCTCTCTCCTCTGAAATGTGTACACAGGTTTGCCTTTTCTGTTAAAAGCGTTGTTTTGCTCTCTCTCTCTCTCTCTCTCTCTCTCTCTCTCTCTCTCTCTCTCTCTCTCTCTCTCTCTCTCTCTCTCTCTCTCTCTCTCTTGAAAATGTGCACACAGGTTTGCCTTTCCTGTTAAAAGTGTTGTTTTACTCTCTCTCTCTCTGGCATTCTTCCCGTTGCTGTGTCGTTATTGCTCCTCCTTTCACCCCTATTCGCCCTGTCTCTCTATCTTTCCGCCCTCTCTCTTTCTCCGCCTCTCTCTTTTATTCTTCTTTCATTCTTCTCATTCTCCCAGTTGTTCTCACTTGTCGCTGACCAGTTATTTTTTTTCGCCGTCTGTCTGTTTGTTTGTTTTTCTCAGTTTTTCCTTTCTTTTCTCTTTGACTCGGGTACTCTATCTCCCTTCTCTGTCTGTCTGTCTGTCTGTCTCTGTCTCTCTCCCCCCCTGTCTGTCTGTCTCTGTCTCTCTCTCCCCCCACAATCACTCATACATACACACACACACATTCACACACACCACACACACCACCACACACACACACACACACACCCACACCCACACACACACACCACACACACACACACACACACACACACACATACACACACTCCCTCCCACACACACACACACATCACACAACTCACACACCACACACACACACACACACACACACACACACACACACACACACACACACACACACACACACACACACACACACACACACACACACACACACACACACACACACACACACACACACACACACACATGTGAACCTATGACCTACAAGGTTGACTGAGAATTAAGAACCAATTGTTTACTTACTCTCTCTTCCCCACAACTCCTGCTGGATGTTTGAGTGAAGGAGCCATCAATAATTGCAACGTTGCACCCAAGTGAGCTGCCGCCGACCTTTCCGCCTTTTTCAAGCTTTGTCTTGAGAAGCTGTTGTTAGGGTCTGATGGGGCAAATCGCCCACGTAAGATAAAATATATACCCACATCAAACATAACAAAGAGGAACGTGGCAAGGTGCATCACTAGTTATCAGATCTATTTGTGAGGTTATTGTTGCCTCGTCCCCACCCTACCCCCACACCCCACCCCACCCCCGAAAGAGAGAGAGAGAGAGGGAGAGAGAGAGAGAGAGAGAGAGAGAGAGAGAGAGAGAGAGAGAGAGAGAGAGAGAGAGAGAGAGAGAGAGAGAGTTATAAAAAAGAGGAAAAAGATAGAAACTGCTCAAAGCTAACCCCTCTTTCCCGACCACATACCACATAACCTTCGGCCTCCTTATTTTGAATAACAGTTGTTTCCGACCTAGCGTGCCATCGATGATAATTATATTATCAATTCTTTCGCAGCAGGTGTCCATGCTGAGATTATAATACCTGCAACACGTCTTGCTTAGATGTCTGTCAGTTCGCATCTTTCATCAGACAGCCGGGGAGTTGCGTGCGTTTTAAGGAGCTTATTGTTGATGAGACTTAAGATTAATGCCTAGTGTGGGAGGCAGAAGCACTTTGCCTCTCCCTTTCAGTCTAATCACTGTGTTCATCATTCCGCATTTACAGCTCAGCTCGTCTCAATAATGTCACACGCCGATCGGCCACTTGCCATGAACCCCCCCCCCAAAAAAAAAAAAAAAAAAAAACAAACCGAAACAAAACAAAACCAGACGTAGAAATATTATTTCTGAACAGCACACGCAATAAATAAATATATATAATGTGTTGTGAAATGTGGAACTAGCACTCCGCTTCTATGAATCGCGTAAGAGGTAAGCAGGTACGTATATAAAGGCACCCAGAACTACAGGCTAATTTGCGAGCTGGTTTAGCCCAGCGGTAAGGCGTTAGGCTGGAAAGCAGAAGGACCTCGGTTCGAATCCGCTTCTGCTCTCTTTTCTCTTCAAAAGTTGTGGTCTGTGGACACGGTCTTGTGACCTTTGTCCCTCACAATTAATGAAGCATTGAATGGCTCTCATCGTTGCCCATCTTAATGCAGGAGTCATTCTGCTTGTGACCGTGTAGCGTCAAGTATGTAATAGCTAGTCTACGAAATGGCTGCCGCACAATTAACAGGCCACCGAAAGTTGTCCTACTTCCGCTCACCTTAGTCGAGTCCATGGGATGTGGCCTTAGCTCCATCCCTCCAGTTGTTTCAGTCCTGTAATGCCTGTAAACGCTCTCCCAGGCCCCATTTCTTTTTCAGCGCATTCCGCATAGTGACATAGTCTTCAGAAAGATGAAGTTGGTCAATTAACGGAGGAAGAAAAAAAAGAAGAAGAAGAAGAAGAAGAAGAAGAAGAAGAAGAAGAAGAGAGAGAGAGAGAGAGAGAGAGAGAGAGAGAGAGAGAGAGAGAGAGAGAGAGAGAGAGAGAGATGGAGGAGGGATGGAGAGAGAGAGAGAGGCATACGTGTGTGATGTTGGTGGGTTGGCGTGCGTGCTGTGTGTGTGTGCTGTGTTGTGTGTGTGTGTGTGTGTGTGTGTGTGCGTGTGTGTGTGTGTGTGTGTGTGTGTGTGTGTGTGTGTGTGTGTGTGTGTGTGTATCGTTAATCGTTAATTTTATACGTACCTTCTTCATATTATTGCTATGTATTAAGTATGTAATATGTATTGTCATGCTGTGTGATGGCGTGTTTATAATGTTTAGTAAATGTAATTGATATCTCTACATGTATGTAAATAAGCGCGTGGAGCTCGCTCAGCGGGGAGTAGCGCTATAGAAAAGTCATGTGTTATTAACCTTTCATTGTCACGACGTCGCTTGAAAACAACCAATCGGATTGCCAGGTTTGAAATCCCTACGCCTTTTTTCTTTTTTCTTTGTGTGTGTGTGTGTGTGTGTGTGTGTGTGTGTGTGTGTGTGTGTGTGTGTGTGTGTGTGTGTGTGTGTGTGTGTGTGTGTGCATTAGCACGTGAAAGGATTTCCACCAAATCGCACAGCATTGAAAGTAGATTTGTAATACTAGGACCGGAAATATACTGTTTGCAGGCCTGTGTGTGCACTTTTCATCCCGAAAATTAGACTGGCTGGGGCAGTGAAGGGGTTAAGAAGTTTCGTTTTTGCTTCTGCAAAACGTGTAGCAAATTCGCAGTGGCTAAAGAGACCGGGGGCCTCCTGTCTGCTCTTTTGCACGAACTCTGCGAAGGTTTGTCGCGGCAAACACTGGAGTCAGCTTTGTTGCTGCAAAGTCGATTTTGCTGCCGTAAAACTGCCTCCTGTTGTTGCGGCTGCAGAACATAAACCCGTGTCGCCGCAGGGTTTTCTACATGAAGGTAGCGTGAGCAGCGTCGATTAACCGTCGCAGTTGACTTTCCCGGTCCTGGCGTGTTCCACAGAAAATACCAGTCCCACATCAGCGCTTTGTTTTATCGCTTCTAACGCGACAGGGACACGTGACATTATGGATGAAGCACGGTCTGTAATTATAGACAAGGAGCGAGGGAGTGGACCTGACAAAGGACTGCACTCAGCTCCTCAACCGAGGCACCAGCAAGGACAGTTGGTTTGTACCTCTGCGAACCGGCTGGAGTTGTTGTTGCTGAGACGGCAGCTGCCCGAAGTGTACGTCTTCATACACGCTGGGTTGTGTTGGCTCAGACGTTGGCTGCATGAAGTGTACGTCTGTAAACCTGCTGGGGTTGTTGTGGTTGAGACGGCAGCTGCCCGAAGTGTACGTCTACATACACGCTGGGTTGTGTTGGCTCAGACGTTGGCTGCATGAAGTGTACGTCTGTAAACCTGCTGGGGTTGTTGTGGCTGAGACGGCAGCTGCCCGAGGTGTAGGCCTACGTCTGTAAACATGCTGGTATTGTTGTGGCTAAGACGTTGGCAGCCCAAGGTGTACGTCTGTAAACATGCTGGTATTGTTGTGGCTAAGACGTTGGCAGCCCAAGGTGTACGTCTGTAAACATGCTGGTATTGTTGTGGCTAAGACGTTGGCAGCCCAAGGTGTACGTCTGTAAACATGCTGGTATTGTTGTGGCTAGGACGTTGGCAGCCCAAGGTGTACGTCTGTAAACCTGCTGGGGTTGTTTTGGTAGCTGCCCGAAGTGCACTGTCCTTCGAGGCTTCGCGTCGTATCGGCAAATTTACTGCCTGGTGGAACTTCATGCTTGCTCGCACGAGATTGATTAGGCGCTTCAAACACAAACAAACAAACAACAACAACAAAACAAGCAAACGACAAAACCAACAGGAACAACACACACATAAAAAGAACGAGAGAAAAAGACAAATTGCGTGCGTGCGTGCGTGCGTGTGTTTGTGTGTGTGTGTGTGTGTGTGCGCGCGCGTGCGTGCGTGCGTGCGTGCGTGTGTGTGTACCTTAGTGCGTGCGTGCCTTAGTGTGTGTGTGGGGGGGGGGGGGGGGGGAGGGGGTCGTACCGTATGTCACATCTGCTGAGACTCTGTAGTTATCGAAAGGTTGTTGTTTTAAACCTAGAGCAGGTCAGACTATAGCTTTGCATGCTCTGGCTACTGCCAGGAAATATGCGCCCAACTTCTGCCGTCCATTGTTATGTGACTTCGTATGACAACCTGCTTCAGTTTCAACATTTGGTGCATCCCCAGGTGGAACAGATATTTTAAACGTAATGTTCAGTTTCAGCATTTTGTGCATTCCCAGGTGGAACAGATATTTTAAACCTAATGTTCAGTTTCAACATTTGATGCATCCCAGGTGGAACATATATTTGAAACGTAATGTTTCTGGTTGCTAACTGCACTCTTTTTGAGACCATTCTTGGGTGGAACTAGAACCGACAGTCCAAATTCACCGACAGGGAAAGGGTTAAACATGAAGTGAGATGTGTCAGTAAATGAATCGTAGTTTTACTCGTGATTTGATTCAAAATATTTCAATACTAGCGGTTGGCATTTTGATTCAGTGAAGCCTATGCTTCACTCCCATTTTACATACAAGGCTGAACGCGCTAGAAGCGCTAATTACATCCATCTGTCTCTGTCGTATAGTTCTTGCCTGCGGATAGTATACCACCACAATGGACACCAAATAACACCACTTGCAAGACTGTCGCGGTCAATAAGCGGAAATTAAAAGGAAGACCCGAGATGGTAACCGTATGCACGTGGAAGACCAACCTGTCGTGTGGCCGCTGCAAAGAACTATGGATCACTTTGGTACCATGGCAAATGCAGGGCCGTCTACTCCCGACGGTTCCGGTTTGTTGGAGTGGCATCCCTTGTTTTCCCGCAGTTACCGTTCGTCCTTATTGCAGCTGTTCCTCCTAATTTAATGTGGAGATGAAAAACACTTCTTCTCGTTAAATGCATCAGATACAAGCAAACTGATTCACAACTTCTAAAC
>JABMCL010001506.1:2192500-2210981 GCA_018857735.1 Alviniconcha marisindica
CATAAGCATGCACTATGCCCCGTTGACCATTACCACTCAATGCAAAACCCCAATCAAGGCAAAAGGTCTAGATTCACAACCTAAAGAGGAAAAAGAAGCAGAAGAAACAAGCAGCAGCAGTTGCAGCAGCAGTTGCAGCAGCAGTTGCAGCAACAACAACAACAAAATAACTCAGTCATGTTTATTCTTTTGTTAAGCCGGCCTGACCAACCGACTTACAGACTTACACATCTAATTCATCGTTCAAGTTGCGCGTAACTTTATTTTAAAGCAGGGTGGGATAAGATGAAGTTGAATGAACCAGTGAAGCAGGCTTAAAAATGAGACTATGTTATAATGCTGGATGCTGAAGTTCCACATTGCGGCACAATGCACCCCACCACAGGGTTTGTTGCAAGAGTCATATTCTCCTTTCTTTTCCAACTCGATGCGTGGATGCGTCTAGCTGGTGTTAGCTAGCGACATTTTAACCGTGAGGTGGGGGCGCCACCCCACGCAGCCGCCCGGGGTCCAATCCTGGGTGACTGCACTTAAAAACAAAAGGCCACTGTCAGCGTCTTGGGCAACATCCTCTCAAGCTTCTTCTGCCCCTCTTCAGACATCTGTGAATGGGTTTAATTATACTCTGTGCTCTCCGCTGCCCCAGTTCCGTCAGCTGTGAATGAGTACCCTCTCTGCCGTTCACTTTCTAAGTTCTGTCAGCTGTGAAGCAGAGTACCCTCTCCGCCCTCCACTGCCCCGGTTCTGTCAGTTGGTAAAGAGTACTCTCTCATCTCCACTGTCCCGGTTCTGTCAGTTGGCAAAGAGTACTCTCTCATCTCCACTGCCCCAGTTCTGTCAGCTGTGAATGAGTACTCTCTCTACCGTTCACTGCCTAAGTTCTGTCAGCTATGAAGCAGAGTACCCTTTCTGACCTCCACTGTCCCGGTTCTGTCAGTTGGTAAAGAGTACTCTCTTACCTCCACTGCCTCAGTTGTATCAGCTAAGAATGTGTACCCTCGCTGACCTGTGCCCAAGTACTGTTAGCTGTGAAGCAGAGTGCCTACTGTGACCTCCACTTGCCCAGTTGTGTCAGACGTGAATGAGTCTCTGACCTCCACTGCTCCGGTTTATCAGCTCCCGTGAAACTGAGTAGTGTCTCTGGTCTCCACTGACCAAGTTCTGTGAGCTGTGGAATAGTACCCTAGATGACCTCCACCGATCGAGATCTGTGAGCTGTGAAACAGTATACCTTCTCTGACCTCCACTGACCCCGTTCCACGAGCTGTGAAACAGTACACTCTCTCTGACCTCCACTGACCCGGTTCTGTGAGCTGTGAAACAGTACACCCTCTCTGACCTCCACCAACCCAGTTCTGTCAGCTGCGAAGCAGAGCACATGACTCTCTTACCTCCACTGAAGCACTTCTCTTACCTGTTAAGGAATACCTTTTCTGGCCCATTCCCACAGTTCTCTCGGCTGTTAGTGCACGTGAAGATGGGATGCAGCTGCCTGGATGTCAGGGCGCAACGTGTATGATAATACGACACAACGGTTGTGAACGCAGTGTCCTCGATCACCATGCCATATTGGCAGATCCTCTGAGCCGCAGCTCTCGAGGAACAAAATAAAATTAAAAAAATAAATAAATTGTTTTACACACAATGCAGAGTGGACCATTTACAGCTCACCCAGCTTAGCACAACCAATCAGCTACCCTCATATCGGCAGTGTGTTCGATACTGAGCAAGCAATAGACCGCAACATCAGCAACAATGAAAGGTGGTCCATACCACCCCACACTGCAGGACAGAACAGATGAGGAACTCCCCTTTCATCAGGACCGTCTAGAACCTCAAGCACTTTGACAACGAAGCAGTACAGTTCCAATCAATAGACAGCTTCAGGTCTACTGCTGCAGCCTCCCCTACATCAGTAGGCCCACCCCCGCGTGGTGCCACACTATTGCCTTGATGCCAGACAGCTGGGTGCTGCAACAACTTGTCAGGACTGAGATAAAAGCGACCACATGCGATCCTGGCCGTTCCTGAAGAGGATCCAAGTCGAAGCAGCACCACAGGGCTTAGCGACAGGAACGGAATGCAAACGTAGACTTACGGCAGTTTTTCAGTCCATTTGTGGTCTACTTTGTTAATAATCGACTTTTGAAATTCGCGCTGACAGCCACAGCCACAGCCACTTTGTGTCTTGCGGTCTGCGTCTTTGACGTCATAAACAAAGCCGGCATGTGTAGCACACAAGATACGTCATTAGCTAACTTCTTTTCTTTTCTTCAGTAGGTAAAGAGCAAATAATTAACATGGCTGCGACCCATAATAAAAAAAGAAGCTTTCATGTGGTCTAGAGTTCTATTTCCCGATCATCATTATGCTGTTAATAGAACGACACTTCAGCAGATAGTTAACATATTTTCCCCCAGATAGTCTGCCCATTTTCAAGAAAAGAGTCTACAAGGAAAAGGATATAGGTTTTCCAGATTTATTCATTTGAACTTTGACACCAGGTGTGTGTGTGTGTGTGTGTGTGTGTGTGTGTGTGTGTGTGTGTGTGTGTGTGTGTGTGTGTGTGTGTGTGTGTGTGTTCGACCTTTCGACCTTATGGCTTTTATATCACCTCCTGCAGACCCAAACTAGGACCAACAAAATCGGGTTTTTGTTTGTTTTGTGTTTAAATTTATTTTATTGAATCATACCTTTCAAGAAACAAAACCAAATTGTACTCATACTTCACGAAGGTTCAAACAAAAGTAAATTACTGGTCGCTTGACCCCATACGTGGGGCAAAGGGCCGAGGGAGGCTGGGCAAAAAGCCAACTGGGGTGGGGGAGGGGGTGTTACTCCGAATGTATTAGGCGTTTTACCCCCGCTGTTCGAAGCACGTAGGACCACTGCAAAAATAGGCAATGAAGGATCGCTTAGAAAGGAACTACATTTTCTTCTTCCAGAGAACAACGAAAGAACTTGCAGATATTCAGTCATGAAACAGTCATGATTCATATATTCAGTCATAAAACAGTCATGATTCCTGTTGAAATGGATACTGCAAGAACGTCCTCAGGTAGGTAATATTCACTCATAAAACAGTCATGATTCAGGTAATCAGTCATAAAATCGTCATGATTCCTGTTGAAATGGATATTGCCAGAACATCCTGATGTAGGTGGACAAACGTCGCAAGCTTCATGAGTCGATGTGATTGAGCATACGGTTGGTGTGATGGACGTCTTGTGAAAGACG
This sequence comes from Alviniconcha marisindica, assembly GCA_018857735.1. Classification (NCBI taxonomy): domain Eukaryota; kingdom Metazoa; phylum Mollusca; class Gastropoda; family Provannidae; genus Alviniconcha; species Alviniconcha marisindica. Next base: position 2,195,738 of record JABMCL010001506.1, read on the forward strand.
ATCTTCAGACGCAAAGAGCCGGTCACATGATTGGTGTGATGGATCTTAATTTGGAGGACGATCTTCAGATGGTGTAGGTTGGACAGATGCTTGGTCTGATGAACAATCTTGTTGAGGACGACCTCCAGATGTTGAAGGCTGGGCAGGTGGTTGGTCTGATGGACCTTATTGTGGACGGAAGTCTTCAGACGTAGACAGCTGGGCAGGTGGTTGGTCTGATGGACCTTACTGTGGACGGAGGTCTTCAGACGTAGACAGCTGGGAGGTGGTTGGTCTTGGATTCTGTGGACGGAGGTCTTCAGACGTAGACAGCTGGGCAGGTGGTTGGTCTGATGGACCTTGCTGTGGACGGAGGTCTTCAGACGTAGATGGCTGGGCAGGTGGTTGGTCTGATGGACATAAGGTCTGTGGACGGAAGTCTTCAGACGTAGATGGCTGGGCAGACTGTTGGTCAGGCAGCCCCTGCAGATGACGGCCTTCGTACGTGGAATGCCGGGCAGGTGCTTCGTTAGATGGAACTTCTTGTGAAAGACGATCATCAGATAAATAGGACTGAGTAGGAGTTTTCCCTTCTTCAGTTACAAGTTAGCTTTGCAAAACAAAAGCACAGCAACAACAACAACGAAAACTACATTTATTTTCATAGTTTTAAAGAATGTCAATTAGGCTTTTCATGGGGGTTACCATGGGGTTTCATGGCCAGTGACCTTGGAATTAAGCGCCCATCACGACACTTTACCCCAGAGCAATCTCCGTACAAAGAAATGCTTTGCTAGATCTGAAATGCTGCACGGACGCTATAGTCACTATTACAGATCAATTATATAATTGTGTCTACCGACCAGAGTTTTATCATCTGATGCTTGCAAGTTCGAGTGCAGCTTTTATTGGTTGAAAACAAATATTTTATAAAAACTCATATCGAAAAAGTCAATTAAACATAGATCACTTACCGCTGAACGAAGACGCCCCACAGACAAGAAAATGGCAGTTTAGGGAACGTACGTGCCACAGTGACAAGGCCGGTAATTCGTACTGTATTACGGTTACATATCATGGTTTTGCAAACATGCCTTACCCAAAAGCGCGCTTTGCCCCAAGTGACCCATAATAACTTAGTAAACAGACACGCTAGACAAAATGTCAAGTGAGAAGGAATAAAACAAAACAACCACCACCTCCGCCCCGCCCCCCCCCCCCCCCCCCCCCCCCCAAAAAAAAAGAGCTCTTCGTGAGATTAAAATTTGACGACCTGACTCCGCATAAACAAAAATAAAAATAACTGCCGGAAGCCAAGAAGAGCCAGCGAACACGAAACCTTCCTTTGCAAAAAAAAGAAAAAAAAGAAAAAAAGGGACAACGGTTGTTTTCGGTGATAGTGGATTCCTTCTGTTTTGCCCGAGGTTAGGCCACTAAGAAAAGAAAGAAAGAAAGAAAGAAAGACGAATGAAGAAGAAGAAGAAGAGAAGAAGAAGAAGAAGAAGAAGAAGAAGAAGAAGAAACTAGCTGACGCCACGAAAATGAGACATCATTCATGTACGTCTGTCTACCAAGGCTTCCATCAGAGGACAGTCTGGTCAGAGAACAGTCGGAGAGTGAGTCGGGAAAGGTGAGTGTGGGGGAGGGACAGGGGGCGGTGAAAGAGTGCTTGAGGTGTGTGTGTGTGTGTGTGGGGGGGGGGGGGGGGGGGGGTGGGTTGCAAAGGGCAGGATGGGGGAGGTATATGTCTGTGTGTCTGATCTCTGGCACGACCTGTGATGATTGATCTTTCCACATTTTATTGCTCTCGACTTTTAGCTTTTTGGTGTTTATTGTGCGCTTTTTCAATCGTGCGTTGGCACGTGTGTATGTAGTGTGTGTGTGTGTGTGTGTGTGTGTGTGTGGTGTGTGTGTGTGTGTGTGTGTGTGTGTGTGTGTGTGTGTGTGTGTGTGTGTGTGTGTGTGTGTGTGTGGTGTGAGTGTGTGTGTATGTGCCTGCGTGCGTGCGTATGTGTGTGTGTGTGTGTGTGTGTGTGTGGTGAGAGAGAGAGAGAGAGAGAGAGAGAGAGAGAGAGAGAGAGAGAGAGAGGAGAGAGAGAAGAGAGAGAGAGAGAGAGGCGTGTGTGGGGTGTGTGGGTGTGTGTGTGTGTGTGTGTGTGTGTGTGTGTGTGTGTGATTTCGGTTTCATTCATCAACTTCCCAACACAGTTGCCGTTTTCTTATGTCCCCGCCCAGTCCCCGAGGAAGCCGCAGTGGGGGTGAAATGTGAACACTCCCCCCCCCCTCCCTTTCTCATCTCATCGTCACTGACAGCATTTCAAATATATTTTAAAAAGAGCTCTTAAGGAGATTGTATTGATTTATCTGATGCTCAGAGAGAGAGAGAGAGAGAGAGAGAGAGAGAGAGAGAGAGAGAGAGAGAGAGAGAGAGAGAGAGAGAGAGAGAGAGAGAGAGAGAGGTGTGTGTGTGTGTGTGTGTGTGTGTGTGTGTGTGTGTGTGTGTGTGTGTGTGTGTGTGTGTGTGTGTGTGTGTGTGTGTGTGTGTGTGTGTGTGTGTTCAAAGAAAAGCATTTATGACCTCTGGGTTCTCAGCACAGGGGACCATGTTTGCGTTTTTGTGTTCATGTCTGCAGGAATTTGCATTCGATAGCCAGCCATACGATTCAGTGCCATGTGAACACCATCTCCACTCTGTAATTAGCAGCATGTAGTCGTGTGCAGCTTTGACTGAAGCAAAAGAAATTACGAATTTACAAAGGGAAAAAGTATTGCACCGCTCATTGATCCTTAAAACTCGTCAAGCCTTCCGCTATCACTCGTGTGACGAAGAATTACTAGTATTTAATGATGATTATGGTGGTGATGATCACGACAGCGACGAGGATGATGATAATGGCGATGATGATGTTCTGGCTTGCACCCAGGCGTCAGTTGTTTAGGCCACACACCGGTTCATAGATATTTGCAGGCAAAAAATCTCCTTTATTTGTAAATGGAAATTTCTGCGGAGAAAATAGGCCAAGTAACGTTGTGGCTGGCAAAGCGGCTGGCTTTATAGCCAGTACGTCTGCATTTTCTTTCATGGACCTTTTATGCCACGTGAGGCTAGCAGCCCGTTTTCTTCGGTGCGGCTGGACCGGGGCTGTTGGCGGGCGTAAAAAAGAATTTATGGCAGAGGGCGAAATTCAATTATTCATCAGCCGTCAGTCAGAATGACCAGTCTCTGAACAACACCCCCCTGCGGTGCAGTATAGTCCCAGCGACCAGCTAGCGATCGACCCCAACCCACACCTCCACCGCCTCCTCACAACCGCTGACCTTCCGGGCCTCAGAAAGGAAGTTAGCTGTCACCGAGGATTGACCATTCCTAACGACGACGCCGATCCTGGCAACGGACGCGCACGACGCTGATTGCCAAGGCCCGCGGGCCCTGTCGGCACCATAAACATGGTAATGTCCTAGACCCGACCCCCTATCCATACAAATGAGCCGCCATTTCGAGATCTGCTCAGGAGGCGAGCGGTCCTCTGGCCAACAGCTGGCTGGAGTGAAGGAGGACGATCTTCTGGGCGGCTGCCTGACGTTATAAGGCGGCAAAGGCGATAGTGTCATCTTGTCACAGGTTGCTGGCGTGTGTTACGTGCACGTACTCTTTTTGCTGTTATTGCTGCTGCACGGGGTACTCTTTTTGTTGTTGTTGTTGCAAGGGGTACTCTTGTTGTTGTTGTTGTTGTTGCACGGGGTACTCTTGTTGTTGTTGTTGCACGGGGTACTCTTGTTGTTGTTGCTGCACGGTATACTCTTGTTGTTGCTGCACGGGGTACTCTTGTTGTTGTTGTTGCTGCACGGGGTACTCTTGTTGTTGTTGTTGTTGCACATGGTACTTTTGTTGTTGTTGTTGTTGTTGTTGTTGTTGTTACACGGGGTTCTCTTCTTGTTGTTGTTGCACGGGGTACTCTTGTTGTTGTTTTTGCTGCACGGGGTACTCTTGTTGTTGTTGTTGCATTGGGTACTCTTGTTGTTGTTGTTATTGCACTGGGGACTTTTATTGTTGTTGTTGTTGCACGGGGATCTCTTGTTGTTGTTGTTGTGCATGGAGTACTCTTGTTGTTGTTGTTGCATGGGGTACATTTGTTGTTGTTGTTGTTGTTGCATAGTGTACTCATGTTGTTGTTGTTGCACATGGTACTCTTGGTGTTGTTGTTGCTGTTGCACAGGATACTCTTGTTGTTGTTTTTGTGCACGGGGTACTCTTGTTGTTGTTGTTGCACGGGGTACTCTTGTTGTTTTTGTTGCATGGGGTACTCTTGTTGTTGTTGCACGGGATACTCTTGTTGTTGTTGTTGCACGGGGTACTCTTGTTGTTGTTGTTGTGGCACGGGGTACTCTTGTTGTTGTTGTTGTTGTTGCATGGGGTAATCTTGTTGTTGTTGTTGTTGCACGGGGTACTCTTGTTGTTGTTGCACGGGATAATCTTCTTGTTGTTGCACAGGGTACTCTTATTGTTGTTGTTGCACGGGGTAATCTTGTTGTTGTTGGACGGGGTACTCTTGTTGTTGTTGTTGCACGGGCAGGAGTTGAAAGCCCCAACCAAATCAAAATCAGTCATATTTCAATACACGTTTTGTGTAAATTTAGGGAACACTAAGTATTCACCAAATGTGACATGCATTTGTAAGAATGTCCTATCTGTTAATCACATATTACTTGAATGTCCTATTACTATAGAGTTATTTTAGAAAAATGGGTATGACTTTAATCTTAGAACAATGTAAAATATATTTTGTACAATACTGATGTCATAACTTCCATTGTTAAATTGATTGTTCATAGTCCTGTGGGTAAGTAACTATAACTTACTAATATATAATGTTGTTACCTAATATATGATTTTTTGAAATATATTTTTGGGGCTAATACTATATCACTTTGTTATGAACAGAAATAAAAAAAAACTATGATCGATCTGATCGTATTTCTGAAGTTTTATGATGAGGCTCCACTCTTTGCCCGCCCTTCGGACATGTCCGACGTCCCAGGAAGAGTGTTTTCCATTTCATTACTTGATGCCGCACGACATCCTGCTTGAATTCAGACTTTTTCCTTTCTCACGTGGAACAAACGTCTCCAGACAGACAGTTCTCGCTCGCTCACTTAAATGCTCTTTAAGACAAGTTTCTGAAAGAATCAGAACCTGTGAATCGCTTTTATACAACATTGTTCTCGGCTCTCGAGCAGACTCACTGCGCTCTTGTCGCATGCGATTCTGAATCAGTGACTGTAGTCTTTTAATGCGCGGTTTTGATATCCACCGCAGTGGTGTACTTACAACGCTGTTTGGTTGTTACATGGCTGTTAAATTGCCACGTGGAACTGTTGCCGTCGCGGAGCACGTTCTTCGTAAACCATACAACCATGCACCAGTTTACATTGTCATTCAAAGCCACATACGTAAAAGGTGCATGTGTCTTTAGCTGTATACAGCCACATGCACTTTTGGCAGAATGACCTGGGTCTTTTACGCCCTGCTGCGGTAACACCGGGGTGGAATATGGACACCAAAATAAGAGTCAGCACAGAACGCTCCTGCCGGGACTCGAACGCGCGTCCTTCGATCACGAGTCCGGCGCTTTACCACTGAGCTATTCCGGATCCCCTCGAGCTAGAATCTGCAGTAGGCTAGAAACACTTTGGCGGGGAAGGGTTAAAACAGAATTAGTTTTCCGCATTTTTTGTGTGTTTGGGGGTAGGTTAGAAATAATAGTTTATGGGAACCATTTCCCATTGTCTAAAATATTTCTTTGTAAGTTAAAGATATAACTTTTGTTTAGTCGTCAAACATTACTTTGTGGGTGAAAACATATCTTAGTTTAGTTGTCAAACTTCCATAATGCTTCCCCACTTTCACACCTTTTGTAACCCTAGCCTTAACATATACTAGCGTGGTATTTCAAATCCATAGCACTGTCCATAATATATTATATGTGAGTGACTGTTGTGGTCGAGGACACTCTCCGGTGACTTGACCCCCTACGAAGGTGACATGGCTGTCCATCTTCATTAATTGAGAGTCAGGCTGGTGGTCACAGTGTAGGTTTATGTAGAGATCCTCCAACTTCTCTGTTCGTCTGTTTGTCTTTCTCCAATCTCCAACATGGTCAGATTTCGGTCCCCGACAGTACCTCTTCGTAGACAAAAACAACAACAACAACAACAGCAAACAAACAAACAAACAACAACAACCGCAAAACACACACACACACACACATACACACACACACACACACACACACACACACACACACACACACACACACCACACACACACACACACACACTCACACACACACACACACACACACACATTCACACACACACACGCGCACCACCACCTCCAGCAACAACATAATTATATATGTTGTTTTTATATCTAACAAGTCTAACAACGGCCTTATGTGTACTCTCAAATTTCTCTTCGAGACGACCGTCTCAACTGAGTAGGCCTAGGCGTTAATCTTCAAATGCAGTGCGTTTTATTCGACATAATACAGGTTGAGTAGGCTGATTAGAAAAACAACAAAAGAAAAGGCGGTTTGACTTTTCGACAGATTTGTCTCCGTCGTCTTGATTATAAAATGTACTCGCCTCACTTGAAAAAAGGCGCTCTAAGACCCCGGTATTATTATCATTGTTTAGTATTAAGTCCGCTTGGCTAGAGCTCTGTGGCTGTAACCAACTAAGCTACTGGCCGAGGCGAAAGTGACGTTTGTTCAGCTACGCCGCCACCCGCTGCCGTGACGTCTTAACATCGGACGGGGTCAGACAAGGTCAGCGAGAAGGGAGCGAAGACTCTGCCGGTCCTGCTGCCTTGTGCGTTTACAAACGAAGCGAGACAGTGCGGCCACACGTGCTATGACTGACATTATGAGCTACGGGGAGTTTCATGGGTCGCGCATGTCATGGCACCAAAGCGTGACGTGACTCGATACTAACTGGCGAGAGAGGGCCCTACCCCGAAGAAGAAGAAGAAGAAGAGGAAGAGGAGGAGGAGGAGAAGCTGGAGGACGAAGACAAGGAGGATTAGACGACAACAATGACTATGACGACAGCGTTGAAGAAGAAGAAGCAGACAACAACGACTATGACGACAGCGTTGAAGAAGAAGAAGCAGAAGGAGGAAGAGAAGAAGAAGGAGGAGGACGACGACGAGGAGACGAAGAAGAGGAACAAAAGGAAGGCAGAGCAGAATACATAATTTTTGTTGCCTATGAAAATATAGAAATTTGCCTTTCGACTGCATATAAAATAACGTAAGTATACAAATAATAGTAAAACAAAGTTTCCTTTTATAGGAGTCTGTGGTTCACAAATACACCAAAACTAGCCAATCCTAATAGGTACACACACATCCCATGTCCGCACATCTGCATCATCCATACTCAAGTTTAGAAATATAATTATAGCATATTTGAAGCAGGCGAATAAGGAAGATAGTTTGGTTTGGTTAAACCGGCTTAACGCCGAATTTGTTTCCGAAGAGGTGTTGGCGGGATCGGAGTATCCCAGGGGAAGAGGGAGACTATTATATACCTGACGCTACGCTGTCACAAGCAGAATGACTCCTGCCTTAAGATAGGCAGCGATGAGAGCCATTCAATGCTTCATTAATTGTGAGGGGCAAAGTCACAAGACAGTGTCCACAGACCACAACTTTTGAACAGAGAGGAGAGCCAAAACGGAATCGAACCGAGGTTCTTCTGCTTACCAGTATTACGCCTTAACGCCAGACCAAGCCAGCTCACAAGAGGGAGAGAGTCAGAAACTAAGTGGATTTTAACATCCGGTCAACCTAGTAGGTCATATTAAAGGTGGAAGAGAAGTAGGAGAAGGAGGAGAAAAAGAAGAAAGAAGTGAAGGAGGAGAAGAAGATTAGATAGTAACTGAATTTTAACGTCCTGTCAAATGTACAGGGTAACCTCAAGACAAGGAGAAGAAGAAGATGATGAAGGAGAAGAAGAAGAAGAAGAAGGAGGAGGAGGAGAAGAAGGAGGGGGAGAAGAAGAAGGAGGAGGAGGTGGAGGAGGAGAAGGAGGAGAAGAAGAAGAAGAAGAAGAAAAAGAAGAAGAAGAAGAAGAAGCAGAAGAAAAAAGAGGAGGAGGAAAAGAAAAATGAGGAGGAGGAAGAAGAGGAGAAACGAGAGAAGAGTAAGACGATGAAGAAGAAGAAAACAACACGGCCAAGAGCAGCAACAACAACAAGACGAAGAGAAGGGGTTTCGGGCCATTGTCATTTCATCACCGGTTCGTCTCCGTGGCTGTTAGTTTATCATTTCCCTCGGGTCTCTCTCGGTAATGTCACACAGACGACGTCTGAACCCCCGATTACTGCCCCTCCACGTTTTGGATGACGTCGGGTTCACAGTCTCTCGCTCTTTCCCTGCACTGGTGTAACACAACAACAGGCAGCGGCTGGGGCCAGAATCCCACCAATAAATGAACTGTCAATTTCTAGAGCTGAAAAAAGAGACAGAATAGGGGGGGGGAAAAGAGAGAGAGAGAGAGAGAGAGAGAGAGAGAGAGAGAGAGAGAGAGAGAGAGAGAGAGAGAGAGAGAGAGAGAAAAGAAGAAGAAGAAGGAGGAGGAAAAAATAAAATAAAGAAAGAAATAGAAAGAAAAGAAAAAAAGAAGAAGAAAAAAAAAATCACCGCAAAAAAGAAAGCCTCTTCTTTCCACAGACGCTGCTCACGACTGCACAACTGCTTGTCTCCGTCACAGCTCGAGACAGAAATGAGTCCCTCGAAATGCTGAAGGATCAGCGTGCAAGATGGTCATGTATGTAGGCTGAGAGGGGGGAAAAAAAGAGAGAGAGAAAAAAGCTGGACTGGGTGACCGTCTCCCGTCCCTTGTCTCCGCTCTCTCCACTCCTGTCTCAGTGAAGGAGAAGGAAGGAAGGATGAATGGTGATCCGAGCTGAGTGCCACGTTTTGAAGAGCATCGACCCACGGCCAATGAGAAACTCACCGGGATGCCGACGTCGTGGCTGACAATGCTGGACGTCATTGTCCGTTGGCATATCCTATCTGGCCCGCGTTTCACGTGCCTCAATAGGCCCGTGGTGAGCGGTATTCAGCCGGCACACGCCACCAGTCCAAGCCTCAGACAGGGGATCGCTTTGCACATTCCAATCATCGAGAGAGCGAAGTCTCACAAATCCTGCCGCTTCCGCTCTGAGCTTCCCGCCTCGAGTACCCCCCCCCCCCCTCCACCCCACTCCCGTACCCCACCTCCACTCTCGCCGTCTCTGGCCTTTTCTTGGGCTTGGGCTTGGGTGAACAAAACCTTTAATCGTCATCCAACAGACTCGCTTTCTGCTCTTCATCTTGCAATTGCAAATTTCACACACACACACTGAGACAGACAGACAGACAGACAGACACACACACACACACACACACACACACACACACGAACGCATGCACGCACACACACACACACACACACACACACACACACACACACACACACACAGAGTCCATACACACATAAACACACCACCAACAACAAACATTGAAGCAAAAAACCCAACAACACTGTAAACAACTACACGGAAAACCGCACTGGAACTGACAGAACGAAATGATGACAGGGAGGCGGAGTGGGGAGGGGGTCAGAAAAGGAGGAGAGGAATTGGCTCAGGAAAGGTGAAGAATAGCTGAGGGGGAAGAAAGATGGCGGCGAAAGGGAGGGCAATCTTCACAACAATGCGAGGATACCATGCACATTAAGTCCCTTCTCACCGGCCCCACCCTCTCGCCCCGCCCCCAGGCTGTTTGAATTACTATCCTTGGCCCCTTACGTTTTACACACCACAGGTCCGGGGAGGTAGGGGAGGGGGGAAGTGGCACGGGAAGAAAGAGAAACTAGGCCCAGAAAAAAAGGGTCATCGTCTGGAGGGAGGGGAGAGAGAGAGAGAGAGAGAGGGTGGGAGAGATGAAGTGAGAGAAGGATAGGGAACAAGAACAGAGGAGAGAGAGAAAGAGAGGGGTGAGAGAAGGAATAGGGAAGAAGAACACAGAGAGAGAGAGAGAGAGAGAGAGAGAGAGAGAGAGAGAGAGAGAGAGAGAGAGACAGAGAGACAGACAGACAGACAGACAGAGACGGACAGACACAGACACATAGAGACCGACAGAGTGAGTGGACTGTTTGCTTCATGTTGAACAGGGAGGAGTGCTGTCCTCCCGATGGCTTGTTGAGCTCAGCTGAAAGGAATAAAAATGGCGGGAGGAATCTAGGTGACGGAAAACGGAAATGGCCAGAGAAAATTGCTGCCGTCCTTATTAAACTTTTTCCTTCATCTGACAGCACCGTATTTGCCTCGTGACGCGCAGTGGAAAAGTAAAGTGGTGCCATCAGTTTGTGTAGGCTACCGTAAAGCTGGCACTAATTCAGACAGAAGTGCGATGATGCTAAAGACTGCTTTAATTGTTTCTTAGACAGAAAGAAATCCCTTCTTTTCCCTCCCTTGATGTTATTTCGGAATTTAACAGAATGCCATCGCATAAGGCGTTCTTAGTTTTATGCAGACGATCTGGATCTTCTTACACAAATGTACACCCAAATTCAAATTCAAACCATTAGGAACCTTTTTGCACCGAGAGAGAGAGAGAGAGAGAGAGAGAGAGAGAGAGAGAGAGGAGAGAGAGAGAGAGAGAGAGAGAGAGAGAGAGAGAGCGCATGATTGATGTTACAGCGACGGGGCAATGAAGCAATGCTTCATGACTTGGAAAGAGCAAAAGGAAATACAGGCAATAGCTACACAGCTCTGCAGGATCACCGAAAGTCCATGACAAATATCTGTCCTAGAACGGCATTGATCGATGGCACGCAGCTCCACAAAGGTTCTGCAAACAGCAGCATTAAAAAAAATCATCATCAACAACAACAACAACAACAACAACTTCTCTTCCACCTTTCTTCAATTTGTCACATCGAAAAAAGAAAAGAAAAGAATTGTAGCCTATATCATCACTGAACACTTCGACAGTTGTGTCTGGTGTTAGAGCTTGAGGCATGCTGATGCGAGATTATTTTATTTCAGCGTTCGACGGTTGTCTGGTGTCGAATTTGAGGCGTTTTGATGGTGTGAACAGGAACTTCTTGCGCATGTCCTCAGTGGATCCTCACAGCTTCTTCTGCAGTGTGCTGCCCTCTGAGGTCCTCAGTGGTTCCTCACAGCTTCTGCAGTATGCTGCCCTCTGAGGTCCTCAGTGGTTCCCCACAGCTTCTGCAGTATGCTGCCATCTGAGGTCCTCAGTGGTTCCCCACAGCTTCGTCTACAGTGTGCTGCTCTCTGAGGTCCTCAGTGGTTCCCCACAGCTTCCCACAGCTTCTTCTGCAGTGTGCTGCCCTCTGAGGTCCTCAGTGGTTCCCCACAGCTTCTTCTGCAGTGTGCTGCCCTCTGAGGTCCTCAGTGGTTCCCCACAGCTTCTTCTGCAGTGTGCTGCCCTCTGAAGTCCTCAGTGGTTCCCCACAGCTTCTTCTGCAGTGTGCTGCCCTCTGAAGTCCTCAGTGGTTCCCCACAGCTTCTTCTGCAGTGTGCTGCCCTCTGAAGTCCTCAGTGGTTCCCCACAGCTTCTTCTGCAGTGTGCTGCTCTCTGAAGTCCTCAGTGGTTCCCCACAGCTTCTTCTGCAGTGTGCTGCTCTCTGAAGTCCTCAGTGGTTCCCCACAGCTTCTTCTGCAGTGTGCTGCTCTCTGAGGTCCTCAGTGTTTCCCCACAGCTTCCCACAGCTTCTTCTGCAGTGTGCTGCCCTCTGAGGTCCTCAGTGGTTCCCCACAGCTTCTTCTGCAGTGTGCTGCCCTCTGAGGTCCTCAGTGGTTCCCCACAGCTTCTTCTGCAGTGTGCTGCCCTCTGAAGTCCTCAGTGGTTCCCCACAGCTTCTTCTGCAGTGTGCTGCCCTCTGAAGTCCTCAGTGGTTCCCCACAGCTTCTTCTGCAGTGTGCTGCCCTCTGAAGTCCTCAGTGGTTCCCCACAGCTTCTTCTGCAGTGTGCTGCCCTCTGAAGTCCTCAGTGGTTCCCCACAGCTTCTTCTGCAGTGTGCTGCCCTCTGAAGTCCTCAGTGGTTCCCCACAGCTTCTTCTGCAGTGTGCTGCTCTCTGAAGTCCTCAGTGGTTCCTCACAGCTTCTTCTGCAGTGTGCTGCCCTCTGGCCATATGTCTGGTCGCGCAGTGGAGCAAGGCTCTAGATTCAAAAGAAAGAACCTGCGATACCTCTGGATTCTTCCCTGAGGGGTTCTGCATTTCAACATCCGTTGTACATGACCCCCTCCCCTCCCTCCTCCTCTCCGCTGGGGAACATGAAGAGGAGGCAACTGTGTATGTTAGAGTTGTGCACCACAGCGTATACGCAATTGTCATGGCAATACAAGTAGACGTAGGGCATTGATGAAGCGATTGATCACAATCCAGTTCACACGCGTTAGCAGGGTATAATTCCTTTTCTTATGGTTCACTACACGGATTACCATTTCGATTTTTTCTTGCGCAACAGTAAACTCAATACACAGTCTCTGTGTTCCGGAAAAACAAAAACAAAACAAAAAAAAACCAAAAAAAAACAACCGAAAGTGCCACAAGTTTTCTCTGCTTATAGCCTGTCAAACTGGTCCAAATGTTTGGTTACCGTCGGCCATTTGGACAGAAAATACTCGCTTCAACATTGTCAGGTTTGGAAAACTTTGCACTGGATTGATGCCATTCGTATTTCGATTTCGGTGTCTCTCTGTCTCTCTCTGTCTGTCTCTCCCTTTCTGTTTGTCTGTGCCTCTCTGTGTGTCTCCTCTCTCTCTTCTTGCCCATAATGTGTAAATTTGAAATATATAAAGTTTTTGGTAATAATGGTGCCGCTTTTGCGACACAAATTAATTTCGAAACATGGATTTTTATTTTTCATCCTTCATTGTTACGGTTCTACATTCCAGCTTTTTCACCCTCCTGAAAAGTGTACATTGACGCACAGCCCTAAAACATACGTGCTCATGCACAATGAAACACACAAACAGACGCACACTCACGCACGCACTAGCACGCACACATATCCAGACCGACACGCAACCTCTCTCTCTCCCTCCCTGCGCGACACAACACACACACACAACACACACACACAACACACACACACACACACACACACACCCACACACGCACGCACGCACATATACACACAAACACACGCACCGCACAACGCAAAAACACCACACACCACACACACACACACACACACACACACACACACACACACACACACACACACACACACACACACACACACGCTCGCGTGCACGCACACACACACGGACATACATACAAACACACACTCCCATACTGCCACATATACCTACATTTGCACGCTCACACATACACACAAACACGTGCACGCGCGCACGCGCGCCACACACACACACACACACACACACACACACACACACACACACACACACACACACACACACACACACACACAACCGTGCCTGGTTTCTGTTACACAGTTCATCACGGCGATTTATAACCACAGGATCGCCCTTGTCCTAGCTCCCAGATCGATAGTTAAAAACGCTACAAAAACACCCTCTGGATGCAAGACCACCATGCAAGGCACAAGGTCTCGGCGGGCTTAGCCTCTGCCTCCCTTCTTATTAAGTGACGCCTGCAAAATTGCTTCCAAAATTGGATGCCAGGGGTCTTTGAGGACCTAGCTATCCTTCGTACAGCAACAGTGTTGCAAGTTCAGCGCAAGGTAGTCGTTATTTTGCGGCTCCATGGAACCGTTGCAAAAAATCCCCTTTTGGAAGCTGTGGAGTCTGAGGGTGTCGACTGTTGTTAGTTAATAATAATAATAATAATAATAATAATAATAATAATGTACATTTATCATGCGTTCATCAACGCCCTGAGCGCTCACATGATACATATTAACCTAAATATGATATTCTATACACATGTAGAGCATAGTTCTACCAAAACAATTTACGTAAAGTATTATAACAAAAACAAAAACAAAAAAACGCACTATAAACACACACACACACACACACACACACACGCACGCACGCACGCACGCACGCACGCACGCACGCACGCACGCACGCACGCACGCACGCACGCACGCACACACACACACACACACACACACACACACACACACACACTGACTGTAGCTGAAACTGGGTACTGATATTAGTTAGGATGGAAATACTGTGAGAAGAGTTGCATTATTTGACGTGTTGCTTGTCGATTGGTGATGATGCTTGGTGTACTTTTTTGGTATTTCTTTTGTTTTAGCGTTGTACTCGTATAAAGAGTTTCCAGTACTTAAATAGTAAGGTACGATGTTGTTTTAGGTTTAGGTCCATGGGCAGAAAATACAGGGAAGTAATTCATTTCTTTCTTAGCATATTCTGTTTTTAATTTTAATTTTATTGTTGTAGCTTTTTTAAAGAATATGCTTTCAAGAATATTCAGGCAACATAGACGCTGTTTTAGGCTGTGATGACATTAATGATGACGGCAGTGATAATGATGGTGATTATGATGTTGATGTGATGATGTGAGTTTTCTATAAGCCAACTTGGACAGCAGCATCAAACAACCTAGCGATTCTGGTTACTACCATGCACCCACGGTACTAGCCAAGCCTCGCGACTGGTCTTTCTCGACATTATAGCCCTCATCCACACACACACAAACACACACACACATACACACACACACACACGAAAAAAGGTTCAAAAGAACGCCATTTATTAGGGCAAAAACATGTGTTTGCAAATTTTCGGGGTAATCCCCTTTGTCAAGCTACAAAACCACACTCAAACAAAAGTTAAACGGCGAAAAACGATGAAAAATGAGATGTAAATCTAAATCACTTATCTGTTTTTGGTTGAGCTATGTTATGTTCCTGTCCAGTGCTTGTAAGAATGTTTTATTATGGACACTGTCAGTTATAGTCACTATAAACCTTAACCAACCTAACGGGCAAGTAAAAGAGGAAAAGGGGTGCTGCTGGGTTAGGCTCTGGGATGCTTGTCTAATTGCTCGTTGATGTTGTGCTTGTCTCCACTTGACGTGCATCGCGTTAGCTTCGTAAAGGTCACTGTGGCGGCCCTGTCAGTGCTTTATAGTGATGTGCTCGGCAGCAAAGGGTTTCGCATAATCTCTGTGTACATTGCTCGTCCAGACTAATTAGCGCGTTCGTGTGTGTGTCGGTGTC
>JABMCL010000320.1:15000-20000 GCA_018857735.1 Alviniconcha marisindica
ACTGACACCAGAAAGAACACCAAGGCTTGGGCTGTGTCACAACACACTGACACCAGAAAGAACACCAAGCTTGGCTGTGTCAAACACACTGACACCAGAAGAACACCAGGCTTGGCTGTGTCACAACACACTGACACCAGAAAGAACACCAAGGCTTGGGCTGTGTCACAACACATCTGACACCAGAAAGAACACCAAGGCTTAGGCTGTGTCACAACACACTGACACCAGAAAGAACACCAAGGCTTGGGCTGAGTCACAACACCACACTGAACCAGAAAGAACACCAAGGCTTGGCTGTGTCACAACACACTGACACCAGAAAGAACACCAAGGCTTGGGCTGTGTCACAACACACTGACACCAGAAAGAACACCAAGAGTTGGGCTGTGTCACAACACACTGACACCAGAAAGAACACCAAGGCTTGGGGCTGTGTCAAAACACAACACGAACGAAACCAGGAAAACACTAAGGCTTGGGCGTGTCACAACACACTGACACCAGAAAGAACACCAAGGCTTGGGCTGTGTCACAACACACTGACACCAGAAAAACACCAAGGCTTGGGCGTGTCAAACACACTGACACCAGAAAGAACACCAAGGCTTGGGCTGTGTCAAAACACACTGACACAAAAGAACACCAAGGCTTAGGCTGTGTCACAACACACACTGACACCAGAAAGAACACCAAGGCTTGGGCTGTGTCACAACACACACTGACACCAGAAAGAACACCAAGGCTTGGGCTGTGTCACAACACCTTGACGCCAGCAGGAAAACCAAGGCTACATTCAAGTGTTGTTATTCTCTGCATAGCTATATCAGTATATGTAAAGGGACTATCCTCAGCCACCATACCAGAAGATATCAGGAGCATGGAGGTGGAGCTGGGCTCAGAAAGTTGGACTTCTTTTGCTTCAGTTGATACTGAACGGCGGAGCTACGGACATTGTCCTTGTGACTCCGCTCCGCACAGCAGTTGAAACAGCAATTGCTTAGTACACTAGTTGCTACACTGCATGCCTCAACATTTTTGTTGTTCTGGCGGCGGTCCACGGCCTTCTCGGTCTTCCGGGTCGGAACGCGCGGTCGAGCCTTAACAATTCACTCTCTCTTCCTAACCTCGCACACACACACGCAACAAGGACAATAACAACAGCAACAGTAACAACAACAACAGCAGCAGCAGCAGCAGTAACAACAATAACAACAACAGCAGCAGCAACTGTAACAACAACAACAACAACAGCAGCAGCAACAGTAACAACAACAACAACAACAACAACAACAACAGCAGCAGTAGCAGCAGTAACAACAACAACAACAGCAGCAGCAGTAGCAACATCAACCACAACAACAACAGCAGCAGCAGTAACAACAACAACAACAACAGCAGCAGCAGTAACAACAACAACAACAGCAGCAGCGGCAGCAGTAACAACAACAACAATAACAGCAGTAACAACAACGGCAGCAGCAGCAGTAACAACAACAACAACGGCAGCAGCAACAGTAACAACAACAACAACAGCAGCAGCAGCAACAGTAGCAACAGCAACAACAACAGCAGCAGCTGCAGCAACAGTAACGACAACAACAACAACAACAGCAGCAGCAACAACAAAAGTTGGTGGAGAGAGAGAGAGAGAGAGAGAGAGAGAGAGAGAGAGAGAGAGAGAGAGAGAGAGAGAGAGAGAGAGAGAGAGAGAGATTAGACACCATAAGGTGCATAATTATTATTTTTTAAACACAAAACAGCAAAAGCATCAACAACACCAGGAAGAAAACTAACACAGCCGAGCAGGGAAAAGCTCCTACAGACTGGCTACCCACGCAGGCTGCCCGTGGGCCTCGCAGACCTCAGCGCTGAAAGGGTTAAACCCAGCGGTCAGCACTGCGGGTCAGCAAACACACTTAGACGGTTAAACCCAGTGGTCAGCACTGTAGGTCAGCAAACACACTGAAAGGGTTAAACCCAATGGTCAGCACTGAAGGCCAGCAAACACGCTGAAAGGGTTAAACCCAGTGGCCAGCACTGTGGGCCAGCAAACACGCTGAAAGGGTTAAACTCAGTGGTCAGCACTGAAGGCCAGCAAACACGCTGAAAGGGTTAAACTCAGTGGTCAGCACTGTGGGCCAGCAAACACGCTTAAGGGGTTAAACCCCGCGTTCAGCACTGTGGGCCAGCAAACACGCTGAAAGGGTTAAACCCAGCGGTCAGCACCACGGAGGGCCAGCAAAGACGCTGAAAGGGTTAAACCCCGCGGTCACTGAGGGCCAGCAAAGACGCTTAAAGGGTTAAACCCAGTGGTCAGCACTGTGGGCCAGCAAACACGCTGAAAGGTTTGGCTGCCACTGTGCTGAAGTGTTAGTAGATCATTACCGCTATGAATGATGCACGTGTCACAGTGCGCCTACCGGATCGGGGGGGGGGGGGGGGGGGGAGAGGAGGAGGGAATGGGGGTGGGGTGGGGGAGTTGCTGAGAGCACTGGACGAGAGGGGCAAAGCCCACCTCCTTGCACTGGTTTACGACATCCTTCCTTCAATGACTGCCGTATTTAGTTACGCCTCAGGGTCCAGAAAACTGTCAGCTAACGAGCAGTTTTTTGTTTTGTTTTGTTGGTGCTCAAACAGTACTAAGTTTGTTACAAACAACTCAAAAATTATTAATTATATCAGACGTTTGTTTTACAACTGACTATGTTGTTTACGCCAGCTCAAATAAAGCCAAAATCGTTTGAATCGAGACCGGACTCTTTTTTTACCCGGGGTGGATGCGCCTTATGTTTACGTGCGTGCTTGGACGATAGGTTGTTTCCACAGTCATATCAGTACCCGAACCTTTCGGAGGGCGCTGACCGCATCGGTGGACAGCTGCGCGGAGATAAAGAATGCCCATTTAAGTGGCGTAACTAAATCTGGCAGAGTTTGGAGGAAGGTGCCGGAAAGCGATGCTCGGAGTGTGGGACCAATCCTGACGTGAAATGTGTTACAGGCAGAGGGACGGAATCGGTTTGTACGCATCTGTCTGTCCACATGGTCATGGATTCTGAGGTTCTCACGCAAAGGCCTGTTCAATTCTGGCTTAATCAAATCAAATCAAATCAAATAAATCAAATCAAATCAAATCAATCTTTATTATTCATCAATATACAAAGCATAAAAATGAAAATTTTCCTTTGACACATGTCTATTCACTTGTCTCTCTGCGCGATCGTGGATCCAGTGATCCTCAAGAAGGACCGGTTCATTTCTGTCTTCATTGGTCTGTCCATGCAATCGTGCACCTGTTCATTTCTGTCTGCACTTATCTGTCCATGCAGACATGCACCTGTTCATTTCTGTCTTCACCTGTCCGTCTATACGATCACAGACCTGTTCATTTCTGCCTTCACTTGTCTCTCCACGCGATCATGGACATGTTCATTTCTGTTTTCACTTGTCTGCCCATGCAGTCATGCACCTGTTCATTTCTGTCTTCACTTGTCTGTCCACACGATCGTAGACCTATTCATTTCTGTCTTCACTTGTCTGTCCACACGATCATGCACCTGTTCATTTCTGTCTTCACTTGTCTGTCCATGCAGTCATGCACCTGTTCATTTCTGTCTTCACTTGTCTGTCCACAGGATCGTGGACCTGTTCATTTCTGTCTGCACTTGTCTGTCCACACGATCATGGACCTGCTCATTTATGTCTTCACTTGTCTGTCCATGCAGTCACGCACCGGTTCATTTCTGTCTTTACATGTCTGTCCACACGATCATGGATCTGTTCATTTCTGTCTTCACTTGTCTGTCCATGCAGTCATGCACCTGTTCATTTCTGTCTTTACATGTCTGTCCACACGATCGTGGACCTGTTCGCTTCTGTCTTCACTTGTCTGTCCATGCAATCATGGACCTGTTCACTTCTGTATTCACTTGTGTGTCCACATGATGAGATCTGTTCACCGTATTCCAAGTTACTCATCGTTTCACACACAAAATGTAATAGGAATGATGTCTTCATGTTTCTTGATTTCTTTTCTCAGTTTTTGACTAAGAGGATGAAGATGAACTGGAAGAGAGAGAGAGAGAGAGAGAGAGAGAGAGAGAGAGAGAGAGAGAGAGAGAGAGAGAGAGAAGAGAGAGAGAGAGAGGGAGAGACAGAGAGAGACACAGAGAGAGACACAGAGAGAGAGACACACAGAGAGAGATCAACCAGGACGGGTATATCAGGGCTAGAGAATAGGAATAAGAACAACAATAACAACAACAACGGCAACGACTACAACATGACGCCAACAAGAGCACCAGCAACAACAACGCCAGCAACAATAGCACCAGCAACAACAACGCCCAAAACAACCGGTTGTGCTTTCTGATCAGCAGGAATTCAAGCCCCACCGCGGAGCAGTCAAAACTAAGTGGCGGTGCACGCAGGACTGAAGAAACAGTTTAGCACACGACAGAGCCCCAGCAGTTCATTCTCTGCCGGCATTGCATGCGCACCAACACAACCGGAATGCGCACAACACGAGCGGCAGCGCTGCCCTTCTCCAGTCAGGGCATAGCGACAAGGGCAGCTAACTGGGCACTGGTTGCCTCCCCTCATCACCTGTTACTTCCCTTGCCATTGCCTGAGCGATCCGCCGGTCAGGTCGCCGTCAAACAGGAGTTGGCCTCTCAGCGTGGCGCTGCGCTTGTCCCGTTATGCTGCCGGTCTAGCGGTGGATTGTACGTCTGCAGTGGTTTCCAGTGACAATGTTCTGTGATTTTTCGTCGGGTGTGCGTGTGATCGAACTGTTACATTCGTAAAGAAATCAGGTATGATATGTTTTTTGTTTTTTTTGTCTAGCCCCCCCCCCCCCCCCCCCCCGCCCACCCCCCCCGCCCCCCCTTCCCCTGCCCCCCCCCCTCTCTCTCACGCCATCCCCTGGTATAGTGCTCTGTCTGTCTGTCTCTGTCTGTCTGTCTGTCTGTCTGTCTTTTGGTCTCTCTGTCTCTGTCTGT
>JABMCL010000320.1:37500-42500 GCA_018857735.1 Alviniconcha marisindica
TTTTTTAATTATGCGCATGCGCGCGCGCGCGCATACACACACACACACACACACACACACACACACACACACACACACACACACACACACACACACGCACGCACACGCACACACGCGCACGCACAGGCACGCACACACATGCACACACACACACACACACACACACACCACACACACACACACACACACCACAAACACAGCACGCACGCACGCACGCACGCACGCACGCACGCACGCACGCACGCGCACGCACGCACGCACACACACACACACACACACACATTCGTATCTCATAGAATTGACACGCCCTCCCATTTTGAGAAACTAAATGTGCGTGGTAATAATAATAATAGCAGTCATTTTTATAGGACTGTATCTCACCGACAAGGTGAGCTCACCGCGCTTTACAGGATCAACAAAAAGGTGTTGTGACGTCACTGCCCGACCGTTGACCTTTAGCTTAAAATACCTCTCGCGGAATCTCTCATTCGAAATGGCGCTGGTTTTGAAACGTTTAGTTAACCCTATTTTCCGACCTTTTTGCCGAAATAAACGCATTACAACTTAATTGAAACCCTGAAACAGTTATAAACAAGTGAAGTAAAAGTTCGCCCAATTAAGAACCAACTAGGTTCGCCGAATACTCCCAACTAGGTTCGCGAACAAACATTCGCCCAATTAAGAACGGGCTTAAGCCCTTTAAAGAACTCGAAAATAATAATTCTATAGTCATAATATTGTATACCTCGCTCAACACACCCGCCCAGGACACGGGGTGCGGGTGGGAGTGGTGGGGGGGGTGGGGGGAGGGGGGGGGGAAGGCGGGGGGGCGAAGGAGGGAGAGAGGGGGACTGACTGTGAAGCAGTGAGCTCTAGGGGACATTTTGTTTTTATTATTTTTATTTTTTATAGTTACGGGGACACTCTATTTTTACAGGGGCACTATTTTTAAGAAGGCACCGGCCACAGAACTGTCACGGCCAAGGCGAGTCGAGTGGGGGTCCCAGACTTTTTGAGAGGCCTTATTAGTACGTGCCACCAACCCGAAACAAACGAATACTACGCTTGCGGGTAACTGGCCCCTTTCTGGGGGCCCGCACTCACCGTGTCGCCAGTTGGCCCCTTTCTTCCGCGCCGCCGCTGTGGGTTGCGCGGCTGACTGTCAGCTGCGGTCGATTTGGGTTGCTGCTGTTGCTTGTTTAACGTGGTCAGCGTCGGTTGTAGGCGTGGTTGCTTTAGGGGTGTCGTTTTTTTAGATCGTGGTTTTCCTCAGCTGTCGGGTTTGTAGATCGTGTTGCTCAGCTGTCATTTGTAGATCGTTTGCTCAGCTGTCAGCGGATCGGGGCCCGCGCGCTTTGTAATGTGGTTGCTACTGTCAGCTTTGTAGATCGGGGCTCAGCGTCAGCTTTGTAGATCGTGGTTGCTCAGCTGTCAGCTTTTTGATCGGGGCCAGCTGTCAGCTTTTTAGATCGTGGTGGGGTCCGTCAGCTTTGTAGATCGGGGCTCAGCGTCAGCTTTGATCGTGGTTTCTCAACTGTCAGCTTGTAGATTGTTTGCCAGCTGTCAGCTTTGTGATCGGGTTTCTCAACTGCAGCTTTGTAGATCGTGGTTTCTCAACGTCACTTTTAGATTGTGGTTTCCCGCTGTCATTTTTAGATTGGGTGAAACTGTCAGCTTTGTAGTTTGTGGTTGCTCAGCTTCGCTTTGTTGGGGGGACACTTTCAGCGTAAATTTAAATCCCTTTTGTGTTGATTCTGTTCAGCTGTCACTTTTTAGAGGTCCCCGCGTCAGCTTTGTATTGGCTGCCCCACACACAACACACACACACACACACCACACACACACACACAAACCCCAAACCCAAAAAAAAGAAAAAAGAAATGGGGGAGAAGGGGGAAAAAAGAAAGGCGACAAATTAAGGGGAAAATGGCAGAAAAAGAAGCCAATTTCAAATTTACGAACAATTAAGCAGGGCTGTTTCTAACCTACTCCGAGCTTTTGAATATGAAAAGCTCAGAATCCTCAGCACTGAGAGCCGTAGTTTCTGCGTACGCTGCTCCCGACCGCAAGAGGAGGAACAGACAGACAGACAGACCGTCAATCAGGCAGACAGAGAGACAAGCAGACGGACATGAGTTTTTGTTGAATACATTTTTGTAAACAGTATGTCACTGACTTCGTACACAGCTGAAGTATAAGGTAGTCGAGTAAAAGAAAATTAAACAAAATACAAACAAACAAACAAAGAGGAAAAGAAAGAATACCCCGAATCCCCCCCCTCACCCCCCCACCCCTCCCCCCACCCCTCACCCCACCCCCAACCATCACCCCCCAACCCCCCCCCCCCCACCACACACACACACACACGCACACACAAATGGAAGAAGAGGAAAATCCTTCCGAATACTCTTAGCACTTAAAGATCATTCACTCATAAACTGACAAAGTTGACTGATATACCTCGGTAAACAAACAGTTCTTGAATAACTAAAAAAAAACCGCTAAGGTAGGTAGTGTTGCTTAATGTCCTCAGATGTCAGTTGACATATTAGGGACAAGTTGTGACCAACGCCGAAGCACGGTTCAATAATTCTTTACGTCCACGGAAACCAGAAGGCTCGTTAGGACGGACAGCCCAGGACGGCCACCTCGACTCTCACACAGCTTCTGAACTATGAAGAAAACACTAAACAAAAACAAAAAAACTAGAAGCTGTTTAATCACAGAAAAATTAATGGTGTGTTGTTGCTAACATGCGTCAGTGGGCAGACAACCGGCGGCATCTTTCTGACATGCTGTAAAATTGTTGGGTTGGGTTGTGTCCCTTGTCACACTTTCCGCTGGATCGGCTTACTACGTGTTATAGTCGTATAAGGTCAGTTTTGCTTCGCTCAAAGGGAAGTGAGGATCCATTACACGTTATGTTTGCAGAACTATTTACCTTGGATTCTCTGTCAATGTCTGTCTGCCTGTCTGTCTGTCTCTTTCTCTGTCTCTCTCTGTGTCTCTCTGTCTGTCTCTGTCTGTCTGTCTGCCTCTGTCTCTCTGTCTCTGTCTCTGTCTGTCTGTCTCTCTGTCTCTGTCTCTCTGTCTGTCTGTCTCTGTCTCTCTGTCTCTGTCTCTGTCTGTCTGTCTGTCTGTCTGTCTGTCTGTCTGTCTGTCTGTCTCTCTCTCTCGCTCTCGCTCTCTCTCTCTCTCTCTCTCTCTCTCTCTCTCTCTCTCCTCTCTTCTCTCTCTCTTTGTCTGTAGGAAGTTTTATACTTTGTCTGTCTGTCTGTCTGTCCGTCTGTCTGTCTGTCTGTCTGTCTGTCTCTATCTCTGTCTTTGTCTCTCTCTCTCTCTGTCTCTCTCTCTGTCCCTGTCTCTGTCTCTCTCTGTCTCTATGTCTCTCTCTGTCTCTGTCTGTCTCTGTCTCTGTCTCTGTCTGTCTGTCTGTCTCTGTCTCTGTCTCTCTCTCTCATACACCCACCCACCCACCCACCCACACACACACACACACATACACACACACGCGCGCGCGCGCAATCGCGCTTCAGCACATACCTAAATTAGCAACCCCCGACCTTTTGTTGCTTCCCAGTGGTGCCGGAATCACATCTTCACTATTCAGTGATCAGCTTTACCTCCAAAGTCCGTTTGGCTGGGCTTTGCTGGTAAAATGCGTAAATAATGTATAAGGTTTTCTCATTTAAATGCATCTGGAGAACAGTTTTTCTGTAGATAAGATTTGATTATATGATTGGAGTGTGTGTGTGCGTGCGTGCGTGAGTGCGTGCGTGCGTGTGTGTGTGTGAGAGTGTGTGTGTGTGTGAGAGAGAGAGAGAGAGAGAGAGAGAGAGAGAGAGAGAGAGAGAGAGAGAGTGTTCTGCAATGTCTGTGTACGTACACAGGTGCGTGCTTGTACATAGCGCTCGGCGTCTGTCAAGGTATGCATGGTTTATGTGTGTGGTGCAAGGTAAGCTATAATTACGGCAAATGGAGGCTTAATATCCCTGCCACATTCCACGTTTACATCTCAGCAAGTCCGGCAAAACGGCGTCCCACCCACTGTTTCACTCGCTGGCTCTACACTATGCTGGACATTGGCTGACCGTGTTCATACAAAGAGAGAGAGAGAGAGAGAGAGAGAGAGAGAGAGAGAGAGAGAGAGAGAGAGAGAGAGAGAGAGAGAGACACACACACACACTCATTGCGCGCACACACATAACCACACACACACACCACACACACACACAACACACACACACACACACACACTACACAACACACACACACACACACACACACACACACACACACACACACACACAACACACACACACACACACACACCAACACTAACACACACAACATCAACACACAACAACCACACACAACACACACACACACACACACACACACACACACACACACACACACACACACAACACACACAACACGGCGCGCACGCAGCACACACATACACAACACACACACAACACACAATGCCAACACACACACAACACACACACACACACACACAACACACGAAACACAACACACACACACACACACAACACACACACACACACACACACACACACACACACACACACACACACACACAGCGAGACCTGCACATGCACCTAAAATAAGTACTTGCCTGTGTAACATTACACTGTCTTCTTGTGCCAACAGTAGTGCTGTGCGTTCTTTGGCTGGAGCTTTTGGTGGCTGATCTTGCGCCTGTTGTTGTGGGGTCCGGTCTGGACTTTTTGGTCCCTGCATGGCAGGATTTGGGGACTGTGTTTGCAGTTGCGACTTGTAAAGACTTAGGGAGTGATCATGTGTGTGTGTGTGTGTGTGTGTGTGTGTGTGTTGTGTGTGTGGTGTCGTCGTGCTGTTGCTGGTGCGTCGTGCGTGCGTGTGTGTGTGTGTGTGTGTGTGTGTGTGTGTGTGTGTGTGTGTGTGTGGTGTGTGTGTGTGTGTGTGTGTGTGTGTGTGTGTGTGTGTGTGTGTGC
>JABMCL010000320.1:47500-57500 GCA_018857735.1 Alviniconcha marisindica
GATGTGCAGCCTGTGAGTTTAGTTTTCGAAAGAGAGGGATGTGGCAGCACGAACAGCGAAACCGGACACGGTGGGCAGCCTGAGTGTATGCCCAACAGTAATACCGGACACGGTGGACAGCCTGAGTGTATGACCAACAGTAATACTGGACAGGTGGACAGCCTGAGTGTATGACCAACAGTAATACCGGACACGGTGGACAACCTGAGTGAATGACCAACAGTAATACCGGACACGGTGGACAACCTGAGTGTATGGCCAACAGTAATATTGGACACGGTGGACAGCCTGAGTGTATGACCAACAGTAATACTGGACACGGTGGACAGCCTGAGTGTATGACCAACAGTAATACCGGACACGGTGGACAGCCTGAGTGTATGACCAACAGTAATACGGACAGGTGGACAGCCTGAGTGTATGACCAACAGTAATACCGGACACGGTGGACAGCCTGAGTGTATGACCAACAGTAATACCGGACACGGTGGACAGCCTGAGTGTATGACCAACAGTAATACCGGACAGGTGGACAGCCTGAGTGTATGACCAACAGTAATACCGGACACGGTGGACAGCCTGAGAGTATGACCAACAGTAATACCGGACACGGTGGACAGCTTGAGTGTATGACCAACAGTAATACCGGACACGGTGGACAGCCTGAGTGTATGACCAACAGTAATACCGGACAGGTGGACAGCCTGAGTGTATGACCAACAGTAATACCGGACACGGTGGACAGCCTGAGTGTATGACCAACAGTAATACCGGACAGGTGGACAGCCTGAGTGTATGACCAACAGTAATACCGGACACGGTGGACAGCCTGAACGTTGACCAACAGTAATACCGGACACGGTGGACATCCTGAGCGTATTACAAACAGTAATACCGGACACAGTGGACAGCCTGGGTGTATTACCAACAGTAATACCGGACACTGTGGACAGCCTGGATGTATGACCAACAGTAATACCGGACACGGTGGACAGCCTGAGTGTATGACCAACTGTAATACCGGACACGGTGGACAGCCTGAGTGTATGACCAACAGTAATACCGGGCAGGTGGACAGCCTGAGTGTATGACCAACAGTAATACCGGACAGGTGGACAGCCTGAGTGTATGACCAATAGTAATACCGGACTAGTGACACGGTGAGCAAGCTGTGAGTTTAGTCCTGGGAAGAGATAAGGTGGCAGCGACGATGAAAGCTGGGGTAACAGGGTAGGGGCGGGGTCGGCGTGGGACAGCAGGGGTAATTCAGGATTAATAGGGCAGGGACAGGGTAGGCGTGGGACAGCAGAACGGTGATGTCTGACGCACAGGAGGTGAGTCTCTTCTGGCGAGGGACAGACCGACGACAGCAGCACGGATGGCGGGGAGGGTGGGCAGGTGGAAATGCTGTGTTCTTAGACTCCGGCGGGAATTCGATAAGGTGTAAAAATGTCTGACACACCGCGAATATAGGTGGCAGCCCGGACTGCAGGTCTGATTTTGAAAAAAATCTAAAAGTAACAAAAAACTAAACAAAAAAACAACACACACACACACGCACACACACACACACACACACACAAACATACACACACACACACACACACACACACACACACACACACACACACCACCACACACACACACACACACACACAACACACACACACACACACACACACACACACACACACAACACACACACACACACACAGGCAAACACACGAGTGAGAGAGAGAGAGAGAGAGAGAGAGAGAGAGAGAGAGAGAGAGAGAGAGAGAGAGAGAGAGAGAAATAAAGAAAGAAAGAAAGAATGTGTGGAATCTAAAACTTCCAGTGAGACTAGAGACAGGTACTAGATCTAAAACTCACGAACAGCAGAAAACCGGAGCTGATATTTTACTAGTATAATTTTTTTAAAGTTCCAACACAACATAACTCAAACGACCGCAGCCAAACAGCTCTGTCTGCAAGGGTTTTTTTTTTTTTTAATGAAAAAAACGGACTAAACAAGGTATAACTCTAACGACCGAACCAAACAGCTCTGTCAGTGTAGTAAGGTGACACAATTAAACGGAAAAAAACCCAGACTACAGGCAAAAGAAAACAGCTGAGCCTAAGTATAACTGGCACAGGATTACCGACAAGCAAAAATAGCAACCGTTTACGCGGGCACTCGAACTGTCAGCATAACTATACTTTGCTGAGGCTGAACCCAAACAAAGAGTGCATGTGTGTCGATCGGCATGAAAGCAGGCACGAGCGCTGACAGCCAGACTAAGGCACAGTACCGCATGGGATCAGGACAGTTGGCTTGATTAGGACCAGGATCGGCAGAGCGAATCCGACGGGAGCTCGGCCCAGTCTCGGGCTGTACATATGCATACGTGTAGCGACCGTGCTGCGGACTGCTGGCAGTGATGACAGCCTTTGACCGGTTGGACAATGGCACGCGCCAGGTGCTTTAGCGGTGGTCAGTTTGGCTCCATCTTCGTGTATGGACACTCCATTGTTCAGTGGATCAGCACGCACACACAAATGATAGGTTAGCATGAAGGAAGCGCCACAATGCTTGGTAAACGAGTGTCCGTGTTACTGCAACAGGTGGTGTCGGAGAGCGAATAATAATTATGTATAACTTGTGCCTCGGTTTCAGTGAGCTATTGGAGAACCGGCAAACTGAAGAGTCGGTGGTCTGTAACGACTGCGTGTGTTTTTGTGATGGCTTAAGGTGTTAAGTCTGTCGATTATAGACCTGCTACTTGTGGTGCTAGGAACAAGGACAGGTTCGGCCTTCGATGTGTGGATTACTCTAAGTGTGCGTGTAAAGCTATAGTCACTCATTCAGAATCGCTTAAGCCCAGAACGCAGTGGATCTGCTCCAAACCAAATACCAAGGGCACGTTACGTAGTTGTCGCCATTGTGAAATAATGATAATAATGTACATTTATCATGCGCTCATCAACGCCCTGAAGAAAGAAAAAAAAAAACGCACTGCAAACACACACACACACACACACACACACACACACACACACACACACACACACACACACACAAAATGATTTAGGGCTCTTCTCGAGATGAAGCACGCGACAAGTGTTCGGATGATGATGATGATGATGATGATGATGATAACGTGTCTGCGGAACTTCTGGATCAACAACGAATAGCAAGTCTCTTATCATTCCAAAAATGCTGTGTGGATAGGAAATTGTACAGCTCTTCCGATTAAAGGAATGTTAACGCATACATAAGATCCAAACACAGAAGGGTTCAAAAGAACGCTTAGTTACTATGACACGGACACACAATATGTACATTTTCGGGGAAATCCCCTTCGTCAAGCCACAAAACGACACTTGAACAACTGTTAAACGATGAAAAACGATGAAAAATGAAAGTGAAACTTATCTTCCTCATAATGGACTAGAAATTTGATTTGTCGTCAGTGTTAGTCTCTAACCTAGAAACAAATCTACAAAAGAGCACAGCGTAGTCGACAGGCAACTAGGCGTGTTTTTCTTTTTGTGCTGGAAGATTTAGAAGGCTGAGTTACTCATACGTTAACTCATTTCACTGGAAAACAGTCTAGAAAACACATTGCGGTAATTAATGTACGAGTATATGTCTGTAAAAACTAAATAAAACAGAAGCTTTCAAAAGTCGGTTAGAAAACCATGGTATACAATTCGATGCATAATATAATGTACTTATTTAGGCATTGAATATTTATTGGATGACGGTTATAATTTCGACGAGAAACCCGCAAAACGCAATGACAGAATCGTATTGTGGAGAACCTCGCATTTTAGGAGATTTATTGTAAATAAATTAAAATGTGGGCTAAAGGGATCAAAACGTTTTTCTTTGAGTAGAGAAATACAGCTGTGTGCATCTAAACACCACACATTTTCTGGCCAAACATATTTATAGGAATAGCAGAATGGAAAACTGGAACAGTTTTGGCTTAAAAAATCCAGCTGAGTAGTAAATAGTCTTCAATGATCAACATGTTGTGAGTACCTAAGTGACAGGAAACCCGAATAGCAAAAAAGGTGTAGACCTTATAACAGAAGTGGGCTACAACGGAAACCATGATACATCTATTGACAATAGAGTGTAGCGAAACTATAGAACCGGAAAGTAAGTAAGTAACCGGAAAGACTTAGTCTCAAAACTGTTAGACAGGCAGAAGCAATAATTAGCACAGTAATGTTGGGCAAAACCGGCAATGATTTTTGGGGGGTCTAAAATCTTCCTGAAAGGGAATTTAAAAAAAAAAAAAAAATAATGAATGAATAAACAAACGAATCAATAAATGCAGCCTGAAGGTGTCCTGGATGTAAACCTTTAATTGTCTCGTCCCGGGACAATCATCAACCCTGTCCCCCTCCACGCCCCCCCGCCCCCCTCCCCACGGCCTAGAAACAACATCGATCTCATTGCCAGGCACCGAACAAACCTTGTGGACACAGCTTCTACAGAAGCATGCAGTAATCCAGCTGTGCTAGGGTTGCCCGTCAAAGATCGATGAGTTTCTGTCGAGTTAGCGTCCCGTATCGACACCGTTTCGAAAAACTGCCTAGATCGGTTAGAACGTTTAAACTGGAAAGCGAACCGTTGAGGTGAAAAATCGGACAAAGGTGGCAATTACAAGTATGCCCGAGTGTGTTTATGTATATATGTATTATGAAGAAAACTGTTTGTTCTATTCTCAGGAGTGGAAACATACAGAAAGACATTCCGATAAAGTGAAATTTCGATTTACCTCCCTTGATCAGCTTGAAACCTGAGCCGTTGGTCCGAAGGAGAACAAAGGCGACGAGCGCATGTTGTTCATTCTGTGTTTTCGAGTCGGTTTGCTTTGTGTCTGAGCACGCTTGGTGTGGGACTGACGTCACTTCCGCTCCCTGTGACCCAGTGGCGTTCTGCAGTTTCAGTGTACTTTGTGAACTGGCGTGATGCCTCCGTTTACTTTGTGATCATCGTTTTTACAAAGTGCTTTAAAACTGATTTCCTTGAATGTTTCTTTGGTTACTTTGAACTACTTCTACCACTGTCACAACAACAACAACAACAACAACAACAACTTCTACTACCACTTTGAACTTCACTGAACTGTCGGAGTGTCTGGATTTGCAAGGGTGACACTTAAACAAGTGAACAAAGAAGAAGCGAAGGAAGACTTAAAACAAACGAACTACACAATATTTTGTCCTCGGGTTCGCACAGTAACAATCGGTTAAAATGAAGAAGGTGACACCATTGACCACGTCAGAAAAGACGTCAGAAAAGACGTCATCGCACCCGGCCTTGGAATCACCAGTGACGGCGGCTGAAATAGAACTTCAGCCATCAACGTCAGAACCGGAGGGCAAACAGGCGGACACAGCCATAGACATAGAGATGACAACAGTAAATGGTTCAGCGACGCCAGTAACGACATCAGCAACAACGCCATCGACTTCAGCAGCAGCAGCACCACCGACTACATCGTCAGTGTCTTTTGCCGCTGGGGCAAATGGAGATGCAACGACGTCCTTTTCGACAGCGGTAGCTACGACGTCGTCGTCGTCATCGTCGACGAAGAAGGAGCAGGGACCGAAGCGATGGACGGCAGTAGAAGACGCTGACGCAAGGACGGGTTGCGTCATTTTCATGAAGAGAGCGTAAGCGTTGTAATTAAGTGCCCCCCCCCACCAACCGCCTGCAACCCCCACCAACGTTTGCATCATGTGTGCCCTAGCCATCTCTAGTTCTTTTCCTGAATAGGGCTTAAGCATTGTGATTAAATGTTCCGCCCCTCCCCTCCCCCCACCCGAAAACCCCCCCCCACCCCCACCCCAACGTTTGCATCCTCCGTGCCATAGCCATCTCTGTTTCTTTTCCTGAAAAGAACGTAAGCATTGTGATTAAATGTGTGTGTGTGTGTGTGTGTGTGTGTGTGTGTGTGTGTGTGTGTGTGTGTGTGTGTGTGTGTGTGTGTGTGAGAGAGAGAGAGAGAGAGAGAGAAGGCGGCGGGTGCGTAGGTGGGATGTAGCAGTGTGATGTGTGCGTGCGTGCGTGCGTGCGTGCGTGCGTGGTGTGTGTGTGTGTGTGTGCGTGCGTGTGTGTGTGTGTGTGTGTATGTGTGTTTGATGAGAACAGTGCAACAGGCTTTCGTTACACAGTTGGCTAGCCCGCATGTTGTTCAGTGGAGCATGCAGACACACAGTACGTGTGTTAATAGCTTCTGGCTTGTTGCGAATTCCCTCTTCCTTTGGGACCCTGAATGCTTCCCTACTTCCCTCCGACAGAGGCTACCACAGTAATGTGAGCTAACATTTTTGTTACATACACAGGAACAAATCCTCCGAAGACGGTGAATGGCTGCCGATGTATCGGGGATAATAAAAAGCAAACAAACAACAACAACAACAAAAACAACAACAACAACAAAAACAATAACAACAACAACCATAACCCCCACAGTCAAGAAAACGAAAAGAAAGCAGAAACACAACAAAACTGGAACAAAAAATCTAAAACAAATATGACTTCTAGCGTTCTGAAACAAGATCCAAATACATTAAAAGGTTAAAAGGAACGCTAGTTATTACGACAAAACACAGCGTGCGAATTTTGAGGGTAAACCCTCTTTTCAAGCGACAAAACATTTAAACAATAATTACAGAACAACAGCAAACAAAAACATCATCAACATTATGATCATCATCAACAAAAACAACAAACGACCACAAATGCAACTTTCTCACCGTGTGGAATACGTTTGTCAATGTACCTTTCACCATATGGAGTACATTTGTCAATGTACTTTTCACCATATGGAATACATTTGTCAATGTACTTTTCACCATGTAGAATACATTTGTCAGTGTACTTCTCACCGTGTGGAATACATTTGTTAATGTACTTTTCACCATGTGGAATACATATGTCAATGCTCTTTTCACCATGTGGAATACAGTCGTCAATGTACTTCTCACCGTGTGGAATACAATAATTTTGTCAGTGTACAGCTGCATGTACCGGGTGACCCGGGTGTTCAGCTGGGGGACGCTACAACAACCGACACAACCGGGTCCATTCTTAGACACGGAACCGCGAGATCCTTGTGAGCCACGTTAAAGATCCCACGGCAGAAGGAACAGGATGTCCTGAGAAGAAGAAAAAATAGTTGTACAAGACTTCACCAATCTCAGGGGCTGGTTACAGGAATGTCCTGTTGTAACGTGGAATTACGCGCCAAATCCACAGGATAGAAAAAATATACAATCCCCCCCCCCCCCCCCATCCTCCCCACCACCACCCTACCGCTTCAATAATAATTAACCCCTTCACTGCCGTAATGTCATTTCAAAACAATCAATCAAAGTGCGAAATTTGAAACCCTTAAGATATTTTGTCTTCTTTTTCGCACTGGCACGCGAAAGGGTTTTCTTCAAACAGCATTGAAAGTAGATGTGTTATTGGACCGGAAAATGTACTGTTTGCAAGCGCGTGCGGGCATCTTTCAGCCCGGACATTTTGCAGGCTGAGGCTGTGAAGGAGTTAATAATAATTCTCTTCTCAGAATATTTCAGTTAAGCCACATTGTCCTTCACTCCTATCAGTCTGTACAGTGTGTGTGTGTGCGTGTGTGTGTGTGTGTGTGTGTGTGTGTGTGTGTGTGTGTGTGTGTGTGTGTGTGTGTGGTAGACTCTGTCGTTGTGTGTGTGTGTGTGTGTAGACTTGTGTGTGTGTGTGTGTGTGTGTGTGTGTTGTGTGTGTGTGTGTGTGTGTGTGTGTGTGTGTAGACTCTGTTGTGTGTGTGTGTGTGTGTAGTGTGTGTGTGTGTGTGTGTGTTGCATCTTTGCATAGTTATCTAAACCCTTTAGTTTGCTATTGTTCCATCTCGACTTCATGTTGTATGCTTGTTCAGCGCCTTGAGCCGCTGTAGGCGCTTGTACAAATTTCCATTATTATTATTATAAACACTCCAAAGGCGTAACAAAACCCCTAGTTATTGCATGCTTCCTTCCGACTTCTTTGGCTGATTGCGCCCCCTTACTTTTTGTAATATTTTTCTTTGTTGTTTAATATTAAAGTTAAATGATTATTTTTGCTTCGGTAGTTGCACTAAGTAACAGGCTAGTTTTTGCTTTGGTAGTTGCTGATGAGTAACAAGCTGGTTGACAGTTCGTTGGAGAGACGGGTTTTCCATCGACGGGTTGGCAGAATGGTTGACTGACTGTGAGATAAGCGTCTGCATGGTTGGTTGATTTTCTGATTGACATATCAGCTAGTTTGCTGACTGATTTTCTGATTTTGATATCGATAAATATTTGATCTGATTGATTGATTGACTTGATGGATTGATTGAATGATTGATGTGCCACAGTGCTGGCCATGGACTTTGGTATTGGTTGATTCATTATGTGGCTGACTGGCTTCTGACTGACTGGTTGAATAATTCACTGACTTGGCTTCTGATTGACTGGTTGACTGATTAACTGACTGCCGGGAGTGTCCAGTCTTGACACCATTTATGATGACCACAGGTTCGTTGTTGTCTTTGGAGCTGGCTAACTGATTGGCTTGTGTGTGTGTGTGTGTGTGTGTGTGTGTGTGTGTGTGTGTGTGTGTGTGTGTGTGTGTGTGTGTGCGTGTGTGTGGTGTGTGTGTGTGTGTGTGTGTGTGTGTGTTGTGTGTGTGTGTGTGTGCGCGCGCGCGCGCGTGTGTGTGTTTGTGTGTGTGTGTGCGTGTGTGTGTGCGTATGTGTGTGTGTGTGTGTGTGTGCGTGTGCGCGTGCGCGTGTGCGTGTTTGTGTGTGTGTGTGTGGTGTGCGCGTGCGCGTGCGTGTGTGTGTGACAGGATGGGCTGTGGGTCCAGTCTGGACGCCATGTACGATGACCCCATGCCCGTCGTGGTCTTCGGAGCAACGGGGCTTGTGGGCGGCGCCGTTGCTAGGGCGTTGCTAAGGGACCGCAGGTTCGAGGTCAAGGCCGTCACCAGGACACCCACGACAGACTCGGCCCGGAAACTGGCGGAGGAAGGTGAGAAGACTGCAGGAGTGGAGAGGTTCCATCATGTTTGTCTGATCTCAGCTCACCCCACCTTACCTCAGCTGATCTCACCCACCTCACTTTACCTCATTTGATCTCACCCCTCCTCACCTTAGTTTGCCTCATCTGATCTCAGCTCAGCTCGCCTTACCTCATCTGATCTCACCTCACTTAAGCTTACCTCATCTGATCTTAGCCCACCTGACCTTAGCTTACCTCATCTGACCTCACTTCAGCTTAGCTTACATCATCTGATCTCAGCCCACCTGACCTTAGCTTACCTCGTCTGATCTCACCTCACCTCACCTTAGCTTACGTCATCTGATCTCACCTCACCTCACCTTAGCTTACGTCATCTGATCTCACCTCACCTTACCTCATCTGATCTCACCCCACCTCACCTTAGCTTACCTCATCTGATCTCACACCGCCTCACCTTAGCTTACCTCATCTGATCTCACCTCACCTCACTTAAGCTTACCTCTTCTGATCTCACCCAACCTCACCTTATCTGAACTCATCCCACCTTACCTTAGCTTACCTCATCTGATCCCACCTCACCTCGCGTCATCTGATCTCACCGCACCTCACCTCATCTGATCTCATCCCACCTTACCTGAGCTTACCTCATCTGATCCCACCTCACCTCGCGTCATCTGATCTCACCCCATCTCACCTTAGCTCAACTCATGTGTTCGGTGTGTAACGGAATGTTTACTGGGTCACTCAGGGGCGATCATCGTGACGGCTGACCTCAATGACCCTCGCAGCTTGACACGGGCGGTAGGGGGCGCTCACGCCGTCTTCCTTGTCACCCACTACTGGGAACACTTGAACAAGGAAAAGGAAATCACTCAGGTCAGAGAGACAAGACTCCACTCGTCGTCTTTGTCTCTGTCTGCTTGTCTGCCTGCGTCTGCCTGCCGTTTGTCTGTCTGTCTGCATCTCTCTC
>JABMCL010000320.1:65000-72500 GCA_018857735.1 Alviniconcha marisindica
CTTGAAACCTTTCTCGAACTGTTGTTTTAAGATCAGAAACCGAAAGAAAGACCCTCACTTCCACCCCACCTCCACCCCTCCTCGCCCTCTCACACCTTCGTAACCTGGTTTGCCGATGGCTGTGCTTCTTACACACGATGACTGTGACCGTAGTGAAAAGGGACAAATTAACCCATCGAAAGCGCACGAACGATTGGAGATTGAAAACCAGCAACAGTAGCAACGACAAAGACACTCGTCATCAACTGAAGTCTGGACGGAGACAGCAGCAGCGACAAGGACAAGGGCCGCACATGCAGTCACAGAACGTTGGGTAGGCAAACACCCGCAACAAAAAGGGTGATGGAAAAGAAAAGAAGAAAGAAAAAAAAGACGAAGAACACAAATCACACACACACACACACACACACACACACACAACACACACAAAACACACACAAACACACACACACCACACCCCACCACCCCGACACACCACACACACACACACAACCCCCCCCCCCCCCCCACACACCACACCACACACACACACACACACACAACCACCCCCCCACCCCCCGACACACACACACACACACACACACACACACACACACACACACACACACCACCACACACACACACACACACACACACCCCCCCCACCCCCCGACACACACACACACACACACACACACACACACACACACACACACAGACCCACAGCAACAGTGTTTTTGAAAAAAATCAACAGCCAACCTTTAAACGTGCATATGTAGCATTGTACAAAGCAAGATAATCAGCAGTGTATCCTTCCGCACAGAATGTCCCGTTTGAATTCGCTGTTAACGGCTAAGTGTTTTCAGATCGATACTAGTGACTTGGTCATTCTATATATGCATGCTGATTTTAAACATGGCAACGAACGCTGCAGAACGGCGGAGAAATAATTAAAGTTCCTGGTCTAATTCACTGTTAAAGGCTAAGGTTTTGTAAATCTGTATTAATGACCTGGCCCATCTGTATAATTATGTGCATGCTGATGTGTTAAATTGGGAATGTACACTGCAGAACGTCGCAAATATAATTAAAGTCCCCCCGGTCCGATGTACATTCATCTGAGTCTGGATATGAAGTTTGTGAGGAATTCCAGCCAGGCGACAACACGGAAGTTTACTGATGAATGTGAACTTTGTGAGATAGATAAGCACGACCCAGTCAACAGCACGGAAACATAATTGTGAACATTAACTTGTACTATACTTTATCTGAGATCGGATATGAAATTTGTGATGAACACGAGCCAGTCTACAACATGGAAATTCAGTTGTGAACATGAACTTTGTGAAATGTACGTTCGTGCCAGTCAACGCACGTGTCGCCGGGAACGCAGTTGAGAACATGAACTTTGTGAAATGTGTACGAGTCAGTCGACAACACGGACACACAGTTGTGAACATAAACCTTGCGAAATGTGTACGAGTCAGTCAACAACACGGACACACAATTGTGAACATGAACTTTGTGAAATGTGTACGAGTCAGTCGACAACACGGACACACAGTTGTGTACGAGTCAGTCAACAACACGGACACACAGTTGTGAACATGAACTTTATGAAATGTGTACGAGTCAGTCAACAACACGGACACACAGTTGTGAACATGAACTTTGTGAAATGTGTACGAGTCAGTCGACAACACGGACACACAGTTGTGAACATGAACTTTGTGAAATGTGTACGAATCAGTCAACAACACGGACACACAGTTGTGAACATGAACTTTGCGAAATGTGTACGAGTCAGTCGACAACAAGGAAACACAGCTGTGAAAATGAACTTTGTGAAATATTTATAAGCCGGTTGACAACAGATATTTAAATTACAACAGTTGAGAGTGTGAACTAGCTAATGAAACGTAACCAGTCAATATCACGCAAGTTATAACAGCTGCGACTAGATGAACTTTGTGAAATATACGAGACGAGCCATTGGTCAAGACACAAACTACAACTACGACCCGAACTTTGTGAGGGATACGTATCAGCCGGTCAACCGTTACATGCAAACAACTGTTGCAGATATGAATTTTGTGAAGAGGTACCGTGGACTGTACTGGTTTGAAAAAGTGTGAACTTTGTGAAAGTACCGTGGACTGCACTGAAAAGGTACGAACTTGTGAAAATGTACGAGCGAGTGGATAATAAAACTTAAACAAAACGCCTTTAAGTATGAAAAAGTGTGTGAAATGTACGAGTCAGCTAGTACACAACACACAAACAACTG
Source organism: Alviniconcha marisindica (assembly GCA_018857735.1). Taxonomy (NCBI): domain Eukaryota; kingdom Metazoa; phylum Mollusca; class Gastropoda; family Provannidae; genus Alviniconcha; species Alviniconcha marisindica. The sequence continues at coordinate 67,267 of JABMCL010000320.1, forward strand.
CATTGAAAATATGAACTTTTTGAAAATGTACGAGTCAGCTTGTAGATAACGTACAAACAACTGCACCAAAAAATATGAACTTTGTGAAATGTACGAGGCAGTGAAGAACACACAAACAACTGCATTGAAAATATGAACATGTGAAATATGCGAACCAGTGGAGAACATACAAATGAAACTGCATTGAAAATATGAGCTTTGTGAAATGTTCGAGCCAATGGACAGCAAGCAACATTTTAATTACAGAACTCTTGGACGTAAATCAGCAGAACGTAACAAGAGCATCCCGTTTCTTGAATGGTAAATGGCACCACACGTGTTTTAAGAAGCAAATGTACACGTGTAAATGCGGTTAAAAGAATATCGTGGAGAAGCTTGATGCAACAGTTGCCTTCTTAATCAGAAACAACGAATATTACTAATTGGTTTGTTTTGCGATTTTTATTATTATTGTCAATGATTGCTCGTATAAGTACGGCGACACAGATTTACTTCTCCGTCTTTTTTGTTGTTTTTGTTATTGTCTTTTTTGTTTCTTTGTCTTTTTCTTTTTTTGTATTTTAGAGTGATGTTTTGTGTATACCAGTCCAGATCAAACAGGAGAAAGGCTGGAAAAAGCAACATTTTAATGGAACAGTGCGAAACAAGTACAAGTGTTTCGGGCGTCACCCAGCCCCCAACCCCCTCCTTTTTTTTCTTCTCCTTTTTTGTATTATTATTATTATTATTATTTTTTCAATTCTTTTGTATCACAAAACGACGGCAGTCAACTCTTTTACTTGTTTTTGTTTGTTTGTATTATGCTGTGACAGCATCAGCTGAGTCTTTTCCCATGGAAAATGAACAATGTGTCTTTTTATTATGCTGTGACAGCATCAGCTGAGTCTTTTCCCATGGAAAATGAACAATGTGTCTTTTTATTATGCTGTGACAGCATCAGCTGAGTCTTTTCCCATGGACAATGAACAATGTGTCTTTCTAAGCGAGGAGACAGCTAGGACTCTGATGTGTTCTCCTACAGCTCTGGCTATAATATGGTGGCCTGGCTATAATATGGTGGCCTGGCTATAATATGGTGGCCTGGCTATAATATGGTGGCCTGGCTATAATATGGTGGCCTGGCTATAATATGGTGGTCTGGCTATAATATGGTGGCCTGGCTATAATATGGTGGCCTGGCTATAATATGGTGGCCTGGCTATAATATGGTGGCCTGGCTAGGCCTGTATTTGTGCAGAATGTGACCGCGGACTGAGCGAAAAGGGGCAATGAAGGCTGCAAACGATTCCCCCCCCCCCCCCCCCCACCCCCACCTCCCCCCACCTCCCGTGCCCCCCTTCCCCCGTCCCCCAATATTAAAAATAAACACAACAATAACAACAACAAAAACAACAACAAAAGCGCGCGCGCGCACACATACACACAAACACACACGCGCGCGCGCGCGCACGCACGCACGCACACACACACGCACACGCACACACACACACTTACAAAAAAAAATTCAAAAAATTCATACACACACACATTCACACACACCGCACGCACGTACACACGCACACAACACACACACACACACACACACACACAACACATGACACAACACCTCACACAAGTGGCATGCGGAGCACACACAGACAGTACAGACGCGACAACGCACACACACAACAACACACAACAACACACACACACACACACACACACACAACAACACACACACACACACACACACACACACACACACACACACACACACACACACACACACAACAAAACAAAACATCAGACCCCACCTCCACCCCCCACCGCCCGCCCCTTTTTTTTGTGTGGTGTTTATTGCGGCCCAAGTCGCCATTCCTGTTGTCTTTGTTTTCTTTTTCTTTTTGTTGTTGTTGAGCATTAAGTTTTATAAACCGTAACTCTGATTTCGGATTCGTGATTGAAAGGTCGCGGGTTCGAATCCCTGCTGGAGCGGCGGGAGAATTTTCTTCTCCAGGGTCGACTTTCTGTGCTGACTCTTATTTCGGTATCCGTTCCACCCCCGTTTACAGCAGTAGCACGTAAAAGACCCCGGTCATTCTGCCAAAAGTGCAGGTGGCAGGTTGGAGCTAAACACGCATACACCTTACGTATGTGGCTTTGCATGAAGTGACATGGTGCATGGTTGTATGGTGTACACAGAACGCGCCGAGATGGCAGCAGTTTCATGTGGCATCAGCCATGCCAGCGCTGTAAGTACACCACTTCGGTGGATATTAAAAAAACGCGCTATAAAAAGCTATTCACTCATGTAGAATCACATGCGGGCGCATTGAGTCTGCTGGAGAGCGGAGAATAGCGCTATATAAAAGCGATCAATAATAATAATAATAATAACTCTGAATATATGTATTATTTTTTTCCACAACCAGCGAAAATATTTATATAAATACAGAGAAGGCTATCAAAGCCCAATGTTTGTATTACACACTCTTTTTTTTCTTCTTCTGTTCAGCATGATTTTTTGTCTTTTTACACCCAGTTAGTTGTGCTTGTCATAGTGGTAAAACTAGTCTTTGTGTTTGGAAATACTTTTTTTTTAATGTAGGTTTTGTGTCTTTTTGTTTCAAACATTGGTAGAGATACGAAAGTTTTGAACAAAAAAAATGCGTGTCGTTTTTCATTTTGTCGTGGTCATTATTCGCAGCTAATAATTGTACAATTTCAGAAATCGCAGTGTAATGTTAGAGAACAATTTCTTTGGTGGTTTGGTTTGTTGTTGTGTGGTAGAAATGCATGTTCCCAGTCTTGTTTTTAACCGTACAAATATTTCATCAATTCGATGTAGCATGTAAGTACCAAAGATTAGGACATGTCGAATTGGTCAAAAGAGTATAATTACGTTGTTTTTTTAACATTTGACAAGACAACATTCATCATAGCTTCAGTGTGTTCAAGGTTTTGTATCATTTTGTATTTCAACGTTCGTACCTATGCCAAGATACCTGTGATATTTTCCCTGACCGGGTATTGATGTGTATATATACGAATGTATGATTATGTTGGTCTGTGTGCGTGCGTGCGTGCGCGTGCGTGCATGGTGGTGTGTGTGTGTGTGTGTGTGTGTGTGTGTGTGTGTGTGTGTGTGTGTGTGTGTGTGGTGTGTGTTGGTGTGTGTGTGTGTGTGTTGTGTGTGTGTGTGTGTGTGTGTGTGTGTGTGTGATGTGTGTGTGTGTGTGTGTGTGTGTGTGTGTGGTGTGTGTGTGTGGTGTGTGGTGTGTGTGTTGTGGTGTGGTGTGTGTGTGTGTGTGTGTGTGTTGTGTGTGTGGTGTGTGTGTGCGTGTGTGTGGTGCGTGTGTGTTGTTGTGTTGTGTTGTGCTTGTGTGTGTGTGTGTGTGTGTGTGTGTGTGTGTGTGGTGTGTGTGTGTGTGTGTGTGTGCGTGTGTTGTGTGTCGGACCGCGTGTGCGCGTGTGTGATACATTCCCCCCTTCGTCTTCTTCTTTTTTTCCCTTTTTTTTTCAAGATGTTTAACTTAAGATTTCTTTTAAGATGTTTAACTTAAGATTTTTTTTAAAGATGTTTAACTTAAGATTTTTTTTAAAGATGTTTAAAGGTTCGCGCTCGTGTGACCTACGAGGTTCAGCGGGTGGTGTTAAAAATCATTTATTTACTTACACATGATTAGCATAGCGATATTTAAATCGTTTTTACCTCCCCTCCTTTATAGTCACACTGCACACAGTGATCCTCACGAGACTGGAACAACTTCGTTACTTGTATAATTATTAGGACTGCGAGCTTCGCAGTTCTCTTAGCGACAGTTAAAGGGAAACCGATGGCAGAGGAATCACTGACGGGCTCAGTGATTATCATTGGCGGGAGCTGCCACGAGTATCATTTTTGTCGCGACAACTGTTTTGTCTTCACAAACACGTGTTTGTCACGACAAAAGCGTCTTTTGTCGCGACAAAAGTGTGCTTGTCGTGACAAAACTTTTGATGTTATCATTGGCGGGAGCTGACACAAATATCATGTTTGTCGCGACAAAGGTTTTGTCGCCATAAGGATACTTTTGTTGCGACACGTGCTTTTTGCGACAAAAGTATGCTTTTTTTTTACTGATACATATGGCAGCTCCCGCCAATGATAAGTAATGGCGATGGTTAAAGGGAAACCGAAAGGACGAAGTATCACTGACGGTCTCTGTGATGGCGACAGTTAAAGGGAAACCGAATGAAACAAGTATCACTGACTGGCTCTGTGGTGGCGATGGTTAAAGGGAAACCGAATGAAAGAAGTACCATTCGACACAAGTATCATTTTTGTCGCGACAAAAGTGGTGTGATGGCGATTGTTAAAGGGAAACCGAATGAAAGAAGTATGCATCACTAAAAGGTTCTGTGATAGCGACGGAATAAAAATACAAACAGCAATTGAATTCATCCACTCGATTGATCCTGTAAAAATCGGTTTGAAAGTCACGAAAACTGGGAACTACCGTGAACAAAACTCTTCAACGGCTGTTACTACGTCATAACCACCTGTAATGACCCCCCCTCCCCCCTCCCTCACACACACACACACACACACACACACACACACACACACACACACACACACACACACACACACACACACACACACTGCGATTACTTTGAAAAGTGAACGCTGTAACAACTCACATTCGTCTTCTTTCTTCTTCTTCTTCTTCTTCTCTCTCTCTCTCTCTCTCTCTCTCTCTCTCTCTCTTCTCTCTCTCTCTCTCTCTCTCTTGATATCTAATTTGCGGTATGTAAAAAAAAAAAAATCTTTTTTTATGCCTTGGTTGATTGAGTTTAGCGGTGATGTACTGAATTGTTTCGCGCTTTCTCACTCAGCTGTTTCTATCAGTTGTATTATGCACCCATAAATCCGGAACAGTCGCACCGTTTCATCTCACTGTTCAAAGCGGTTCTCTTTGTTCAATGTCACCAGTTAGGAAAGTCGAGAATTGTCTCACGAAACACATCTACGACGACTGCGGTATGGTCCTTTAGTGGGTTGAATGGGGCCACTTTCCTTTAAAATTTCGGTGTGGCGGTATGGTTATTGTGTGGGTTGTGGTTGGTTGGTTGTGTTTGTTGTGTGTTGTTTGTGGTGTGTGGGTGTGTGTGTGTGTGGTGTGTGGGGTGTGTGTGTTGTGTGTGTGTGTGTGTGTGTGGTGTGTGTGTGTGTGTGCGGCGTGTGTGTGTGTGTGTGTGTGTGTGTGTGTGTG
>JABMCL010000320.1:77500-85000 GCA_018857735.1 Alviniconcha marisindica
AGTGTGCAATAACATCTTCCTCAGTTCACTGGTCTGACCTGTGGACAGAAAGGTCTTCCTCGGTGTACAGTAACATCTTCCTCAGCTCACTGATCTGATCTATGGACACAAACATCTTCTTCATTGTACAATAACATCTTCCTCAGTGTGCAATAACATCTTCCTCAGTTCACTGGTCTGACCTGTGGACAGAAAGGTCTTCCTCGGTGTACAGTAACATCTTCCTCAGCTCACTGATCTGATCTATGGACACAAACATCTTCTTCATTGTACAATAACATCTTCCTCAGTGTGCAATAACATCTTCCTCAGTTCACTGGTCTGACCTGTGGACAGAAAGGTCTTCCTCGGTGTACAGTAACATCTTCCTCAATTCACTGATCTGATCTATGGACAGAAACATCGTCTTCATTGTACAATAACATCTTCCTCAGTGTACAGTAACATCTTCCTCAGTGTACAATAACATCCTCCTCAGCTCACTGATCTGATCTTCCTCGGGGTAAAATAACATCTTCCTCAGCTCGCTGATCTGTTCTGCGGACAGAAACATCTTCCTCAGTGTACATCTTTCTCAGTGTGCAATATCATCTTCCTCAGTGTGCAATAACATCTATTATTTTGGCAGCTCCCCCCCCCCCCACCCCCCTCCACCTCATTTTTCATGTTTTTCGCCGTTTAATTGGTGCTTAAGTGTCGTTTTGTAGCTTGATAATTACCCGGAAATTCGCATGTTGTGTTTTGTCTCAATAAATAGCGTTCTTTTGAACCTTTTACGCGTTTGAATCTAGAATTCAAGAATAAATATAATAAAATAAGTTTCCGGTAATCTGCTTTTAGTCAATTTGATAACGCATACAGTATATATCTATATACGGTGTTGTGCTATTTCTCAGGGCCAGTTAAAATCACGAAAGAGTGACTGTCAGAAAGCCGTATCTCGTTGTTACAATTAAAAGCCTTCAGTGTGTGCGTGCGTGCGTGCGTGCGTGCGTGCGTGTGTGAGCGTGCGTGCGTGCGAGTGTTGTGTGTGTGTGTGTGTGTGTGTGTGTGTGTGTGTGTGTTGATTTTAACTTACATGAAACAAACAGCAGCAGTAATTTATACCCAGGACTTATTGAAGAAACTCTTTGCAAATAAAATAGTACTGTGGCCATAAAGCAGGAGAAATAAAAGTCTGTATTTGAGCTTTTCGGGGTGGTCAGTGTGGTACACAAACTCCAAGCACTGGTTTACGACATCCTTCCTTCAACCACTGCCGTATTTATTTACGCCATAGGGTCCAGAAAACTGTCAGCTAACGAGCAGTTTTTTGTTGGTGCTCAAACAGTAGTAGGTTTGTTACAAACAACTCGGATTATATCAGACGTTTGTTTTATAACTGACCATGTTGCTACGCCAGCTCAAATAAAACCACAGTCGTTTGAATCGAGACAGAACTCTTCTTTTTTTTTACCCGCGGTGGATGCGCCTCATGTTTACGTGCGTGCTTGGGCGCAAGGTTGCTTCTACAGTCATATTAGTACCCGAACCTTTCGGAGGGCGCTGACCGAGTCGGTGGACAGCTGCGCGGAGATAAAGAGTGCCCCTTCAGTGGCGTAACCAAATCTGGCAGAGTTTGGAGGAAGGTGCCGGAAAGCGGTGCTGGGAGTGTGTGTGGTACACTCACGTGTGTTAAATCCGTTAGGTCCCCGAAACGCCTCGAAGTAGAACCTGTCCCCGTACTTGAGAGCGTGAAATTGTCGCGACAAGACACAGGCAATGGTTGGCCCCACGATTGCTCCGTTCACTGGTGGTTCTGCCATACTGCCCGGGAACATGTCTATGTCGTTGACGTCACTGAAACATAAATGACGTCATGGCTCTGTGTGTGTGTGTGTGTGTGTGTGTGTGTGTGTGTGTGAGAGAGAGAGAGAGAGAGAGAGAGAGAGAGAGAGAGAGGAGAGAGAGAGAAGACAGACAGACAGACAGACAGACAGACAGACAGACAGACAGACAGAGACGGATGAGGGGGGGGGGGGGGGGGGCAGACAGTGAGACAGGCAGAGAGAGAGAGGGACAGACAAACAGAGAGAGAGACACACACACACACACACGCACGCAAGCACGCATGCACGCACGCACGCACACAGACACACACACACACACACACACACACACACACACACACACACACACACACACACAAACAAACACACACACACACACACACACAACACCACACACACACACACACACTCACACACACACACACACCAACACACACACACACACACACACACACACACACACACGAACACACACACACAAACAAACAAACGCACGCACACACACACACACACACACACACACACACACACACACACACACACACACACACACACACACACACACACACACGCGCGCGCGCGCGCACGCACAGCGACAGACCGACGGGTACAGACAGACACTTAGACATAAAGACAGACAAGAGAGAGAGAGGGGGGGGGGAGAGACAAAGAGACGGGCACAGAGAGAGAGGCACAGAGACAGATAGGCATAGAGAGACAGACCGACAGGGCAGACAGACACACAGACAGAAAGACAGACAAGAGAGAGGGCAGAGAGCGGTCATCATAAGGCCGGACACCCCCCTGACCAGCTCACCTGTAGATTGTCTCCATGTCTCTGCCGGCAGTGCCCAAACTCTCGTCCCGGAAGCTTCTCACCGCCCCCAGACCGCACGACTGCCGGAACCGCGAGAATGACGGCAGGCCGTGGTCCCGACCTGCAGCAACGCACCGTCTTGTCGTGCCCACATCACCATGCAGTGCGCTGGTCGTTCATACACCCACCCTCCCCGCCCTGTCGTTATGCATACCCCCACCCTCCCCGCCCTTCCATTATGCAGTGCGCTGGTCGTTCATACACCCACCCTCCCCGCCCTGTCGTTATGCATACCCCCACCCTCCCCGCCCTTCCATTATGCAGTGCGCTGGTCGTTCATACACCCACCCTCCCCGCCCTGTCGTTATGCATACCCCCACCCTCCCCGCCCTTCCATTATGCAGTGCGCTGGTCGTTCATACACCCACCCTCCCCGCCCTGTCGTTATGCATACCCCCACCCTCCCCGCCCTTCCATTATGCAGTGCGCTGGTCGTTCATACACCCACCCTCCCCGCCCTGTTGTTATGCATACCCCCCCCCCTCCCTCGTTATACATACACCCACCTTACCCTCCCTGCCGTCGTTCATACACCCACCGTCACCTCCCTCACCATGCAGTGCGCATACATCCGTTCTCCCCGCCCTGTCATTATGCAGTGCTCTGGTCGTCCATACACCCACCCTACCCTCCCTGTCATTATGCAGTGCTCTGGTCGTCCATACACCCACCCTCCCCGCCCTGTCATTATGCAGTGCTCTGGTCGTCCATACACCCACCCTCCCCGCCCTGTCATTATGCAGTGCTCTGGTCGTCCATACACCCACCCTACCCTCCCTGCCGTCGTTCATACACCCACCCTCCCCGCCCTGTCATTATGCAGTGCTCTGGTCGTCCATACACCACCCTCCCCGCCCTGTCATCATGCCGGCTAGCAGTCATCGTCCTCAGCAAATCACAGGGCTACACACTTACTGTTCCTAACGAGTAACGTGATTAACGCAGTCATCGTCTCTGATTGGTAACCTGGCTAACACAGTCATCGTCTCTGACCGGTAACCTGGCTAACAGAGTTATCGCCTCTGACCTGTAACCTGGCTAACACAGTCATCGTCTCTGACCGGTAAACTGGCTAACACAGCCATCGTCTCTGACCGGTAACCTGGCTAACACAACCATCGTCTCTGACCGGTAACCTGGCTAACACAACCATCGTCTCTGACCGGTAACCTGGCTAACACAACCATCGTCTCTGACCGGTAACCTGGCTAACACAACCATCGTCTCTGACCGGTAACCTGGCTAACACAGCCATCGTCTCTGACCGGTAACCTGGCTAACACAACTTTCGTCTCTGACCGGTAACCTGGCTAACACAACCATCGTCTCTGACCGGTAACCTGGCTAACACAACATTCGTCTCTGACCGGTAACCTGGCTAACACAGCCATCGTCTCTGATTACAGTCACCTGGCTAACACAACCATCGTCTCTGACCGGTAACCTGGCTAACACAGTCATCGTCTCTGACCGGTAACCTGGCTAACACAGCCATCGTCTCTGATTACAGTCACCTGGCTAACACAACCATCGTCTCTGACCGGTAACCTGGCTAACACAACCATCGTCTCTGACCGGTAACCTGGCTAACACAGCCATCGTCTCTGATTACAGTCACCTGGCTAACACAACCATCGTCTCTGACCGGTAACCTGGCTAACACAGTCATCGTCTCTGACCGGTAACCTGGCTAACACAGTCATCGTCTCTGATTACAGTCACCTGGCTAACACAACCATCGTCTCTGACCGGTAACCTGGCTAACACAACCATCGTCTCTGACCGGTAACCTGCCTAACACAACCATCGTCTCTGACCGGTAACCTGGCTAACACAGCCATCGTCTCTGACCAGTCACCTGACAAGCATAGCCATGACAATGCAGCCATCTTTCTAAAAGAAGAGGCAAGCACTATCAGACCGCCGATTCCTGTCCATTTCACAAACAGAGCAGTCTCAACATCTATAATCAACTTTTCGCTGCGTTCATGGATCCAAACACCCAAAACAGTAAGTAAGTAAGTAAACATGGTGCTTAACGTCTACAGAAACCGTACGGCTTATTAGGGACGGGGAGAAGGGGGGGGGGGGGTATGGAGGTGGGGGGAGAGGGAGATTATATACCTATCGCTACACTGTCACCACCAGAATGACTTCTGCATTAAGATGGGCAGCGATGAGAGCCATTTTAATGTTTCAGTAGGAAGTGATGGACAAAGTCACAAGACAGTGTCCACAAACCACAACCTTTCTGAAGAGAAAGGAGAGCCGAAGCGGTATCGAACCGAGGTCCTTCCGCTTACCAGCCTAACGCCTTACCGCTAGGCCAAACCGGCTCACGGCACCCAAAACATTAAAAAGAACGCCTTTTAACGTCTCCACAGAAACCATTCCGACTATTAGGGACGGGGAACTGAGGACGGCCACCTCGACGTTCACACAGCTCCTGTGCAATGTCGGTTTACGTCCACAGAGACCACAGGGACTATCAGGGACGGGGGGCCGAGGACGGCCACCTCGACGTTCACATAGCTCCTGAGTTCTGTTCAACCGATTATCCAGACGCGGATTCTCATACCTCTCTGGATGTTGAGGGCCACAAGGTCGAGGCCGCCGAAGGGCTTGTCGCTGGGCTGAAAGAGATGGTTGGTGATCTCGCGGACGAAGTGTCTGTCGACGCTCTGCGCCCTCTGGCGGAAGTCGCTCGTCGCGTTGATGAGCCCGTATGTCAGGTGATGCAGGTTGTCGTACACCTCGAACCTGCCACCGAACCTTGCCTATCAGTGTCTGTGTCTCTGTGTCTGTCTGTCTGTCTGTCTCTGTCTGTCTGTCTGTCTGTCTGTCTGTCTGTCTGTCTGTCTGTCTGTCTGTCTGTCTGTCTGTCTCTCTCTCTCTCTCTCTCTCTCTCTCTCTCTCTCTCTCTCTCTCTCTCTCTCTTTACAGATTTTCTAACAACAAACTGTGTGTGTGTGTGTGTGTGTGTGTGTGTGTGTGTGTGTGTGTGTGTGTGTGTGTGTGTGTGTGTGTGTGTGTGTGTGTGTGTGTGTGTGTGTGTGTGTGTGTGTGTGTGTGTGTGTGTGTGTGTGTGTGTGTGTGTGTGTGTGTGTGTGTGTGTGTGTGTGTGTGAATTAGGTAAATTACCAGTTTGTTTATTATGTAACTTTAGTATTTTCAGTAACTGATCTTTGAGTTTTTTTAAATATACAATCTTTGTACTGTGATGTGGTTAATGTTCAGCCACGTTTTAATTTCTCTGATGAGATAATAAAGTAATCTTGAATCTTGAACCCCTGTCGCTTCCAAGACCTTCTACCCGTCTGCAACTTACTCCTACACCCCCCTCCCCCCGCACACATCCTGCAACACTTTACACGATCCACTCGTATTACAAATGACGACACAAGGGTTGCGGAAGAATTCGCTCGCTCGGCAACACTGTGGCCTGGTTGTGGTTTACAGATTGACTGTTTGACTGACTGACTGACTGACTGGCTGACTGACTTACTGACAGATAGTGAGCCAGCAGGCGGATCGACTCAAGGTTCACTTCAAAGGCCTCTGAACGGTAGCTGACAGGGTGGGGCGAAAGGACTGGATCATCGGCTATCCCGTCACTGATCCACTCATTTACTGACAACCGACTGGCTGGCTGGTTTGCTCGCTCACTCACTCACTGACTGGCTGACTGACTGACGGTTTGTCAAAGAGGTCGACCTCACCAGCGGTACCCTGTGCGCTATAGAGAAGGTGAGCCGAATCGTGGAATGACTGCGTGGCTGATAGACTTGCTGATCGACTGACTCATTAATTGACTGATTGACTGGGGGGTGGAGGGGGGGGGGGGTGGAATCAGGGAGTGAGTGATTGAATGACTGACCGACTGACTAGAAGAGTGACTGACTGAATGGCGGACAGTCTCATGCTTTGTAAAAGAAAATACATCTGAAACAAGAATGACTGCTAGAGTTCTAAAACAAGATCCAAATACATAAAATGTTCAAAAGAACACTTATTTAAAAGGACACAAACACAGTCTGCATATCTTCGGGGTAATTCCCTTTGTCAAGTTACAAAACGACACTTAAACAACAGTTAAACGGTTAAAAACGATGAAAAATGAGACGAGAAGCGAAATAACTTCTTTTTTGCTTGAGTTTTGCTGTTTTCTTGTCCAGAAGAATGTTGGCATGACAGTGAGCGACTTTGCTGGCTTGAGCATTGAACTAAAATAAAATCTTGAAACCACTGCCCAAATAGGCCCAGCGCCACCTGGCTAGTGTAGGGGAGATCATTTGCAGCTGACTTGAGCCTTGTCAAAGCCCCAAATATGCCCAGCGCCACCACGCGGGGCGATCCGCAGCTAAGCGGCCCATTTGCAGATTGTGTGTTTGTGTCCTAATAAGCAAGCGTTCTTTTGAACCTTTTATGTTTTTGGATCTTTGTTAAAGAAGTCTGTAAGTCTGTGCCACGCGAGAAAGCGAACGGGCTGGGGTTGTTGTTGATGTTGTTGTTATTGTTGTTGTTGTTGATCGCTTTTATATACCGCTATTATCCGCTCTCCAGCAGACTCACTGCGCTCGCGTGTGATTCTACATGAGTGGCTAGCTTTATATAGCCCGTTTTTGAATATCCACCGAAGTGGTGTACTTACAGCGCTGGCATGGCTGGTGCCACGTGAAACTGCTGCCGTCTCGGCGCGTTCAGTGTACACCATACAACAATGCACCATGTCACTTCATGCAAAGCCACACAGGTTGGGTGCATGCTTGTTCAGCTGTAACCTGCCCCCTGCAC
>JABMCL010000320.1:90000-97500 GCA_018857735.1 Alviniconcha marisindica
AGGAACATAATTTGATGAAAGGGAAGCACCGTCACTACAAATAACGGATAAAAGTCAAACCTACATCAATTTCACACATAAAGCTAGACAATGTATACACTTAGACTAAAGTGCAGGTCATGATTCAGGACATATTAAAGATAAATATAATTTGAATATAAATATACACGAACACTAAGGTTAAAGAGGAATTTTGTAAACAGTCTAAAGCAAGCAAAGAAATGAAAAAGAAAAGAAAAGAAAAAAGATTCTGGAAACTGATGAAACGTCGACTACGCTACCTGTGTCATTATTTTCTCTCACATGAACACTAGGGTTAAACAGGAAATTTATAAACGGTCTCATCAAGCAAAGAAATGGAGAAGAAGAAAAAAAGAACGAAAAGCTTCTAGAAACTGATGGAACACCGACTACGCTACCTGTAGCATTATTTTCTCTCGCATTATTTTCTCTTGCATTATTTTCTTTCTCTAACAAGGGTTAAACAGGAAATTTATAAACGGTCTCATCAAGCAAAGAAGTGATTTTTTAGATTTTTTTAAAGTTCTGGAAACTGTTGAAACACCGACTACGCTACCTGTGCCATTATTTTCTCTCAGCACTCGCATCCGCTCTTCAGAACTTCCGTATATTGCCGACCCGTCCACGAAAGCCGTCACAGAGTTCACGTTCTCTCTCGGATCTGAAAAACAAAATGGTTGAATCAGAATCCGCTAGGAATCTAACCACGACTTGAAGCCTAGGTGTCTGTTATGAAGAAATTTAGAGCAGACGTAAACAAAGCACTATTTTTCAAATTCCGTTTCGTGAGTTTCATCAGCTTAAAATTGTTGGGTGGCTATACATATTGATTATATTTAATGCCAAATCAAACAGTAAGTTCATTGATTGTATATCTGTGTCGAAAACGTAAACAAAGCATTTTTTATTTTTTTTGAAGACCCAAACACAGAAAAGTTCAAAAGAACGCTTATTTATTATGACACGGACACACAAAAATACAGCATATTGTGATTCCGTGTCAAAATAAATAAGCGTTCGTTTGAACCTTTTTGTGTTTGGATCTTGTTTTAGACCGCTAGCAGTCATTCTGTTTCAGATTTTTGTTTTCTTCAAATTTTGTTTCTTGAGTGTCGTCAGCTTAAAATTCTTGGGTGACTACACATATTGATTACATTTAATGCTAAATTAAACAGTAAATTCAGCAAGCATTGATTTTATATCTGTGTCGAAAAAAGGATTCTTCTGTGGGGACCAAAAAATTCTTCTTTATCTTCTGATGATATTCTGATCAGACTTGATCCGATCTGGTCAACCGAACCTCATCCATCCCGAAATTTTAGATCCTGTGCGCACGAAGATAATTTCGTAAGTAGGCCTACGTCTAAATTCGTCTCAAAGGTGGTCGTAGCTACAGTAGGAACGGCGGAGGAAACTGCGTAATCATGAATGGAAAAGAAAAAAAATGAAAAAAAAGTTTCACACGCAAAATCTCTCCCCGGTCTGTCTGTATAAACCTTAGAATCAACAACCGAGGAATTAAAACAAGTGGAAACAAGCGTTCCAGTGCTGACACCCGTCTCCTAAAACTTCCACTATGTAAACACAAGACGAAAGGTGATCGTGCCTTTCTCTCATTTTGGCCCTTCTGTCTGGAACTCACTGCCATTACACGTTAGAAATGCTGCAACAATCACACTGACTAACTCAGCCCTGTTAGATTTGATGTGTGTGTGTGGGTGTGAGAGAGAGAGAGAGAGAGAGAGAGAGAGAGAGAGAGAGAGAGAGAGAGAGAGAGAGAGAGAGAGAGAGAGAATTTATGTTTAATTTTTGCTTTGTTTGTTTGATTTTTGTACATGTTACCTTAACACCACCCCCCCCCCCCCCCCCCCCCAACCTCCCCGCCCCCCTCCCCCCGCCCATGCCCATCTTGTTCTTTGTGAAGAGCTGAGGGCTTTTTAAGAATTTGCGCTTGAGAAATGATCGTTATTATTATTATTATTATAAATATCACATGCCAAATATGAATAGCAGACGATGTTACCGCTTATCTCGGGTACAGAGAAACGATTTAGAAGGTGAACATTTCGGGACCAGCTCCTATGAGCTCCCCCCAGACGACGCAACGAAGGTGCAAAGTGCCAAAAGTGCAGGTGGCAGGCTACAGCCAAACACGCATACACCTTACGTATGTGGCTTTGCATGAAGTGACACGGCGCATGGTTGTATGGTGTACACAGAACTTGCCCCGAGACGGCTGCAGTTTCGTGTGGCACCAGCCATGCCAGCGCTTAAGTACACCACTTCGGTGGATATTTAAAAAGAAAAGAAAAAAAAAGCGTAATAAAAAGCTGTTCACTCGTGTAGAACCACATGCGAGCGCAGTGAGTCCGCTCAAGAGAGCGGAGAATAGAGTTATAATTATAAGCCATCATCAATCATCAATCAATCAATCAATCAAACTCTTACAACGAAGTTACCCCTTAAACTCCTCCCTAAAGCCAGTAACAATTAAGTGAAAGGAACAACTGCCAATATGTCCAGCACGTCTCTTCGGTGTCTGACAAATCAAATCAATCAATATTTTATCTCTCTCTCTCTCTCTTGATTTTTGATTGATTTTTGTTGTTGTTTTTATGTTGTTTAATATAAACATACATACCCGTTGTTGCAAAATGAATTAATTAGTAAATTATGTTTGTGAGCATTTACTAGCTTGCTTAATGCTCATACAATGATTTTGATTGTCCATATTTTCATGAATGTAAATAAACTTTGTTTAAACCAATATTTTATTTTATGTCTGCTCACATCGAGGTGATATTAGACACAAAAAACTAAAAAACAAAAAAACATATAATTATTATTTATATTAATTTTCCCACAGGACTATGAACAATTGATTTGACAATATTAGTGATAACATCAGTATTATACAAAATATCTCTTACATTGTAGTAAGCATTTAAGTCATATCCATTTTTCTGAAATAACTGTGTAGTAATAAGAGCAGTGTATCTTTAACAGATAAGATATTTTTACAAACGCATGACACATTTTGTGAATGTTTAGTGTTCCAAGAATTTAAACGTAACTTGTATATTATCTTGTCGCTAAAGTCGCTAAATATCTTGAACAAGAAGGTATCGCCGATTTACTTTTTTTCAGTTTGTTTACACACAGTCTTCTTAAGTAGTGAATTAATCTCATGAGATGAGAGTAGTAGGTTATTGGATGATATCTCAGACATGTTTTTCATTGCACCTTGTTTAGCTAACTTAGCTAATTTGTCTGAATTCGGTGTCTGTCAATCCTGTACGAAAGCAGGTTTAAGATTCTGAATCAACTTTAAAAGCATTTCCGCCTGATGTTTGTACTGTAGTTCAATTCTGCATAAGCTTGAAAATAACAACAATAACAATAAAGCAAAAACAACAAAAAACAAAACACCACATCATCCACAACAACAACAACACACGGTTTTATCTGAACACGATCACACACAAAAAAGGAAACATTTCTGTAGAATAGCCGTAAACATTGCGATCAACGGACACACATGGATTTATCTCATACAAAACAGTAGACTTTTCCCTGCCAGTTAGATAATTATGTTCGTGTGTGCTGTCTGAGTTCCATCGTGTTGCATGAGTTGATGAGACCTTTTTTGCTTTGTTTGTTTAAAGATAATAATAATAATAATTCTTAGAAAGCGCTGTTCTCTGACCAGAGTTAAACTCATTGCGCTGTACAAACATCTTATGACAAAAACCACACTAACATACATTTCAAACAAACAGAATCTTAAATATTGTAGTCTACCATTATCGCCTATCAAACAATAACCACATACACACAAACACACACACACACACACACACACCACACACACACACACACACACACACACACACACACACAGATGCGCACACCAATATCCGCTCGGCCACACGGATACAAAAATTAATAAATAAATAAATAAGATACGGGCATGCGCGGTTTATGTGAAAAGGATACGAAGACTGGCATTAGGAGAGAGTATAGTGTAGGGTACTGACAAATGAAGTTTCCTTGTCTATTCATGGCGGCCACAGAACGTACGAAGTCCATGCAGGTTTTTTGGTAGAAGTAATAGTCGTTCTCCAGCGGTATGGGAAAACAGTCCCTGCACACACACACACACCACACACACACACACACACACACACACACACACACACACACACACACACACAAACACACACACACACACACACACACACACACACACACACACACACACACACCACACACACACACACACACACACACACACAACACACACACACACACACACACACACACACACACACACACACACACACACTATCAAAATGAATTACTGATGCGTCCATACGGCTGACACGTTCCCCCTTTGACCAGTTAGTGACAGCACAAATATTTAAATTATGTCTCAATGAACACAAGTATGTCAGTAAAAATGTGGCATGATACGCGTCCTTTATCATAACGTCGACATTGAACAGCTTGCTTCTGTATGCTGATGTATGCTTAAAATCACTTAGTACATTTATTAGAACCAGAAACAGATGGTTTTGTTCCGCCTATATATGCCGTTTCACATATTTGTGTAGAGAGGCACTGAACAACTTCTGTGTATTCCCCCCCCCCCCCCCCCCAACCCCCTCCATCACTTTCATATTGCAAGTCGCTAAGAGCGTTTTTGTTTAAATCAAGAGCTTTTCAGGTTTTGCGCTAGAAAAATAACCTTTATTATTAGCATTGTCCGAACCTTCAGACTCAGTGGTGAACAAAGACTTTACCTGTGTAAAATTGGTCAGATTCTATGTCCGAACATTCAGACTTAATGGTGAACAAAGACGTTACCTGTGTGGAATTAGTAGGAATCTATGTCCGAACATTCAGACTCAGCGGTGAACAAAGACTTTACCTGTGTGGAATTGGTAGGAATCTATGTCCAAACCTTCAGACTCAGTCGTGAGCAAAGACTATACCTGTGTTAAATTGGTAGGATTGTACGTCCGAACCTTCAGTCTCAGCAGTGAACAAAGACTTTACCTGTGTAAAACTGGTAGGATTCTATGTCCGAACCTTCAGACTCAGCGGTGAACAAAGATTTTACTTGTGTAAAACTGGTAGGATTCTATGTCCGAGCCTTCAGACTCAATGGTGAACCAAGACTTTACCTGTGTGGAACTGGTAGGATTCTGTGTCCGAACCGATTACAGCAACGAATCGTGTGGTCCTCCTCTGAAACACGGAGTTGAAACAAAACACTGCAGTTCAAATGGACAAAATACACGTGTCTATGTAGGCTACTCGTAGGGAACGCATTCTCATTGCAGTGGCCCCAGTCAACGTCTGCTAACTACATCTTAACTATTACTCTTCTTCTTCCTTCAATTAGGTGTTCGCCCTGATATAACTGTATTCGTTGACTCGCCCTGTTAAAACTGTTGGTTGACTTGGCGTAAAACACCAAGTTACTTACTTACTTACTTAACATTAGGTGAAGCGACGATTATTTTCATTATTCTGTTTCTGTGATGTCTAGTGAGCGTGATTGCTTGGTCCTTAAGCCATACCTTTTGGGAGGGGGGGGGGGGGGGGGGGGGGGGGAGGGAGGGGAGAGAACCGAAGCGGCGTATCGAACCAAAGTCGTCCGCTTACCAGCATAATGCCTTACCGCAAGGCCAAAGGCAATGAATTAAACACGTCAATGTTGCTTATACAGCTGGCAGCTGAAATGAGATCGGATTTCTCAACAAGATCGAGAATTAGTTTATGTGATTTGCAGACACTGCACACGACGTCACTTGGACTGATCGGAAGCGGACATGACACAGTAAACGTCTCAAAGCGCACGTACTTTATTGGCGGGGGCTGTCACAAGTATCATTTTTGTCGCGACAAAAGTTTTGTCTCGACAAAAACATGTTTGTTGCGAGAGATATTTGCGGGGGTAGGGCAGAGTAGGCACGCTTTTGTTGGGTGTACAGTGAGCACGTGGGCAAGATGACGGATACCCGTAAACAAAAGGCAGAAAAGGCATCAGAAATGCCGATCAAGCACTCACTGTTCGTGGGAACATGCAGATCGGATAGTAGGTTCCCCCAGCTGGTAGTCTAGTATAAATTATAATAGGTCTATGCCTGAAGATCTGAAACTGTCGCAGATCGGCTCTTCTCAGCTGCCGCCTCCATTCAGGGGACTTCACTCTCCCGGAGTAAGAATACACTGTCAAATTATCTGTTATTTCCGGAAATCGTCTATTGGTATTAAACACTAAGTCAACAGAGTACCACGGAAGTGAACGGGAACGTACCGGTGGGTAGCGGAAATGACGTGATGTCATGATCGATGAACTGCCCAAATTGCATGAACATGGCGGTGAAACGGTCGGCGTGGTTCCGGTCGGTGTGCAGGACACGGCTGACTACTCTGGCACTGGGCAGTGACCCTCCCCGTACGCTGCTGGTCCTGGGCGTTTCTCGACCTGCAACAGTGGGTTGGATGGGATTTGAACCCCGAGCATGAAAGCATACAGGCATGCACATAAGCACGAGCGCAGGCGCGAGCGCGCGCATACACACACACACACACACACACACCCACACACACACACACACACACACACACACACAACACACACACTCTCTCTCTCTCTCTCTTTCTCTCTCTCGCACATACAAACACGCGCGCGCGCACGCAGGCACACACACACACACACTTTCTCTCTCTCGCACATACAAACACACGCGCGAGCGCACGCACGCACGCACGCACACACACACATACACACACACACACATCTCTCTCTCTCTCTCTCTCTCTCTCTCTCTCTCTCTCTCTCTCTCTCTCTCTCTCTCTCTCTCTCTCTCCACAGGATGTGATGGTATTAGTGTCAAACTTCTAAAAAATGCCCTTCCTTACATAGCTGAGACACTTACATATATTTATAACTTATGCATACAAAAGAATGTTTTTCCAACCGCATTCAAGAGAGCTAAAGTAATTCCACTCCCTAAAACAAAAGCTATCTCCACCGATCTGAACGATTACCGCCCTATCTCGATCCTGTCTGTTCTCACAAAGCCACTAGAAAGACACATTCACAAACATTTGACAAACTTTTTAGAAACACACCAGCTTTTCCATTCATTCAAGTCTGGCTTCCGATGTGGGCATTCTTGTCAAACGGCGGTTACCCGTTGAACTGATACTTGGCTCTCAGCTTTTAACAATCGCCAAATGTCAGGCGCCGTATTTCTCGATTTTCGCAAGGCTTTTGATCTGGTTCATCACGATATTTTACTGAAAAAAACTATCCACGTACAACTTAAGCATCGCAAGTATAGCTTTTTACGATCTTACTTACAGGATCGTCACAATGCGTACTTGTAAATGGCACATACTCCCAAGAAGCTCTGTAACAAGTGGAGTGCCTCAAGGGTCGATCCTAGGCCCTCTTCTGTTTTG
>JABMCL010000320.1:115000-117500 GCA_018857735.1 Alviniconcha marisindica
TCTATCTTTCCTTAGTCAAAGAGCTGATTTGTCCTTGTTCCGACGTCGCCTTCACCCGTTTCACCCCCTCCCCCCACCCCTATCACACGAAACACAAAATCGCAACACACACACACACACACACACACACACACACACACACACACACACACGCGCGCGCGCGCCAGCTCAAGCCCCCCCCCCCCCCCCCCCCACCCCGCCCGCCCCCACCGCCTGCACGCACACAAACATAAACACACTCACACACACACCCCCCCCTCACCCACGCACACACACACCCGCACACACACAAACACCCCCACCCCCACACCACTCGCCCTCCCCCCCCCCCTCACACACACACATTCACCCCCCCCCCCCCCACACACACACACACACACAGCCCGCCCCACGCACACACACACAAACACACTCACCTCCCCCCCCCCCCCCCCCACACACACACGCACGCACTCACACGCAAACCCACTCCCCCCCACCATCCCCCCCCCCCCCCCCCCCCACACATACACACACGTAGGCACCAAGCCATCAACAGCAGCCCAGGTAAGTCCCTATAACACCGCGTCACTGAAAGGTCTCAGACAGCCAGCACGCAGAGACGACACGCGGCGTTCAGGTAATGGGTCGATCGTTACGGCTGGAGCCGGCAGAGGGAACCTGTGGGAGACAGGCATGGGGACGAAGGCAGGCTTAAAGGAAGGGCGGAGCAGCGAACCTTAATCACCCATTATCTTTAGGGGGTCGCATCCTGCGCTGTTGTTTCACCCAGGTTGAGTGTACTTGCAGTTTAAAGAAGGGAGTCGGCTTGAGACGTCTTTGCTCAAATGCCGTGCTTTGGAGTTCTCCGTGCTTGTTTGTTTGTTTGTGTGTGTGTGTTAGTGTGTGTGTGTGTGTGTGTTGTGTGTGTGTTAGTGTGTGTGTGTGTGTGTGTGTGTGTGTGTGTGTGTGTGTGTGTGTGTGGTGTAATGGTGCGTCTCAATGTGCGGTTGTCAATGTATGCGTGGTTGCGAGTGTGTGTGCGTGTGTGTGTGTGTGTGTGTGTGTGTGTGTGTGTGTGTGTGTGTGTGTGTGTGTGTGTGTGTGTGTGTGTGTGTGTGTGTGCGTGCGTGCGTCCGTGCGTGCGTGTTGTGTGGTATGTGTGTGCGCGCGCGCTCGCTTATGCGGCAGTCTGTAAGCACAATTTTGCAGCATCGTGACAAACAATAGTAATTGATGGCGTTGCATCTTGTAGGAGTCCGGAGCGCTTACCAAGGCCTACGGATACGCCACACACACAAACACGCACATACACGCATACAAACACGCACACAAACACTCACACACACACGCACACAAACAAGCACACAAACGCGCGCGCACACACACACACAAAAACACACAAACACGCACGCACACACACACACACACACACACACACACACCACACACACACACACACACACGCACACACACACCACCACACACACACACACACACACACACACACAAACCCCACACACGCACACACACACACACACACAAACACACAAACACAAACACGCACGCGCGTGCGCGCACACCACACACACACACACACACACACACACACACCACAAGTACATGCATCACTGGTGACAGTTTGGTTGAATGAGAAAAAGAAAACGACAAATCCGAAAATAACAAGTAAAACGCAAGGTTTATAACAC
Source organism: Alviniconcha marisindica (assembly GCA_018857735.1). Lineage (NCBI taxonomy): Eukaryota > Metazoa > Mollusca > Gastropoda > Provannidae > Alviniconcha > Alviniconcha marisindica. Next base: position 116,689 of record JABMCL010000320.1, read on the forward strand.
AAAATCTGTTGACATTCTGCACAAAACAATTTCCTTTTTATTTACTTTGTTTTATTGTGGTGTAATAGATAACAAATGGTTTCAAAACAACTAGTTTATCTTGCAATCAAAAGGCCTATGAGAGTTAAAATGAAAACTTGAAATAACGACAAAGCTCTCTCTCTCTCTCTCTCTCTCTCTCTCTCTCTCTCTCTCTCTCTCTCTCTCTCTCACACACACACACACACACACACACACACACACACACACACACACACACACACACACGTAAAAAAAAGAAACAAAAAACCCATGACAAGACCGTACAGTTTGGTAATACGTAAGATCACAAAAAAGGTTCATCCTAATTAGGATCATAGTCCAACAAATGTAGTAGAAACAGTCCTACTTTTATATTATGGGCCCTTTCTGTGATTTGACCTTGAAGATATCAAACCAATCCCTTAACATGGCACACAATGCAGCTCACGGTGATGCATAATATAAAATCACCATATCAAGTTTGGTTTGGTTACAAAATGTTCATCGTCCAATTAACAATCAGAACCTAGTTTGAACCTTCGCTGTGAAAATAAAATCACCATATCAAGTTTGGCTTTTGGGTTTCAAAATGTTCATCGTCCAATTAACAATCAGAACCTAGTTTGAACCTTCGCTGTGAAAATAAAATCACCATATCAAGTTTGGCTTGGTTACAAAAGGTTCGTCGCCCGAATAACGTTCTTAACCTAGTCTGAACCGTCGCTGTGAACATAAAATCACGGTATCAAGTTCGGTTTGGTTACAAAATGTTCATCGTCCGAATAACATTC
>JABMCL010000320.1:122500-127500 GCA_018857735.1 Alviniconcha marisindica
TCCCACTGCCAGGAATTTCTACTTCGGTTGTTGCACACCCCAAACTGTCTCCCTTCTTTTTAATTGCAGTTAGTTGGCTCGCGGAATAAACTAGGTCACCTTGCTCAACGTCATTCCCGTGTGGAGTCTTCTTTTTTCTTTTTCTTTCTTGGTGCTTTACGTCCACGTGGAGTGCCCGCTGAATATTCATAGGCTCCGAAACATACAATTATGTATTGTAACAGTGAATCAGACAGGTGTTTGTGATTTTAATGCTTTTTTTGTGTGTGTTTTTGTTGTTGTCGCTTTTTTCTCGCCTCCGATGAATCCACACACTATCTATAATTTATTATAGTGTAAATATTGAGAAATCATTGCCTTTGACTGTTTATGACTTGGTTGTGTTTACTCTTCACTAGCAGTTTTGTGTCCAGCAATGTAATCCAGTTTTTCATGCGTGACACTGATTCGGTGGTTGAACTGTGTAGAAGGAATTTGAATGTCTAATTCGTCCTAAGCGCGCGCGCACGCACGCACGCACGCACGCACGCACGCACACACACACACACACACACACACACACACACACACACACACACACACACGTCACCTTGTACGGTATCTTGGCCATGCGCAAGTACGTCTCCAGTTTGACAGCGAAAGGAGTCATGCTGGGGGCGAAAGGGCCGCGACCGATCTGATGCAAAATCACCGTGTCACGGGGGTTGCCTCCCCTGGAAGACAAACCCACAAACGTCACCAGGCCTACCCAGATCTATATTGATCTGTGACCTAATCTGATTAAAATGGTCTAAATCAGAATTTAAAAGAAAAGAAAAGTTTTAAACTTTGAATTAAATACTTATATGCATACACAGTTCAAGAGTTGCTTCTGACACTAGCTATACACTAAAGTTAAGAGGGACCGTGTTGAGTGATCTGCGAAACTGTGAGTCGGCCCCAGTGCTGTCTGCCTGAGTTGTTGCATCTTTTGAATGCAGACGACTGCATACAGCAAACTGAGGAGACTGATTCTGTCACAACTAATGCAAACATCGGGTTACGTGTTATCTCTGTTGTTGATGCTAAACTAAGAATTTACCCGAAACACTAACAGTTGCCGGCTATCAGTATCACACACACACACACGCACACACTGACAGGTCACACGCTCACTTTTACGACATTCAGCATAAGACAACACCATATACCCAAAGGCTAAGAACCAAGCGAACCGTACTTATAAAGTATTCGGACTGCTCGTCAACACTTCTTTTTCTGGGGGGAGAGGGGGGGGGGGGGGGGGGGGGGGGGCACTGAGAGAGACCAGCCCATTGTATTCGGGTCGTACTGATGACAACAATAATTTCTACTTACTCGGAATCCTGATCGTTGTCTGAAGACCTGTTCCCCTGCATGTATCGATATACCAGAAATCCAGTAGTGGCCACTATAACTCCACCCGCCACGCTGGACAGAGTCGGGTTGTTGGTGTAGAACGTCCGAAGTCCCTCCATTTTGTTTGAATTAGAAAAGTCTGCGCCAAGACTGGATCTAATGCACGCCTCGCTTGCAATACATTCGGTGCATAGGCACCCAAAAGACGATTTTTTTTCTGACGGTTGTAAATTACCACATTATTTCTGAGGGCTGCACGGGTTGTGCCTGTGTACATTTGTGAAGTACACCACGTTCAATTCACTCCGGAGTCAAACTTGCGACTGCTATTTTTATACTCAAAACAAATGGCCCATTCCAAAGGAATATTTATAAGGTGAGGTCACCAAAGTGAAATCAAGAAAGTGTTGCTATTTTAGCGTCCTACATTATTGCCTCATTTCGCTTCCGTTGTTGTTCTGTTAAGCTCCATTGCAGTTTGAAAAGCCATTCAGTTTCAGTGAAGCAGCACTCTTTACGGCATAGCTGGGACAAAGGGACACTGATTTTTTCCAATCGGTAGTTCATCCGTTTTTCGGTGACATCGTACACAATGGCGGATTTTGAAGGATACAGCCGGTGGAGACCTCCTCTCCCCCTTCCCCCCATGATAAAAAAATCAACCAAAAAATCAATAAAAATACAGAAATAAAAGAAAATCAAATAAATAAATAAATGCAAAATCAATCTGAAATAGCAAAAGCATTGCTCCCGAGGCAAAATGGCATTGAAAACGGTACGGTCGACCCAAAGGTGGACATAACTTCGACTTTAAGTGATAGCAATAAAGTAGGACACTTAAATAGAAAATAACCCCGCTCTCGCAAATTAATCCCAGTACAATTTTACTTAGCGTCGACAATATTTTAATCTCTCCAGTGCCTAGCGGTTTTGTGCACTACAGTTACAAACAGTAGGGTCGACAAAGGCACACATCATTAGATAACAATGGAAACTTGACATATCTAAACAAATACACAGCAACATTTGATTCAACGTCTTCTCATCACCTCCAGCACACACACACACACACACACACACACACACAACACACACACACACACACACACACACACACACACACACGCACGCACGCACGCACGCACGCACGCACGCACGCACACATACACACGAACGCACGCACACACGCACACACGCACACACACACACACGCACACGCACACGCACACAGGCTGACAGACAGACAAACAAACAAACAAACAAACAAACACACACACACACACACACACACACACACACACACACACACACACACACACACACACACACACACACACCATTGGTTGTCAGTCAACCCCATGCACAGCAAACACAATAGAGAGAGAGAGAGAGAGAGAGAGAGAGAGAGAGAGAGAGAGAGAGAGAGAGACAGACAGACAGACAGACAGACAGACAGACAGACAGACAGACAGACAGACAGACAGACAGACAGACAGACAGACAGACATGCTTATGGACTGGTAAAGTCTTTGACGCAAGGGCAATAAATGCCAGTACGTCAAATAAAAACGGCATTTGGCCTCTTATAACCTATGGGCAAGATACTCACCCATAGTCAACGATAAAGGGTAGTTAAACTGATGAATGATAGTATGGGTAAGTTTCTCGTCCAGAATCACCGGCTGGAAGGTTTTAATCACAACGACGTGCATCCGGCGAAGGGAGTTTTGCATCTCATTATTAAACCCGTTCTTAACTGGGCGAATGTTTGTTCGCCGAACATACCTCGGACAGTTCGACGAACTATGATTCGTTTCTTAATTGAACATTTAGTTCGCCGAACATGGTTCGGACAGTTCGACGAACTTTACTTCGTTCTCAACTGGCTTGTAATGAGATGCAAGCTTCGGCCCGAACTTGCGGCAGACGCGCAGCAGACAGCATGATTACAAATGTAGGCTAAAATCAAGTCAAGTCAAGTCAATATACTTTAATCATCCCTCACAGGGTAATTCAACTAACTACTATCTCATTCTGGGTCCCCGAGACAAGGCTGCGCCTCCCACAAGCCAACAAATAAAAACATTCCTCCGAAGCGAGTGAAGAACCTAGCGACACCGTCATCCATTTTTATTTTTATTTCTTCTTCATCCACAGGAGAGCTCTGCTCTCAGCTAATCAGAGGCAATGTTCGTCGAATAGGTTGAGCGAACATGTTGAGCGAAGCTTTTTGGACCCCGAATATAGCTTCGTCGAAGTTCGACGAATACTCCCAACTAGGTTCGCGAAGAAAAGTTCGCCCAATTAAGAACCAACTAGGTTCGCAGAATACTTCCAAATAGGTTCGCGAACAAACATTCGCCCAATTAAGAACGGGCTTTAGCCAGTTAAGAAACGAAGTATAGTTCGTCGAACTGTCCGAAAGTAGGTTCGGCGAACTAAAAGTTCGTCTGAGCTCAATTACTAACGAATTATAATTAGTCGAACTGTCCGATGTATGTTCGGCGCCCTAAAGGTTCGCCCAATTAAGAACGGGCTTTTGAAGCTTGCATCTCATTATTAGCCCGTTAAGATATGTAGGAGTTTTAGCGAAGCTTGCATCTCATTATTAGCCAGTTAAGAAACGAAGTATAGCTCGTCGAACTGTCCGAAGTATGTTCGGCGAAATAAACGCAGTGCAACCTAACCGAAGCCCTAAAAACGTTTTAAACAAGTGAGTAATAGACTGTTTCTTCTCTTCGAACGTTAGTACGGACCTACATGTTGTTTTGAAACGATTTGGAGCCTTTCTGGACCCTTTAAGAAACGAAATATAGTTCGTCGAACTGTCCGAAGTAAGTTGGGCGAGCTTACAGTTCGCCCAGTTAAGTGCGGGCTTTCCACCGACACGCGTTCGTGTGGTACTTCTGGTACACGAGTACCTGTGGGCAGAAACTGAGCGGACGTTGGCCCCTGGTGAGTCAAAAGCAACCCCGTCATTCGGTTAAAATTCAGTGTCGACACTTAATAGATTTAGTGAACGCTGTCATGGCAGCGTCTTCGTCAATCTTTTCTTGCAGGTTTAAATATTTCAACAGCGCAAATTCACGTCTGTAGATGTTTAACATGAATAACATCTGTAGATGTTTAACACGAATAACGTCTGTAGATGTTTAACACGAATAACGCTTGCATCATGTTAGCAAGCCCCAGTCGAAAGTAGGACAGCTCACGTTACGATTCCTGTGTCAGCGTGAACTGTGATGGGTCAAGGTCGGAGCGTCTCGGCAACACTCAGCATTTTCCTAGTCTCTGCTTCAGAATGTGTTTGGTGTGAACGAATGAATGAGTGAAAATGTCTGTTTAATATCAGTAGCGCATAAAAACCTTCCACACAAAACCTTGCGTGTTCACAGCGCCAGATACACACAGTCGATACATGCAAACTCTCGCAAACTAAAAACTATCAAAGGAAACTCATATCAATAAAGTACTACCCATCCACCCCTTTCCAAAAGTGCAACTGTGCCATAGTAATTAAATGTAGAAATATGTACTGAGTTACAAATAATGATAACAGAAAAAAAGAATCACACACACACACACACACCACACACACACACACACACACACACACACACACA
>JABMCL010000320.1:137500-155000 GCA_018857735.1 Alviniconcha marisindica
TCACCCGTCTTAGGTTTAAACAAGATTTTATTCAAGACAAAGTAAAGATGCAACGAATGATCATGGGCGCGCCAACAAACTTGCGACTTACAAGCAGTGAGCTCATTTATATAGTTGAAAAAAACAAATGTATGACAGACGAACAGTTGTACCAAGCTAACAATGAATCACACACACACACACACACACACACACACACACACACACACACACACACACATACACACACACATACACAACAACAACAAACAAAAACAGAAACAACAGAAAATAAAGAAACAAAACAGCAGACACACAACACACACACACACACACACACACACACACACACATTTATTTATTTTTTACTAGGGAATAGAAAAATCACCCATCTTTCCTCACTCCTTCCAGAACATCGGTTTGATCAGGACTGCTTACATTCCTTTGATGTGTGAAAATAGTAAAGGTGGCTATGCACAGAAAACAATACAACTAATGAAGAACAAGGTCAGCCGTAGCTGGCCAGTAAAGTCGATTGTATGCCTAAGGAGGACCCAGGTAACACTTCTACAAGTTCTAGTGCCTTGGTAAAAGCAGCCAGGTGGCGATCGAACCATAGCTTAATGCTAAAGTGCAGGATTACCGAAGCAGACAAGCACAGCAAAATAACCTAAGCACATAGCTTCGGGGTTTGCATTCACCGGTAATTTCAAGTCCAGTTTTACTGGTTAAGATCACCATATACCGGCAACTAAATCGGCAATCAATCAGACTGTGTTGTTAGGCTGTTATTTTCCTTGACTGGGTCTCCCCAAAAATCTTCAAAAATAATAAAATAACTGCAGCCCAGAGAGAGAGAGAGAGAGATATCAATGTTTTGTTTTATATGTCTCTTCACAGCAAGGTGATATTAGACACACACACAAAAACCTAATATATATAATATGAATCTTTCCCCCTAATAATTCTATATTTTAATTCTCACTTTCCTTTCTTTTCAGAGTACTTTGTTTAGGTCTTTATCTAAGGCCTTCTGCTCAGCACTACTTAGTGGTTCTGTTTTCTTTTATTGCTTTGTACAAATTGTAGGCCTCCTTTCACTTGCAGTATATGTACACATGCCTCTTTCTGGCGGGAAGTCGAGGGTGGTTATAGGCCTTTGTCCATTCTGCTCTCTTTTTGGTGGTTCTGTTAACACTTCCAGTGGCTCCATTTTTCTTCTGACTCTGAGTGCTGCTTTACTTAATTATGACCAAGATGTTCTTTGTAGTAGTATTCTTATTACTCATAGTCCTCATTTTTGTTCTGATTGGTTTCATTAAGAGTCTGTCTCAGGTCTTTTGTTTTTTCCTTTCTGCCCAGCTACTGTTACTGCTTTAACTTGATTTTAGCGCCCTATACGGCAAACATTTCTTACTTCTTTTGGAGGCTTTTTTTTACACCTTCTTTTCCCCCCTTTCCTAGTTTTTGTGTGCTTTGGGGTATTTTGTAGGGTTCCTTTTCCCCCAGATTTTTTTTTTGGGGGGGGGGGTGAAGGCCTTGTGTCACAGCAGGTGGCTTGGTGGTTTCACCCCTGATTGTAAACAGGCTCAAGATCCCCCTGGCCTGGGTATCTCCACACTATTGTTTCGCTGGTGGAGTGAAGTTCCCTCAAGGGGAGGGGTCTGTTGTGATTCACTGTAAGAAAAAATTACTTGTTTACATTGGAGGCACTTCTCTGTGTCACACTCACAACCTATGCTGGGTGATTTCACTGTAAATCATAAACAGGTGGTAAACAGGCCCAAGATCCCCCAGGGTCTCTCCACACTGTTGTTTCACCGGTGGAGTGAAGTTCCTCAAGGGGAGGGGTCTGCAGTGATTCACTGTAAAAAAAACGACCTGTTTACACTGGAGGCACTTCTCTGTGTCACACTCACAACCTGTGCTGGGTGATTTCACTGTAAAACATAAACAGGTGGTAAACAGGTGGTAAACAGGCCCAAGATCCCCCAGGGTCTCTCCACACTATTGTTTCACCGGTGGAGTGAAGTTCCCTCAAGGGGAGGGGCCCGCGGTGATTCACCGTAAGAAAAACGACCTGTTTACATTGAAGCCACTTGCCTGTGTCACAGCCTGTGCTGGGTGATTTCACTGTAAACCATAAACAGGTGGTAAACAGGCTCAAGATCCCCCAGGGTCTCTCCACACTATTGTTTCACCGGTGGAGTGAAGTTCCCTCAAGGGGAGGGGTCCGCGGTGATTCACCGTAAGAAAAACGACCTGTTTACAGTGAAACCATTTATCCGTGCCACAGCCTGTGCTCACAAAAAATCATAACTTGGTGGCAAACAGGCTCAAGATCCCCCAGGGTCTCTCCACACTATTGTTTCACCGGTGGAGTGAAGTTCCCTCAAGGGGAGGGGTCCGCGGTGATTCACCGTAAGAAAAACGACTTGTTTACAGTGAAACCACTTATCCGTGCCACAGCCTGTGCTCACAAAAAATCATAACTTGGTGGCAAACAGGCTCAAGATCCCCCAGGGTCTCTCCACACTATTGTTTCACCAGTGGAGTGAAGTTCCCTCAAGGGGAAGGGTCCGCAATGATTCACCATAAAAAAATATATATATATGTATATTATATATAAAAACCTGTTCTACAAAGACGCCACTTGTCTATGTCACATCCTTTTGGTAGTATGATTCCACTTGCTGGGTTTCTCTCTTTTCCAAGTGTTGTTTGGTTTTGGGCTCTCTTATAATTATATCCGCTTTTCAGTTTAGCAATTCCTAGGGCTCTTTCTGTTCTGAGTGGTTCCATTTATAACCTTTTGTTAGACCTTCTGTACTGTAGAATTACTCATGCTTTTAGGTCTTCTTCCTGCATTTAATAGGGCTTCCTTCTTCTGATTTGTACTGATATAATCGTCATGGTTGAATGGGCATAAAAACATGATACACACTTGCTTCTTCTTCAGAAGGGAAAGGCTTCTTTCAATTTTGAATGTGTCCCTTCAGGGCTTTTTTCCTTGACCTTGTACCCTTTTTTTTTTCTTCTTTTTTTCACACAAGTTATCTTGCTAAGAACATGTATCAGCAAGTTGCACCAGTAAAAAATTATGTAAAACACACAAACCCTATTTGCAGTCAGTGCTCCCGATAACACACAGCTGCAGGGTCTGTTACGCATTGATTTGAATTTTGATGCACAGATTAGAGATCCGTGTGTTATCTTGACGCACACATATTTATTAAGTGATTGAGATAGTTGGCGGTCATTTTGCACTTTGATGAAACCAGATTGGCAAAGTTTGGAATGCAAAACTGCTTTCCTAACTAACCACATTCCTGTCCGCGATGCTGATTGGTTTAAATGTAGTTTTCAGCAGTTGTATTTCAAAGCTGATTGGTCAGAGTCACTTTCTTTCTAAGGTGTCATTTCCTTTCTATGACTGTTTTCACTTCGGCTGAAAACCTGTCACTTTTACCTGGCTTACATGTACACAAAGAACAGCTCGGCAGCAAAGTCTGATGAAAATATTATCGTTGAGGGAAAGAGAAGTATTAAACTTTAAAGCAGCTGAAAAAGATCCTACTAGTCCTAGCAAAAGATACAAAAAATCAATGATATCAAGTTAAAGTGGCTTCAGATAAGAATTGTCCCTCGAATCCTAGCCACAAATGTAGTCCTCATGAAAATGGGAATTGTAAACTGTTCCAAGTGTATTTTTTGCGAAGACAACAAAGATAGTATTGATCATATTTTTTGGCAGTGTAGTTGTATAAAACGTTTTGGCAAATTCTGGAAAGTAAACTGAACACATGACCTTCCAAGCACAAATTACCCAAAATCTTGTTTTGTTTGGCTTAGACGCTGACAACTCTGTAAAGACTGACGAGGTGTTTGGATTCATCATTCTCTTTGTGAAACACTATATATTTATCAATGCAAAAGAAACATGTCCTTACCACGTGTGGATATATTTCAGAAACAACTTCAGCTGAGATACAAAGTCAAAGAATATAATGGCAAGATCCTCTCCAGCGACAATGTTTTTTTAAATAAAAGCTGGCGTAGTTATGAAGCCATATTATCAGAAGAGAATCTTGAATTTTACACTACCATATATATTTATATATATATATTATACATTTAAATGACATACGGTGATATTAATAAAGTACAGTGCCTCCTTTTTTTCTCCTCCTTTTTTTGTCCTTTCTTTTTTCTTGTCTTTTTTTTCCTTCTTTTTCTTTTCTTCCACCCATGTTTATGTTGCTGTTGTGGGTGTGTGGGTGGGTCCTATATTTACTATGTGCTGTCAATTTTTTTGACTTGAAATATATAATTGTGTAAAGAAGAAGAAAAAAGATGTGTGAATGAGTGAGCGAGAGGAATATTGTAATGATGGATGAATGTTTTTGAATAAACACCCCACAATGATGTGCTTGGCAAAGAAAAGAAAAAAATAGAAGAAGAAGAAAAATAAAAGATCCTAGCACAACCGTAGTCACTAGCATACGTTTGACTAGTGTAACTGAGTAGGCAGCGTAAACGTGACTGAATTTTGGCAAAGGAGGAACACAGCCTCCCTCATTATTACTACTGCTCAGTTGTAAAATGGATCTTGCAATTCCACAGTGATCTATGCTTTGTCCTGGCAGCCTGATTGATTATAATTACTGTTTTTGCGACAATTACTTTTGTACTTGCTTCCTTCACTGATGTGCTGTATTCCATCAGAACAGCCTTGAACAGAACTGAGGCTGTTCCATGGCTGTTCCAATAAAAAAAAAAAAAAAAATTGGTGAAAAGCAAAATAAGTAATTGTCATGAAAAAGGTAATTACAACTGATTACCTGATGGAAGCAAAAATATCTGTGGAACTGTGAATCTGAGATTTGTTTTAGTTTTTTTATATAATGTACTAAATGACTGTAAATGTGAAGATAGTAATGATGGAGCATTTGTTTTTAATTTTAAAAAAAGAAAAGAAAAAAGAAAAAACGGTTGCTATTAATAGGCAGGACCAGCCTCTCTTTAGCGCTGGGTAACATGGCCGTCGCGAGGCAAATATTGCTCATTTTCAACTTGTCGTATCTGCCTTGTTTTGTGCAGTTTGTCAATAAAAACTACTGTCAGGCAAAAAACTATCTTTTTACGACCTGTTGATGCCATTATTTTGTGCGTGAATGATGTATTGTGAGTTTGAAAGAAGTTTTAATGAACACACCAAGCGGTCGGAAACCGAACGTGGTTCTGACGTCGAAAGTCAGATGAGCGAGGTCGGAAAACGGTTGCGTTCCGAAAACCGTTGGGAACTTTTACAAGAAAAATGTACACATATGAAGTTAATATTTTTAGAAAGAGGAATTCCCGTAAATTTATCCGTTATAAAATTCGTTAAAATTCGTCGTTTTCGACTGCAGCAAAAATTGAGTTGAAAAATACGTTCATTTTTACCGTAAATTTACACCAAGAAAGTTTGAATGCACCATATTCAATTTGGTATCACTGGAAAGACGAATTTCCGCTCTTTAAAACGGTGTATCGTTTGATCCGGAAGCGAGTTCTTGTAAGAGTTACGATGCAACGGAAAGTGGAGCCCCTGTAGATTTTGTCGTCTGCTCGAGTTGCGCGATCGCTAAAATCTGCGACTACGCGAGCGGCGCAAAAGATGCTCACCCTGGAGGAATTGGAAAGAAACCGTGGTAAGTTTTTTATTTTAGCGATAACTAAGTGAGTTTCCAACACAACCATAACTGTATTTTTGCGCTGTTTACATCTCTTTGAATGCAATTGAAGCAAATTCGTTGTGGTCTGGTCGTAGTTTGAACAACTTACAGAGTTATCTCCTCATTATTTCCTCCGAAATGCAAACTGCTGTAAAAGTAGTAATTTCTTTCCCCGTAAATCCGAATTGACAAAAAATTGATGTATGGTGTATGTTCTCAACAGTGAATTTTTTTAAAGGAAATTTAGCAAGTGAATGATTTTTTTAAATATATTTGTTTTTCTTGTCAGGGACAATAACTGATTTAGCTAGCAGACGATGCAGTCACGAACCAATAGTTTTTTACAGTAGATCTGCTCATCTAAACAAAACAAAATAAAAGCGAGCCACCAGCCAAAATTAATGGTATATTGAGAGTTTGGAATTTTATTTGCTTCTGAAGAATCAATATCTTCTTTTTCCCCCATCTTCTTTCTCTTCCACCTGTTGTGCACATGGAAGACCTGGCACACTGGCTCAAAATTACATGATTCTTTCAATCTTTGTATATAATAATTTAAAAAACAAGGGGGGTTTTAAAAAAAGAAAGAATAATGATAAGTTTTTGTTTTTTTGTTTGTTTAACATTTTACAAGCATGATTGACAAGACAGACTATGGTAACAAGACAGAAGTAACTAAGTCAATAAGAAAGACTGAACAGGAAATAAAATGAAAGAAATAATCACACACACACACACACACACACACACACACTCACATACACACTTCAAGAGCCACATCAAATGTAGGGTGGGAGGGGGTGGGGGAAATAAAATAACTCACAGAGAACATTAAATACAGTTTTGAGCATGTCAATTTTTAAATGTCATTGAAGTGGGACTCCAATTTTTGTTAGTTTCCTTAATAATCCAGGTCTTTTATCTAAGGTAGGGAAGTTTTTTGTTTTTAAATATTGTCAAATAATGGCTAGAGCGACTCAGTTGGGGTTTTACTTCTGGGATTGTTTCAGTAGCTGAGACTGGTAGTAGTAGTCAAATACCTTGTCTGCTTCCTTTTGTTTGTACCTTTCTGGCTGATTTATTTCTCAGGTTATTACTGCATGATTCACACAAAGTCAAGTAAGTGTTATTTACAACTAAACTTCAGAATTTGATGATTTAATCGGTGACTATTAAGTGTATTTAATTGGTGAGTATTAAGTGTTAGTGTGCTGTTTATGTTGAAATAAATCTTTTTACCTGTTTGTTTATATATTTCTTTGTTAATGATTTCAGAGGATGATCAGTTTCATCATCTTGAGGAGAGAATTGGTCCTAGAAAGTGAGGCAGGCCCCAACATCTACCACGAGGCCACACTTGGACTGCAGTTTTTAACTTCATTTCCTCATTCAAACAAGTCTACATATATCTAAAATTTTCCTAAATTTCCTTATGCTGTGCATTTTCCTTCTCTGATTAATGCTGAATCTGCAGATACCAGAACCATGGCTGTATCTCTTTCCATTCCAGAGTTTGATTTGCTTTAATGCTATTACCATCAAAGATTCGCGGGATATTTGCACCCTTTTTTCTCATGGAAACTTGCCTCTGTAGGTAAAATTTAGCTTGCACTTCTTTAGACTTGTGAATTTGTATTGTCTAATTTATGCTGAATCAGTTGATACCAGAATTATGGTTGTACCTCTTTCCATTCCCATGTTATGTTTGATCTTGTTATGGTACTGTCAAAGATTGGTGATCGGACAATGTCAAAATTAGTAATTTTTCCATTTTTGGCACTCTGCATCTCCAATATTTGAGTAAGGATGACTACTGAAACAATTGTGTTTATGTAGTGCAGACACTGTGTAAAACAAGTTGGGTGGATGTGTGACCAATAGTTTTTATGCTAGAGCCATACAAAAATGGCATTTTGTAAAATATGCATAAAACGCCTTAAATGGTGACTATTTGAAAGGTGATATCTCAAATAATATTATAGATAAATTAATGAAATTTGGCTTATGTACTTGCCTTGTGACCCTCTTTAATATCACATATTAATGGATTGCATTGCTTGCTTTTCGAAATTTGGCTGGACCTACCTACTATTAATAATTTAATAATAATAATAATAATGTACATTTATCATGTGCTCATCAACGCCCTGAGCACTCACATGATACATATTAACCTAAATATGATATTCTATACACATGTAGAGCATAGTTCTAAAAAAAACAATTTACATAAAGTATTAACTATTATAAAAAATAAAATAAAAACGCACTACAAACACACACACACACACACACACACACACACACACATGACTGTAGCAGAAACTGGGTACTGATATTAGTTAGGATGGAAATACTGTGAGAAGAGGAAGGTTTTTAGTTTGGCTTTAAAAGATGACAGGGTTGAGCAGTGTCTCAGGCCTTGTGGGTGTGAATTCCAAATATTCATATGGGCTACTTCAGTGTTGTGACCCCAGTTTAGGCTGTCTGACCCTTAGTTGTTTTTTTGACAGGGGGCCATTGTGACCCTCACTTACATTTTTTATCGGGAGCACTGGCGGTCATATTACATTTGTGTCTGTATCCATACAGGCATACTGATAATTAGTTTCACTTGATCTATATTATTATTAAATATCTCATACTCACAGGAACACATACTTGCACATATGCTAACACATTCATACACCCTAAATGTCATATACTCACACAATGATACTCAAAAGATATTGTATAGAAATCCTCACTTACTTTCTGATTTTTTTAATTTTTTTTACCTATCACACAAACTTTATTCAGCTACCCCTATTTATATACTGATACTCTAACACATATCCCCCCCCCCCCCCCCCCCCCTGACATACTTATTTTATCTTACCCACACTTTTATTCCACCACTCTTTCTCTCTCTCTCTCTCTCTCTCTCTCTCTCTCTCTCTCTCTCTCTCTCTCTCTCTCTATATTCTATACATATGTCCACACAGCCCCCCACCTCCCCCTTCCATCTGATGTAAAAAATAAATAAAATAAATAAACCCTCACAGGTACATAATTCAAAGATGTAAAAAACACAAAAACAAACACACATATGTATATATAATTAATGTAAATGACCAGTGGGACTACTGATCAGATGATAAACCAAAAAAAGAATTAACAAATTATTTTCTAACAAAAGATTTTGTAAAGATGAACAGGTCCACCTGATGACCATTCTGGAGGCAGATAGGACTTGATAAGCTGACAGTTAAGTAAAATATATACTGATAGTTTTTCCTTACAAATGCGAATATCTTTGGACAATTTTGTTTTGATAGCATTGAGGAGAAGTCTGTATACTAAACTGGATGCAGACCTTGTGACATTGTTCAAAATTGGATATGAGATATTGATTGATTAAATCCTGTTCGTTATACCTGTCATTTTCAATAATGTTGCACATCTCCTTTGAACTGAAGACAGTGGAACATCTAATATTATTAACAGCTGTTGATGGTTCCTCGTTTTGCTGCTCTGTCAGCCCATTCATTAAAAGTTAGTCCACCGTGTGAACTAATCCAAAAGAAAGCAACACCTGTACCTTTTATGATTAAGCAATGAACCAAATTGTTTTACTGTCTGTGGAATTCAGTGAATATAATGCTGCCTTTGAGTCCACACAAAGCAGAATATTGAATAAATGCCATTAGTAGGGCAACTAATTCTGTAGTAAATATAGATCTTCCGTAACTAAGTAGAAAAACTTTTCAGTTTTGAAATCTGGTATAACAAACCCAGCACTTGCTTGTTTATTTTCTAATACTGATCCATCTGTGTAAAGTTTTAATTGATTCTGTGTTTTTACTATATATTTTTATATATTATTATATTATTATGATAAAACATGTGGATTTTCTTCTTTCTTCATTTCGGTATACTCTGTATCAAAATCTGCCTTATGTAGATAGATAGATAGTCATTCGTTTGGCAACTTTGCTGGAATTCATTAATTTGTGTTTTCTCAAACAAATCAGAAGTGTATGAGGCTATAGTTAATAGACTCAAATTCTTATTAGCCCTTTTTGAAAAATGTTTATCAGACCTGAGTTCAACCTCAGTATTTGTGAGATTTGCAATGGTCAGATTTCTAATAATGTATTTAGCTGCTGCTAATTTCCCTATTTCATCAAGTGGAAGGATGCCTGCTTCTCTGTATTGTATACCCCAAAGTAGTTGCATGTACTGGTATTCCAAGAGCAAGTTTAATTGCTGCATGCAGTGGTATTCCAAGAGCAAGTTTAATGGCTGCATGCAGTAGTATTCCAAGAGCAAGTTTAATGGCTGCATGCAGTAATTCCAAGAGCAAGTTTAATTGCTGCATGCAGTGATATTCCAAGAGCAAGCTTAATTGCTATGGGGTCTAGACTGTGTACCTTGTACCTTGCTATCCTGTTTTGTTGCATGTTTTAGCACTACATCAGTACATGCGGCTCATTACTGTTCTGTTTGATCCTAATTTTTTAAAATAAATTTATGGATGGGGTGGGGGTGGGGTGTCTTGGGGGGGAGGGTCTTCTATCCAGCTCTACTTATTAATTGTATACCTTTGTGCACTTTCTAGAACTCTTCTCATTCTCTTACTCTTAGTTTATGCCTTTTGTGGTGTAGGTCACGTGTGTCATACAGAGCTTGTTGCAGGTGATTTTCCTTCATCTTTTCACACACACACACACACACACACACACACATGTGTGCACATAAAATTGGTACAAAAATGAAACACCATGATGAACTCTTTGGGTGTGGGTGTGTGGGTGTTCATCATGGTGTTTCGTTTTTGTACTGATTTTATGTGCACTTCTGATTTAGTTATTTGCTTTTTGTTTTGTTTGTTTTTCTTTTTGTCATTTCTGCATTGGATTCATTGTTCTAAGCTGGTGAGCCTGTGTGATCGACAGGACGTTAAAATCCAATTACTTACTGACTCCTGTGCCTGTGTTCTGAGAGCTTCTTTTTACACCACCTTCTTGGCACTTCTTGAGGACTCTTTGCACGTGCATGCATACACACACACATACACCCACATGCAAGCATGCACACACACACACACACACAAAGCACACCCACCCACACACAAAGCACACACACAAGCACACACACACGCCAGAGGCATTCACTCCCTTTGTGTGTGTGTTCTAGACAGGGAAGGGAACAGGGTGTTTGCTCAGTAGTTATGTAGTACAGCTCTAGCAGTAGTATGGACGGCAGTGTGTCTGACCGGTTACAGTGGTTATTTGACCAGTTTCTGTGAACCACTTTTGCCACCTAATAGATGTCACACCAGTTTGAAATGTGTGCAGTGTGATCACTTTTACTGACACTACTTAACAGCCATTAGTCAACATTGTGGGATGGAGAAAAAATCTGAACCAATGACTCAGCTATATAATGTTATAAAATTAATGAGGTCAAACACATAGTAAGGTTAAAGCCGGGAATGCTAAGTTAAATATGCCAATACCAAAATATGATTATAGCCTGTACATGTGAATTTTCGGGTAACCCCCTTTTTCAAGCAACAAAACGACACGATTAAGGGTTGAGAAATAAAAATGTACTTAATCAGTTTCAGTTGTACTTGTAGTCCGTTCAGAGCCTGGAGTGTTTGGAAAAGATAAAGTACATTTTCATTTTTCACCGTCCTATAACTATAGTAAAAAAGGGCTTTCCCCTTTTAAAATCGCACATATGATTTGCATTGTCGTGAATCATTTATGTGTCATAGTGGGAGGATTCTACTTGGGCTTTAACAGAGGAACAGAACAATCGCGTGGTATGCCCAGATAGGTTTTGTACTATATGGCAGTGAGCACTTACTCGGACTCCTTGCTTGAAGAGCGCTTCCTCAGCCACCGAAGCACCACAAGACCAGCAGTGGCAACGACAACTCCACCCAGCACAGGCAAAGCAGTCGGGTGGTCAGCCAACAGTGCACGAAGCTCCTCCATATTTCCTCCACCCGGTGCAGACACAAAATGAACGAGGTTGCTGCCTGTCCTCACTCGAGTCACTGGTCGCAAAGCTGGCGACGTTCTGATTCTGCTAGTCATACACGCGAGTGCGCTCGTTTTGCGAACACCTCGGTGCAGAGGTACCGGAAACACGCACCGTTTTAGTGCGGATGTACGGATCGCACCATCTGAGTGTTGCTGGGCCTGTCAGTGACTGACTGACGAGCAAACTGCCGTCAAACTTTCGCCGAGTTCACCAAGCGAAGTTACGTCAGTGAATGTACCCAACTAGCCAATTCGTTACTTGAAATTTATTTTAAAATACACGGGCTTTAGAAAAACAGGCACCCGAGTAAGTAAGTAAACATAGTACTTAACGTCCACAGTCGGAAACCATGAGACAGAGCTCAGGAGCTGTGTGAAAGTCGAGGTGGCCGTCCTGGGCTCCCGTCCCTAATAAGCCTACGGTTTCTGTGGACGTAAAGCAACACTTCTACAACCATGAGGCTTATCAGGGACGGGGAAAAGGGGTGAAGGGGGTAAGTGGAGGTGGGGGGAGAGGCACCCGAGCGATGTATTGCGATATATTATAGCCGCAGCGCTTACGCTTTTGGATCTTACTGATCTTACTGTACTGTCTCATCGGTACCACCGCCGAGAACATGGTAGTATATTTAACCAATGTTGAAGCTGGAACTGATGTCGACCGACTGCGTCATTCCCGAGCCGATCTGTTACTAGTTTTTTTGGTTTGATCTTGCCGTAAGATCTGGTGTCGCTGATGTTTCATTATTTTTCACGTTCGCTTAAATGATTAAGTACAGGGGCCACTCGCTTCGTGGTAGCCACGAGTTGTTTCAAATATATGGGTTACAACACTTTTTTTCATTTCATGATTGATGTGTTGAATCTTAAACTGTGATTCGCTACAGATGTTCTGACTGAGAGGTCAGTTTCGTTATCCGAGCCTGGCTCCATTTTTTTCATTCTCGTGATCAAAACCTCCTAATGGACTTCCTTTATTTCAAGTTACCGGTTAGAAAAGACCTGCCAGTTCCGCGTCAGTATCCGCGATTAACAGGTTCGACTTTTCTATTTAATATTACGTGAAAAGGCCAGCTCCGCGATAGTCCGCAATTAACAGGTTCGACTTTTCCAGTATTTAATATTACGTGAAAAAGCTGGCTCCGCGATAGTCCGCGATTAGCTTTGGTTTGACTTTTCCATAAATAATTCTCTTGTGTATTCCATCTTCCACAGACTTGGAAGATACATTAAAGTTTTCTTCCATAAATTCAGTGTAAGACCCTACTGAGAAATTATAAAGTGAGGCGATGTTTTTGATGATACACCGGTTTGAACTGTCTTTTCACAGGTTTGTAGCCCGGGGAGCAAAGTTCAGCCCCAAACAGCAAATGAAAAGGCGGCCATTAATGGCAGCTGTGTGAATGCCATAAATATTGTATTGAAAGCGTGACGCATAAGTTATGACGTATTTTATTATTCTAATCGGGTGTCGTAGGAATCCAGCCAATCGGACAGGCCTTGACAAAGCCCTCATGGGCGAAAATTTGCAATAAAAGTTTTAATTTTAATTTTATTTCTTTTATACAGAACTGACGAGGACATGCTTTGTAGCTACATGATTCAGAATCAGTCTCCCTCTCTCTCTCTCTCTCTCTCTCTCTCTCTCTCTCTCTCTCTCTCTCTCATCAGCCAGCCCACCAGCAACAACCTGGAAGATTAGATAATTTTAACGAGAGACAAACGTCTACTATCCCTCATCCTCCATTTTTCACCTCTCGTCGACAGCCTGCCACCCATCTATCCTTACACCCTGGAGGTACTGTGCTTCCATCTTACCATCCTCCCATGGCAGTCCCGAACGTACACGCTGACAGCGTTCAACGACCACAGACCACCAATCCCATTGAGGCAATATCACAAGGGGATCTTTCTCCAGGTCCAGTAGGAGAAAGATGGAGAGGACAAAAAAGATGTAAACTATATCTGTGTATATGTGCAGATACGCGTGTGTGTGTGCGAATATTTTCTTGCCGGTGGATACTCTGGATCTTGCGGTTTTAGCCTTGATATTGTTATCGTAACACTGATAAACTACTTTGTATACTTTGCTAGAACTGAATTTAACTGACTATTGATTAACGTGTTGTTGATTCCCGGTCACCGCAAGATCTCTTGCCTACCTTCGTTAATACAGTACCCGGTGGTCTACTACAACTGTGAATTTTGTGGACTGCCGTCATTATTTATTTTGCGGCTGTGCCGTGAACTCTTTACCTTTTAGAGTTCAGTACTCAGTGCTCTACAGCAACTGGCTCTAAATAGACTCAACTGAAACTAGAGCCATTGTAGTACTCCTTATAAGCTTTGACATTCACTTGTGTACTGTTACTACAGGACCCAGTGCCTGTGTATTCTTCTTGCTTATAAGGATTTTTGACGCTGATTTGTGTACTGATTCAACTGGGACTAGTGCCAGAACGTGTGGTACTGATAAACTCTTGATTCTTAATTGATTTTGTTTTAAGTTTATAATCTTTTGTAGTATATGCAATTTATGATGTCGTCAGTATCTCCCGGCTAAAACTTACATATCAGGACTACGTGTAGGACGCCTGAATGTCTATCATTTATTTAACAAAGTACCTGATGTGTCCACTTTTCAACGTAATCAATGCCCTTTTATTCATTTGTTTGGTCTGAGTGAAACTCGATTTAATTGTTGTGTATCAGATGAATCGATTGCAATTCCACATTATACCATATACAGACGCGATATTGTAAAGCAAGGTGAAACAGGCCTGGCCCTTTATGTTCATAATTCTATACAAAATATTACCACTAGGCGTACTGACCTGGAGTCACAATGCATTGAAAGCCTTTGGGTGGAAATTTGCATTCCAAAAACAGCGTCCTTGCTAGTAGGGTATGTTTATCGAAACCCAGCTGCCACGTACGAATGGTATGATGAGTTTGTAACTATGGTAGACAAAGTTTCTGAAAGTAAAAATAACGTCCTTCTGTTGGGTGATTTTAATATTGACCTACTTAAACCCCATTTGTCCTGGGAATCAACAAAGTTTTCAATCCTTGGTCTAAATCAATTAATCACACAACCCACGCGAGTAAGCTGCTCCACAAATACTCTTATTGACCACATATACATCAATAACCCGAACCTTGTTCACAG
Source organism: Alviniconcha marisindica (assembly GCA_018857735.1). Lineage (NCBI taxonomy): Eukaryota > Metazoa > Mollusca > Gastropoda > Provannidae > Alviniconcha > Alviniconcha marisindica. The sequence continues at coordinate 152,401 of JABMCL010000320.1, forward strand.
TATATCTGTACCTAAGATTGCCATCAGTGATCACTTTCCCGTCCTTTGTACATGGTCCATAAAGCTACCACGACGTCCACCCAAAGGTCACACAACTGTACAGTATAGAACATTTAAACGATTCAACAAAGATACTTTTCTTTTTGATTTGAGTTGTGCTCCTTTCTGTGATGTTTATAAGTTTAATAATCCTGATGACGCTTTGTCAGTTTGGTACGATATTATCATGCCAATCATCAACGTTCATGCTCCACTACGTAAGAAAAGAGTAAAGCATCCAAAATTACCACTGTGGCTTACTAGGGATGTGATTACAGCAATGGCCGTTCGTGACCGCCTCAAAACGGATTTAAAAAAAAAAGATTTCAAGAAACAGAGAAACAAGGTTAAAAGCTTAGTGCACTCAGCTAAGAAGTCTTATTTTGATAAACTCATAGAATTGGATAAAAGTACTTCCACAATATGGAAAGTTATCAATGAAATAACAAACAAATCTCACCAAAAAACAACAACAAATAGCTCCACTACAACCATTTCCCTAACTTATTCAACTCTCACTTTTTAACATTAGCTGAAACTTTAGCTCAGTCTAGTGGATTTACTTCATATAACTTTGCCTGTTCACTGAGAGATTTCTGCAATAAAAAATGAAACCCTAATGACAGCTTTATTATATCCCCTATGACTGTCCTTGATGTTGGTAAATATATTACTATGATGGATAACATTAATCCATGGGACATGATAATATTAATCCATTTCTCTTAAAACTAGCTCTCCCATATATAGTTGAGCCTCTCACCTATATATATATATATATATATATATATATATATATATATATATATATATATATATAACATCTATTATCCATTTGTGGTCCATCTCTGGCCCTAGACTATGAGTGGAATATACATGAGGATCTGTGCGGAAGTGACCACTTTCCTGTAATCCTAACCAGCAACGCTGTCGAAGAGGAAGCTACACCTAACAGGTGGAATTTTAAAAAGGCAGACTGGCTGTCCTTCCAAGCTCAGTGTTCCTCTGAACTGACGGAGGAGGCGGTCATGTCTGCCGAGGCTCCCGCCGGTCAGTTTACTGACCTTCTCATTCAAGCAGCAGACAAAGCTATACCAAAAACGCGCTTCTCGAAAAAACTTCCCAAAGTTCCATGGTTTAATGACAGTTGCAAAAAAGCCATTAAAGAAAGGAAGAAAGCTCAGCGAAAGTTTTTTTACAACCCAACGCTGAGTAATGTTCAAAATTTTAAACTTTTAAGAGCCAAGGCTCGTCATGTTGTCAAACAACAAAAAAGCAACTCGTGGAGGCATTTCTGTAATAAGTGAAATTCTAAAACGCAAACACAAAAGGTCTGGAAAGCTATTAGGAAAATAAAGGGTAAGGGTGGTTGTAATTATATTAATCATTTAAAAGTTAACGGTAATCTCATTACCGATAAAAAGGAAGTGGCAGATGTATTAGCTAAAAATCTGTCAAAAGATTCTTCGACGGAAAATTATTCTGATGAATTTCAGAGGATTAAAATGTTAAAAGAAAAACGTCGCCTGGACTTCTCTTCCAAAAATGAAGAGGAATACAACCTACCTTTTTCAGTGACTGAATTGAGGCAGTCGTTACAGAAAGCCAACGATTCAGCCACCGGTTTGGACCAGGTCCACTACCAACTTTTAACACACCTCCCAAATTCTGCTCTATCTGTCTTTTTAAAAGTATATAACCACGTGTGGGAATCTGGCTGTTTTCCGCCACCGTGGTGTGAGGCGGTAGTTATTCCCATTCCCAAACCGGGTAAGGATCACTCAGATCCCGGTAATTTCAGACCTATAGCATTAACCACCTGTTTGTGTAAAACGATGGAGAGGATGATCAACGCTCGCCTCATGTGGTCCCTCGAGTCGCAGGGTCTTCTTTCCGAGAAGCAGTGCGGCTTCAGGAAGAACCACAGTACGTTGGATCATCTCGTTCGTTTTGAAGCATTTATTAGAAATGCCTTCGTTAAAAAAGAACACGTCTTAACCATTTTCTTTGACCTTGAGAAAGCTTCGACACAACGTGGAAGCACGGCATTCTGGCGGATCTCTGGGATCTCGGTTTCAGGGGCCACCTCCCCAGGTTTATTCAGAGCTTCCTGTCGGAAACGTTCTTTCAGGGTTAGAGTGGGTTCCACTCTTTCCGAGCTGCACGAGCAGGAGATGGGGGTCCCGCAAGGTAGCATCCTGTCTCCGGCCCTTTTCAGCATTAAAATTAACAACATTGTTAAAGCTGTCTTAAAGGGTACTGATTGCTCCTTGTTTGTGGACGACTTTGCTTTGTGTGTGAGTGGAAAGACGTTAAACAGAGTGGAGAGAGCTATGCAGCTGTGTGTAAACAGCGTTCAGAAGTGGGTGTCTGAGAACGGCTTCAAGTTCTCCTCCTCAAAGACTGTCTGTATTCATTTCCATCAACAATACGTTTTTTTTCCCCAGACCCTAACATTCTTCTGGGAAAAACACCTATAAAAGTAGTCAGAGAAGCAAAGTTCCTTGGTGTTATCTTTGACACCAAACTTACCTTTAAAAAGCACATTCAATACCTTAAAA
>JABMCL010000320.1:160000-165000 GCA_018857735.1 Alviniconcha marisindica
CGCATGCTCGCACACACACACACACACACACACACACACACACACACACACACACACACACACACACATACACACACACACACACATTCTTTCTAATGGGAATCGGATTCGCAATCCGTCTTAACATTGTGTCATTGAGTGTGTTTGGAAAAAAACGAGTCGGGACTACTTAGGCGTATTACTTCGCGCGACCGGCGTTTCTCCTTCTCGCGCCCCTCACCTTCGCCTTGTCTCCTCCCCTCAAGCAGAACAAAACAGTGTGGTCCCGTTGTCTGGACCCGTACAGTAACCCGAGCCGTGCTGTCAAGAAGGACGACATTACCTTTCAAAGGTGTCTGCTCGTATGTGCTATATTCATTGCACTGTTGCGTCATGTCTATCCGCACCTACGTATTCTTTCACTACACTACCTGCGGCTTATTAGGTCGGATGGGAGACAGGGTGTGGGAGTAGCGGAGGGGGGTGGGGGTGGGGGGGTGGGGGGGGGGTCGGGTATATTATATGAATAGCTCGCCCTCTCCCCCACATCCATAAACCCTTCCCCCCTTCTCTTCGTCCCTAATAAGCCGTACGGTTTCTGTGGACGTTAAACACCATGTTTACTTACTTACTTACTTACCTGCGTTCCGTGAGCCGGTTTGGCCTAGTGGTAAAGCGTTAGGCTGTTAAGCGGAAGGACCTCGGTTCGATACCGCCTCGGCTCTCCTTTCTCTTCAGAAAGGTTGTGGTTTGTGGACACTGTCTTGTGACTTTGTCCATTACTTCCTACTGAAACATTAAAATGGCCCTCATCGCTGCCCATCTTAATGCAGGAGTCATTCTGGTGGTGACAGTGTAGCGATAGGTATATAATCTCCCTCTCCCCCCCACCTCCATACCCCTTCCCCCCCCTTCTCCCCGTCCCTAATAAGCCGTACGGTTTCTGTGGACGTTAAGCAGCATGTTTACTTACTTACCTGCGCTCTGGGTATTTAAACTACCATGTGCGTCTTCGACGTTTTTAACTGTAAATACTGTGTGTTCCGATTGTATATATTACATGTTGTGCAGCTCGCCGACATAACCTTGCAAGTTTTTTTTAAATCTGCAGCTCAGTTTTTAACTGTAAATAGCGCACGACGATTTTTTAACCGGACCCCTAGCGTGCTGCTCAGTTCTACGAGTGAATGCCCCAGTACAGCCAAGACGACCCAGCACCCTGACCCCAGTATTGATCCGCAAGTGGACCCATCTCATCTCTCCCCTCACCCTTCATTCCCCCTTTGTTCCAGCGACCTCATATCCCGATCCAAATATTGATCCGCAAGTGGACCAAGCTTATTTCGCCTCCCCCCCCCCCCCCCCCCCCTTCCACTTCTCCCCCATGGTTTTAACTATGATATATCCAAGACAAGCTTACTTTATAGAGTGGCTACAACGACAGAGGGAACGTTGGAACGCGAGGCTGGGGTTAAGAGCTAGTACAATGCTGCTCAATGCAGTTCAGGCGAGATCAAGAGGAGGGAGGTGAGCTGGACTCTCACGAAGAAAGTTAGACTCATTTGCGGGTTCAGGGGAGATCAAGAGGAGGGAGGTGAGCTGGACTCTCACGAAGAAAGTTAGACTCATTTGCGGGTTCAGGGGAGATCAAGAGGAGGGAGGTGAGCTGGACTCTCACGAAGAAAGTTAGACTCATTTGCGGGTTCAGGCGAGATCAAGAGGAGGGAGGTGAGCTGGGCTCACGAAGAAGCTAGCCCGAAGAGATCGAAAGCAGGGAGGTGGAGCTGGGCTTGAGAGTTGGACTTCTTTTGCTTCAGTTGTTTCCCAACGGCGGAGCTACGGACATTGTCTTTGTGACTGTTCTGCATAGCAGCTGGGGCAGCAATTGCGTGGTGCGGTGGTCGCTGCGCAATGCCGGACGGACACTGCCTTAACATTTTGTTGTTCTGGCGGCGTTCCACGGCAGCCTTAGTCTTCCGGGTTGGCGCCTGTTTCGAGGTTTCACTCTTCTGTCCCCCTTTTCCACTCGTCCCCGTCCATAACAGGCCTTCTCGCCTCCGTGGACGTTAATATCCCACTTGGCCCCAGACCGCCCACCACTGCCCGCTCTTTTGCCTTACCGCGAAACTCCAGACCGCCCGGTAGCGGCCGGCTAGCAGACGATCCATACTAGCATCTCGGCTTATGCAAAAAGGAGCGGGATTCTCGCGAGACTTGTAGCCTCGTTTCCTCTATTGTTTACTACTTCCGGCGATGTCCTTTGTTCGAAGTTCGATGGAGTTTGAGAGACGCTGTGAATTTCCAAAGTTGCGAGATGGAGACGCGATAGATGATCGAAAATAAACAAAAGCCCTACTGTTAGCAGTGGCGTCGGAGCTTCATCCTTTAAGATTTGAACGGCAAATTTGGCTTAGTCGCATACCGTGGGCACCCTAACAAACTCACGGAGCTTCATCTTTGGAGATTCAAACTGGACATTTTGCAAAGTCAGTTACCCCGTAGTCACCCACAAATCTGACATTCAGATGCGGACATTTCTGACTTTTTATTTTATATTTTTTTTTAATGCCTTTATTTGAGTGAAAAAAAATCATAACCTGTTGGATATACAAGAACACTGTATTCGCAAACTGGGGAAAATACGAAGTGAGCTGAAAATTTCGTTCGGTGTTTATTATTGATTTTTTAAAGTTTTATACCGGAATTATTTGACACAGTTACTTGCCTCCGCATGGGATTTCGTAGCGAAAGGGCAGCGGCTGGTCTGGGGCCAAGTGGGTACAACAAGGTCTCTCTCGCTCAGTGCAGTTGATCCTGAGGTCGACTGAGTCGGACAAAGCGAAAGTATCGCTGCTTCCGTGTCTATAGGTCACCTGACATTTAGTGGCAAAGTAAAGTAGCCTAGCTGTTACAGTGTTAACAAATGACTTGACACACATCACTATCAGACTCGTCAGCTTGAGCTGAAACCTCTGCCCCCTTCTACATTGCTACATTATTTTGATACAACTGTTTAAGCGTGAAACAGGCAGCGATCACTGATTGACTCTCTCTCTCTCTCTCTCTCTCTCTCTCTCTCTCTCTCTCTCTGTCTCTGTCTCTGTCTCTTTCTCTCTCTCTCTTTCTCTCTCTCTCTTTCTGTCTGTCTGTCTGTCTGTCTGTCTGTCTGTCTGTCTGTCTCTCTCTCTCTCTCTCTCTCTCTCTCTCTCTCTCTCTCTCTCTCTCTCTCTCTCTCTCTCTCTCTCTCTCTCTCTCTCTCAGTGCAGTCAATATGTAATTTATGTTTTCCTGTTTTCCACAAAGTTGTGATGTGGATACCACCGTCCACGAAGCAGTACATCACAACTTTGTGGAAAACAAGAAAACACGAGCAAAACCGTAAGAGTGGCGAGAGCCTTGAATTAATGTATTTTGTGCACAGGGTTGTTGAAATAGATTTTCCCCGACAATACTGAAGGCATAAAACGGTAAATACTTGAGCTCCAAAACACTATAATATTCAGAACTTAACAGCTGTGTGAAAGTCGACGTGGCCGTCCTGGGCTCCCCGTCCCTAATAAGCCGTATGGTCAAGTTTCTGTTAACGTAAAGCAACACTGAAGGGACAGAGTATCAGAGCTCAGGAGCTGTGTGAGAGTCGACGTGGCCGTCCTGGGCTCCCCGTCCCTAATACTTCTGTGAACGTAAAGCAACATTTGAAGAGGTGTGAGCCGGTGTGGCCTAGCGGTTAGGCGTTAAGCTGGTAAGCGGAAGGACCTCGGTTCGATACCGCTTCGGCTCTCCTTTCTCTTCAAAAAGGTTGTGGTTTGTGGACACTGTCCTGTGACTTTGTCCATCACTTCCTACTGAAACATTAAAATGGCTCTCATCGCTGCCCATCTTAATTCAGAAGTCATTTTGGTGGTGACAGTGTAGCGATAGGTATATAATCTCCCTCTTCCCCCCCACCTCCATACCCCCTTCCCCCCCTTCTCTCCGTCCCTAATAAGCCGTACGGTTTCTGTGGACGTTAAGCACCATGTTTACATTTGAAGAAGAACACTACAGTATTCCCTATAGATGATATGCCCCACTGCTAAGCGCTTTTTTCTTCTTCTTCTTTCATTTTTGTTGCTGTTGTGGTCGTTGTTTTTGCTTGAAAGAAATACGATTATTTTATCTAAACAGTGACCATCAGAGCACGCATTCCTTGGCGGAATTTGAACGTCCCATTCACAGCATTACAGTCGCCTCTAGAACACTAACAGAGTCAGCCTATACCCAAACTCCAAGCACTGGTTTACGACATCCTTCCTTCAACCACTGCCGTATTTAGTTACACCATAGGGTCTAGAAAACTGTCAGCTAACGAGCAGTTTTTCTTTCGTGCTCAAACAGTAGTAAGTTTGTTACAAACAACTCATATAAAACAAGGCGTGTCATTTATAGCCGCCAACAAAGTTGACACCAGCATAAATAAAACCACAATCTTTTGAATCGAGACGGAACTCTTTTTCACCCGGGGTGGATGCGTCTCATGTTTACGTGCGTGCTTGGGAGCTAGGTTGCTTCTACAGTCATATTAGTACCCGAACCTTTCGGAGGGCGCTGACCGCGTCGCTGGACAGATGCGCGAAGATAAAGAGTGCCCCTTCAGTAGCGTAACCAAATCTGGCAGAGTTTGGAGGAAGGTGCCAGAAAGCGATGCTCGGAGTGTGGCCTATACCATCACCACCACTCCCACAACCCGCCCCACGGTAAAATCTGAGCCACTTGACATTCAGAGCCCACAGTTCAGGTCGTCTGCAAGTGATCTGTTGCTGTTTGTGCCTGTGCGGCTGGTTTTAATAAATGTATTATCCAAAATTTTCTAATCGCGATAACATTGTCGTTTAGCAACTCATTTGTTATGACAAAAAGGCCGTTTCCAAATTTATTTATTATGGCAATAAATTCTTTTATTATTGGAACAGTTTAATATGTTGCAACGTTCCAATTCTGTCTTAAAATTTAATGTGTCATGTAGTGGGGTATTGCAGACG
>JABMCL010000320.1:167500-182500 GCA_018857735.1 Alviniconcha marisindica
ATCGGATTCACAGTTGAAAACAAAGTAAAAGTCTGACTTACAGTTAAAAAGAAAGTAAAAATCTGATTCACAGTTAAAAGCAACGTGAAAGTCTGACTTATGGTTAAAAAGAAAGTAAAAATCTGATTCACAGTTAAAAGCAACGTGAAAGTCTGACTTATGGTTAAAAAGAAAGTAAAAATCTGATTCACAGTTAAAAGACCCCCTGTCGTGCGTCAGTTAGTACAGCGTCCGACTGAAAAGTCAGGCGCAATACCGACGCGGGTTCGAGTTCCCGGCGCAGCAAGGGAATTTTCTCCCAGAGTCAACTTCCAGCGCAGACTCTTACGGTATCCGAACAGCCCCCTGCGTGCAATCGCATGCATCAACATCTGCGCTGACGTTAAAAATCCCAAACACTGGCAGCCATACCATTGTTTGGACATATGAAAATACTGCACACACTGGTAGGAATGGGTAGCGCTGCTCTTGCGGCTGCTGTGCCTTGCCCATGCAAGGCGACCCGAATTTGCCGCAAAGGACAAAGAAGTGCTAAAAAAAATATATAAAAAATCCGTTAAAAAAAGTCCAATCTGTTAACATCGGAACTAACAGGCTCTGGCGTTGCCATCGGACAGTCTGTGGTGTATGGCAGTAATTCAGAATGCTCTGTTTTCATCCGACACAGCTGGACCGTACGACAGCCAATGAAATAGCCTTTTGCATATATATATGCATAGCGTACGCCGTTTCTTTTTCTTTCTTGGTGATCCACGATTGCTACCAACAGCTCTAGCCAGTGCAAATAAGCTGAGACTATATTTAGAGCACTATATTTAGAACACATTATACGTGTATTGCGTTTCTTGCCGCTGTTTTTGTTTGTTTTGTTTTGAGTGTGTGTGTGTGTGTGTGTGTGTGTGTGTGTGTGTGTGTGTGTGTGTGTGTGTGTGTGTGTTGTTGTTGTTGTTGTTGTTGTTGTTGTTTCTGTGTGTTTGTGCATGTGTGTGTGTGTGTGTGGTGTGTGTTGTGTGTGTGTGTGTTGTGTTGTTGTTGTTGTTGTTGTTGTTGTTTCTGTGTGTTTGTGCATGTGTGTGTGTTGTTGTGTGTTGTGTGTGTGTGTGTGTGTGTGTGTGTGTGTGTGTGTGTTGTTGTGTGTGTTGTTGTTGTTGTTGTTGTTGTTGTTGTTGTTGTTGTTGTTGTTGTTGTTGTTGTTGTTGTTGTTGTTGTTGTTGTTGTTGCTGTTGTTGTTGTTGCTGCTGCTGCTGCTGCTGCTGCTGCTGCTCTTTTCTTTCGCGTCCTCGGTATCTCGAGTATGTTGATGTAACAGCTACCATTCTTTCCTGGTAGTTCCGACAAGGTAACAGCAATGCTACCAAGGCTGGGTAAAATTATCCTCATCGCTGGCGCCTCTCCCAGTCGCTGGTGACCGTCGCCCACACTCTGCTTTCCGTGAGGTGCTCTCTGAACGTGTGACAGCCAGTGCATGGCGCAACGTCATCGTTGCCAGACACAAGACATCGTGCATTGTCCTACCTCAGTACCTCAGAATGGATCGGAGACCTTTAGTGTGTCGTTACAACAAACGTGTAGCCATGGTGCTGTCAACAGTTGCGCCCGCATGTCTCTTGGAGTGGCATGCTTACAGGATTCGTTTTTATTTTTTTATGAGCGCCTATATATATATATATATATATATATATATATATATATATATATATATATATATATTGTTGTACAACCAACCAAACCTCACAGACGAGTTTGTTCTTATCCCGTTCAAACAAACGATTAGTATGTGTTTGATCTTTTCCAGTTAGCAAAGCTAACTGTTGCAGGCATTTCTTTCGACGTTCATTCGAAGCAGAAAAAAAGTCCGAGTTGACTCTTTGTTGTCGCTTAACTCGGCGACAAGTTTTGCTATTTTCTCTTCTGAATAACAGGAAAAAGAAAACTCAGTTTTTGAGGGCTATCCAAGTCGAAAGATCTGCCGAAAATCGATCAGCATGGGATTCCAACAGCCGCCCATTTCGGCTCTCGTGGGTTTGGTGTGTGCCAGTGTGGGCCTTCTCTTCCAGATCATCGGGGTGGCCACCCCAGTGTGGCAAACGTTTAAATTAAATTCTGATTACACCCTGGGCCTGTGGAAAATGTGTGCACCATTTTGTGTTGTTTACTCCTCAGCTTATGAAACCGGTGAGTAGAACTAATAGTAGTCGTACTAAAGTAGTATTAGTGGTAGTAGTAGTAGCAGTAGCAGTAGTAGTAGCATCAGCTGTAGTAGCAGTAGTAAAGTAGTAGTAGTAGTAATAAAGTAGTAGTAGTAAAGTACAAGTAGTAGTAGTAGTAGTAAAGTAGCAGTTGTTGTAGTAGCAGTAGGAATAAAGTCGTACTAGTAGTAGAGTAGCAACAGCAGCGGTAGTAGTGGAGGTAGTAGTTATAGTAGTGGTCTTACCAAGAATTTGCCACACAATTTACACGAAAACCAGTCGAGGTTTTGCTGGACATAATAATTACCCTACAACTGCGGCATGAAAATTAATCCGTACTGTTGAGTATTTCCGATGTCTCAGCGGTTGCTGTTGGATGACATGTGCTTGCTGACGTAAAACTCCAGTATTTTACCATCACAAGTCCCTGAAATGTTTGGACTATCATGAACTTCTTGCGGACGTAAAACTCCAGGACTTTGCCATCACAAGTCCCTGAAATGTTTGGACTATCATGAACTTCTTGCGGACGTAAAACTCCAGGACTTTGCCATCACAAGTTCCTGAAATGTTTGGACTATCATGAACTTCTTGCTGACGTAAAACTCCAGGACTTTGCCATCACAAGTCCCTGAAATGTTTGGACTATCATGAACTTCTTGCTGACGTAAAACTCCAGGACTTTGCCATCACAAGTCCCTGAAATGTTTGGACTATCATGAACTTCTTGCTGACGTAAAACTCCAGGACTTTGCCATCACAAGTCCCTGAAATGTTTGGACTATCATGAACTTCTTGCTGACGTAAAACTCCAGGACTTTGCCATCACAAGTCCCTGAAATGTTTGGACTATCATGAACTTCTTGCTGACGTAAAACTCCAGGACTTTGCCATCACAAGTCCCTGAAATGTTTGTACTACCGTGGACTTCTTGCTGACGAGCGAAAAGAGAATGTTGTGTCAGGAGGGACACATTCACTATTCCCAACATAGTAATCACGTTCAGCGTGTATATCGTGTCGCACAGCATATCAGTTTTTTTTCTTTCTTTCTTTCTATTTTTATGGTGCTTTTTCTGTTTGTGTTTCTAATAATTCAACACTTGTCGAGTGCCTCATCTCGAGTTGAGCCCTAAGCGCTTCGCATCTATAGGCAACTATAAAACATTTGGCTATTCTCTGTTTCCGAGAAGACCCGCAGCGCTCTAGTCGCATATGCGACTCTAAATAAATGTTTGTATATATGTATCTAGTGTTACACAGCGCGTGTCTGATTATCCACCGAATTGGTTACATTGCTGTTTGGTGGTTACATGGCTGGTGCCAAGTGAAACTGCTGTCGTCTCGGCGCACGTTCTGTGTGACCTACGCCATACACCAGTTTATACTGTCACTTTTTATTCGAAGGCGCGTATGTAGAATGCATATTTGTTTAGCTGTAACCTGCCACCTGTACTTAATTGGCAGAAGGAAGCTTCAGCACAGAAAGCTAATTAAGCCTGGAGAAGATATTCTCCCGCTGCTCCTGCCGGGATATACTATTAGGAATTATTTGCTCTCTTACGCCTCAATCCCATGTCCGGCTTGCAGACGAGCATCTGGTTGCCCGTGCCTTTGGCATCATCGGTCTGCTGGTGCTGGCTGGCTGTGTGATGGTGGGGTTACTCCTCTTCTTCATGGACAACAAGCTCTTCCTGCTCATCGCCTCCATCCTGGGCTTTGTGGCTGGTACGTAATGCGTGACTGGATAAGTGGATGACATGTAAGTGTGGCATGAGTGGATGACCTGTAAGTGTGGGTATGATTGGATGGGTGGACGACCGGTACGTCTGGGCATGCTTAGGTGGATGGATGACCTGTACGTGTGGGCATGTCTGGATGGGTGGATGACCTGTAATTGTGGGCATGTCCGGATCGGTGAATGACCTGTAAGTGTGGACATGATTGGATGGGTGAATGACCTGAGCTGTAAATGTGGGCATGGTTGGATGGGAGGATGACCTGTAAGTGTGGGCATGATTGGATGGGTGAATGACCTGTAAGTGTGGGCATGTCTGGATGGGTGGACGACCTGTAAGTGTGGGCCTGATTGGATGGATGGATGACTTTTAAGTGTGGGCATGTTTGGACGGTTGAACGACCTGTCAGTGTAGGCATGACTAGATGGATGGATGATCGGTATGTGTGGCATGACTGCCGCAACCGAAACCGAATAAGTACATTTTCATATTTCTCCGTTTAATAGTTGTTTAGCCGCTTGAAAAGGGGGCTTACCCCAACAATTCACACTATTTGTATTGTCATATTAAAGTAGCGTTCATGTTAACCTTTTATGCGTTTGGTTATAATTGTATGGCTGTCATGTGCTGTATGACAGGGGTATAGATAGCCGAATTGCACCTGGCAGTTACGTGAAGTTCCTTATATTTCTGATCCCGTTTTACACAAAATTCCAGGGCTTAATTTGACCAAAGCAAAAGTAAATGTCTAACTGGCTGTTCGTCACGTACGTCACTTGAAGTTTGAAGAGGACTCAGACAAAATGATGATGAATGAGCTTTGAAGGCGAACATAGAAAGCCAGATACTGCGGGCAGAACACACGAAACGGGTTTTAAAGAAAAGAAAAAGAAAGAAAAGAAGAAAAAAAAAGGGGGGGGGGGGGGGGGGGGTAATGTACAACACCGTGCACGTTTTCGTGGTAGATTCTCTCTCTCTCTCTCTCTCTCTCTCTCTCTCTCTCTCTCTCTCTCTCTCTCTCTCTCTCTCTCTCTCTCTCTCTCTCTCTTTCTTCTTTCTTTTTTTCCTTCTCATTTTTTTCTTCTTCTAATTTTCTTTTCATTTTAGGTTGTGTGTGTGTATGTGTGTGTGTGTGTGTGTGTGTGTGTGTGTGTGTGTGTGTGTGTGTGTGTGTGCGTGTGTGTGTGTGTGTGTGCTTTTTTACCTCTGTCTGTCTGTCTGTCTCTTGTCTTGTCTTTTTTCTTCTTTTTAACGACTACTTTTTGCCCGTGTTTTTTCCCCCAGCGTTTTGCATCATGCTGGAGTTTGCTGTCTACGTGTACAAAGCTGACAACATTGCGTTTGAATTTGGCTACTCCTTCGCTCTCACTATCCTGGCTTTTCTGCTAGCCATCGCCAGCGGCGTCTGCTTCATTTTGGCCAAGTTCATGTGAGGCAAATCGGAGTAGGCGAAAAATAAAAAACGAAAAGGAAAGAAGTGACCGTGATCAGTTGCTTCGCTTGCCTTGTGAAGTCTGTCTTGCCGCACACACTGAAGCATACGCTGCATTTTGCACTGGATAAACTTAACCAAAGGAATCTCTAGTACATATCGTCCTGATATAACCATAATGGGCGGAAAACACTAAGTTACTTACTTACTTACTTACTCCATGGTTGTTGTTGATCGCTTTCATAGAGCACAACTCGCTGCTCTCAAACAGGCTCACTGTGTTCTTGTTGCATGTGATTCTGAATTAGTAAGTAAACATGGTGTTTAACGTCCACAGAAACCAGAAGGCTTATTAGGGACGGGGAGAAGGGGGGGAAGGGGTTATGGAGGTGGGGGGAGAGGGGGAAAATATACCTATCGCTGCACTGTCACCACCAGAATGACTTCTGCATTAAAGTGGGCAGCGATGACAGCCATTTTAATGTTTCATAATTGTAAGGGACAAAGTCACAAGACAGTATCCATAGACCACAACTTTTGAAGAGAAAGGAGAGCCGAAGCAGATTCGAACCGATGTTTGTGTTTGTGAATGTGTGACAGACGCCTTTTATAGCGGTTTTTTAAATACCTATTGAAGTGGTGTACTTACAGCGCTATCTGGTTGTTACACGCTGTTGCCACGGTAAACTGCTGCCGTCTCGGCGCACGTTCGTTGTACACCATACATCCATGCACCACCTTAGTGTCACTTGATGCAAATCAACAAACGTATGATGCATGTGTATTGAGCTGTAACCTGCCACCCGCACTTTTGACATAATGTCCAGGATCTTTTACGTGCCACTGCGGTAACAAGGGGTGGAACAGCTACCGAAATTGGTCAACACAGAAAGTTGACGGTGGAGAAGAAAATTCTAGAACCCGTGACCTTTTCATCCTGAGTCTGGCGCTCTAACAACCGAGCTATCCACGATCCCCAGCTTTTGGGTCTCCCCTCCTACCCCTCGGAACCATCTCCTTTACACACACACACACACACACACACACACACACACACACACACACACCACACACACTCACACACACACACACACACACACACACACACACACACACACACACACACACACACTCACACCACTGCACGCACGCACCACACACACACTCACACACACACACACACTCAACACACACACACACTCACACACACACACACACACACACACACACACACACACACACACACACACACACACACACACCACACACACACACACACACACACACACACACACACACACACACACACACACACACCTGCACACAGCCCTTACCCTAACCACGACCCTGACCGAAACCCTAGAATCGAGACACATGTGAGAAGTAAATCTAGTATAAATTTAAACCAAAACGAGGCCCAGAGCGCTCGTGCAGAATCAACACACAAGGGAGTTAATTAGCGCATGCCAGGTGAGAGTTATCGTGGGCCGCTCCAGTCTTTGCTCTTTGACTTGTGTTATGTATTTCCAGCGCTGATTAACTCCCTTGTGTGTTAAATCTAGTACCATTTTAGTCCAATTTTTTTCTGAGGTGAACCTGTGCCGTTCAAAGGACCTTAAAATCCAAATATTAATGTACTTTCTTTAGCCCAAAATACAAAGAATCTGGAAAAGGCCCGGAATACGCTCGCGCACACTTCCTCGTGACAACATCTTGTGCGCGTTACCAGTGTTAAACTGGTCATTTAAATCAGCTCTTTTGAATGAGACAAATTTCCGTGTATGCTTTTAGCATGGACGATAAACAGTCTTATCCCCCCAGTTTCATTCGCCAGTGTTTTGACTGAATTTTTAATTTGGCTAAACGGTGAGGTTTTGGAGATTGCCATCAACATTTAACCATATATATATATATATATATATATATATATATATATATATATATATATATATATATATATATATATACATGTTATTATTTATACATGGGAGAGTGAAAAACATAGCCAGGAAATAAAACATTGATCTATTCGTCTGATATACGTGTTGATGTTCCATGCCTCCTGCGTCTCTCTGACTAGCTGTGTGTGTGTGTGTGTGTGTGTGCGTGTGTGTGTGTGTGTGTGTGTGTGTGTGTGTGTGTGTGTGTGTGTGTGCGTGCGTGCGTGCGTGCGTGCGTGCGTGCGTGCGTGCGTGCGTGCGTGTGTGCATGCGTGCGTGCTTGCGAGCTTATGCATGCGCGTGCATGTGCGTGTGTGTGTGTGTGTGTGTGTGTGTGTGTGTGTGCGTGTGTGTGTGAGTGTGTGTGCCACACACAGATACACACACGCGCGCGCGCGCGCGCACACACACACACATGCACAAACATGCACACCCATTAATTTAGCATACACAAACATACGTGCGCAAGCACGCGCACTCTTACGTACGTGTACGTGTGAGCTATTCAGGCCCCTTTTAAATTACATTATTCTTGCAACCACAGAACAAATTTCATAAAGTTTTCAAAAGGAAATTTTAATTACCGTCGGTTTGATTTTGGTTTATAAATTTAATTATCTGAAAGAGTAAGCGCTGGAAGCAGACTGAATACCTTAAAATATATATTGAAACGCACCTAATATAATTATTATGTCATATATTACAGACCCCCCAAAACAACAATAACAAGAACAAAACCAACAAAAAACTGTTGTCAAAGATTCCATGTTAATTTACGGCTGTGCAAATGATCGCCCTGAATACGCAAACCAAAGGAAGAGCGCAACCCGAATAGATGGTGGTGAAGTGATGCTTAATGTCCTCAGATGTCAGTTGACATATTAGGGACAAGTTGTGACCAATGCCGAAGCACGGTTCAATAATTCTTTACGTCCACGGAATCCAGAAGGCTCGTTAGGACGGACAGCCCAGGACGTCCACCTCGACTCTCACACAGCTCCTGAACTATGAACCCGAATAGAAGTAAGTAAGTAAACATTGTGCTTAACGTCCACAGAAACCGCAAGGCTTATTAGGGACGGGGGGAAAGGGGGTATGGAGATGGGGGAAGAGGGAGATTATATACCTATCGCTACACTGTCACCACCAGAATGATTCCTGCATTAAGATGGGCAGCGATGAGAGCCATTTTAATGTTTCAGTGGGAAGTGATGGACAAAGTCACAAGACCGTGTCCACAAACCACAACATTTTTGAAGAGAAAGGAGAGCCGAAGCGGTATCGAACCGAAGTCCTTCCGCTTACCAGCCTAACGCCTTACCGCTAGGCCAAACCGGCTCACCCCGAATAGACTTAACCGAAACTATTATATACCAAGATAACACTGTCGAGAGTTACCTCCCTTCGTAAAGTGTTCATGGGGCTGCAGCTGCGAAACTGGATACACAGTCTTTGTTAACCTATGGTTGATCGCGTGAAGAGAACGTATTGTTGCAGTGTGTCGTGGCTCTGCTTTTCTGGCGTGTCTCGTAAATAGGTTAGGCAAGTGTGTGTTCCTCTCTTAGGGAATGTATGAAGTAAGTGCGTGTCTGATAATCAGCACTGACCCCAGGTTGACCCAGCGGGTTACTGAGACATACATTCATTCGCGCATTTCGGTGGTTGATATTCAAACTCACGCAGCAGTAAACCGCTCTATCCTAGGAGCCTGCTCCAATAAAAATCTTGCTGGGTCCAGATGCAAAGGCTAACAGCACACGATCTAGCGTGTTACAACATACATCTTGCTGGGTCCAATACCATCTTGCTGGGTCCAGATGCAAAGGCTAACAGCACACGATCTAGCGTGTTACAACATACATCTTGCTGGGTCCAGATGCAAAGGCTAACAGCACACGATCTAGCATGTTACAACATACATCTTGCTGGGTCCAGATGCAAAGGCTAACAGCACACGATCTAGCGTGTTACAACATACATCTTGCTGGGTCCAGATGCAAAAGCTAACAGCAGACGGTCTGACCTCTCCTCCGGCACACACGTGACCGACCCAATCTGGTTTGTGCCTCGTTGTCCAGCCTGCATCATTAACCCCTTCACTGCCTCAGCCGCCTTGTAAAATTCCCGAGCAGAAAAGTGCCCTCATCCACGCCTCCAGACAGTATATCTGATGGTCTTATGACAAATCTACTTTCAATACTATACGATCTGATATAAAAAAAAATCACGTGTTCATGCGAAGGGGGCAAAAGCCTTAACTCTTTCATCCCTGAAAACCGCAACAGCGGTTGAGAGAATCTTTCCCTTCATTCCTGAGAACCGCTAGAGAGGGGCAGGCATAAACACTGCCTTCCTTCTGGCCAGCCGCTGCAGCGGTTCTGCCTTTGAAATCCGTGCCTATCATGGTCAGCACATCAGTTCCCCCTGGCCAGTGTAACGGGACCTGAGGAATGTTTTGATAAGCCGCACAATGCTTTGATTAGCGTGCCTGCCACTGCCAGAGTGTGGGAAAGTGTCCGGTGCACAAAATTTGTCAATTTCTAGGGATGGGGTTAGGTTATTCTGTACAGTTGGAAAAATGGCGGCAGATGAGTACAACGACAGTGATCGGTTCTCTGACGATGATGTTTATGACAATCTGGGCGAAAATGATTTTGATCTGTTTGAACTGACAGGAGAGGAGAGAGTAGAGCTTGCAAATGCATTTAAAGATGATAGTGAGAGTGGTGATGATGAAAACCTGCCATTGTTTTTTACCGGCTCAGCCACGTTTTGAGTGGACAGGGGGGGACACTGCTGTGACACGAGACATACCTCTGATGTCCAGTGCATATGTGTACATAGACATAGTAAATATAGTTGTCCAGAGTTACGGTGCAAACATTGTGTATATATATATGATAGAGACGGCACATGGATTACACTAAAATGAAACAATCACATTGTGAACTCATACTTCCTACTCTTGTGCAAACCATCACCTTTTCATCGCCATTCAAGGACACAGACAATGTGACAAACGGAATTTCTGGAGACAGTTTCTATGTGGATGTTATCTGGGACATCAGACTGTAAGTAGGGAGCATGTTCCATTTCTCTTGGCATGTTCTGTGGGCCTGCAAAACGTTGGTTTCGTCTGTTTGTCTTAAAACAGGTATGTGTCACCTTTATTTGCACCTGTGTGTCACCCTCCTGGTGACAGTGACTCTGAAAGTGTGACCACTGCCTTCTGACTTCATTTACCTACACAGCGATATATAGGTTGCCATGGTTTTAGTAAGAGCTTGCAGACACAGATGACTCAAACCCACATACCCTCTTTCATACATTTTTTCCTTATGAAAACCCAGGAATGAAAGGACTGTTATGTACATAGGAACATAGGAATAAGGGGAAGTAATGCCAAATACGAAACAGGGATGAAAGAGTTAATGGTTTCAAGTCTGGCACTTTTATTGATCGTTCTCCGAGTCACGGCAGGGCAAGCATGGCAGAGAAAGGGTTAACAATTGCGTCGCTGACGTTTGGCAGCGCCGTGAATTAATCTGTAAACTAGAACACGTTCGACGTGGAAAACCGTTTGTGAACTCACTTTTATCAGGAGACTGCGATACTTTTAAGTACCCTAGGTTAGCGGTTATAAGAAAACGCTTCTTTATTCTATCACGATTCCAGTGTGACTTACTTTAAGATATCGGGTACCATTATCTACTGGCGAGTAGCAGGGTAGAATAATGTGGTTCACCAGAGTGAGATAGAAAACTTTGCTCCGTTCTTCACGCAGCTGCACCAAGTCGATAAAAGACGTGCTATTAGAAGGCTCGATTTTTATCATTTGTTTCTGGCCGACCAACCTCCATATTACAATGTTCCCCGCGGCTGGACACAAGGTACGAGGGGAGCCCTGAAATGTTCTGATCATGGCGAGGGAATAAGGAACTTAGTGTTTTGTTGTTTAAGGAATTTTGTTTTATTGTAATTTATTGAATGTTTTCAGTTATTGGTGAGCCAGAATATAAATGTGTGTGTGTGTAGTGGGTGTGGAGGGGGGGAGGGGGTGCGTGCATGAGTGCGTGCGTGCGTGCGTACGTGTGGTGTGTCCTTGTATTTGAGCGGTTTTTAGCTCCGTGTTTCATTGAGTTGTTGATGTTTTATTGTTAACTGTATTGAATGTTTTTTATGTAAATGACGAGCCAGAAAGCAAATTTCTCTACACAGAGACAATAAAGTTGTATTGTATTGTATGATAGACCAGGTACATCCTCCAGTTCATGAACTGTCTGCTCGTGTATTTGTAAGCATTTGGCAGGGTCTCCGCACACCACAGTGTTATGGATTCTGAACAGCACTGTAAGACACTAAAGGGAAATGGTTCAACTTCAAGGTTCCAGGCGAGATCAAAAGACCAAGAGATCAAGAGGAAGGAGGTGGAGCTGGGCTGCAAAAGCTGGACTTCTTTCGCTTCGAGTTGTTCCTCAACAGCAGTGCAACGGACATTGTCTTTGTGACTCTGCCCAGCACGGCAGTTGAAACAGCAATTGCGCAGTGCACTAGTCGCTGGGCAATGGCGAGGGGACACCGCCTTAACACTTCCATTGTTCTGGCGCCGGTCCACGGTCTCTCCGGTCTTTTTCGGGCGGTATCCGCGGTCGAGCCTTCACTCTTCGTCCCCCCCCCCCCTTGTCCCCGTCCCTAATAAGCCATCTTGCTTCTGTGGACGTAAAGCAAAATGGTCTGGTTCAACTCATACTGACTGAGCTGTTGGTCCAAATATGTAACAAGAACAAACTTTCCAGCTCGGACCAATATATCTGATGTCAGTGTCACGAGACAATAAAAAGAAGGGAAAAAGGTGTGTGTGTGTGTTTGTGTGGAGGGGGGGGAGGGGGGTGAAGCTCGGGAGGGGGGGGGGGGGAGGAGGCGGTAGAAAAAAAGAAGTTGAAACGTAGGTCATAAGACGATAAAGGTGTTTTTATCTTGTTTTTGTTTGTTTTCTGTTTTGTGTATAGGGGATTACATGGAAGAGTATGTAAACTAAAAATAAAACTAATAAAACTCCCACCCCCCCCCCCCCCCCAAAAGACAGAAGAAATTCACCCTCCGAAACTTTAGGAGCGGCCCTCGTATGAAGAACTGACCGTCAGCATGAGGTTTGCAGCTACTATAAAGCTGCGTCCTCTCTGGTTTAGTGCAAAAGTCGTACATAAGCCTCGAATTACGCTCCAACCATCTCAACACAAAGAGGTTCTTTCGCGATTTAAGGTTTGTCTAAACTCAGATATTGGAGCTTTTATAAACTTATTCAAAAAAGGTTCTGGTTGGCGACTGTATTGCACCAATGAATGGACGTTAAAAACCAGTTACTTAATACTTACTTGCGTCTGAACTCTGCAACTTGTTAACCCTTTCGAGCAGAATGATGCGTCCATGTCGTTTGAACTTATATGAGAAGCCCGCTGTTAAGCATTCTTCCGCTTACTAATCAACTGTTACTGTTAGATACATCGCTTAACGCTTTTAGAAAACCTTGACTGAAGCTGCTGAATGCTTGCTTAAATAGTCATTAAAACAAAAACAAACAATGATAGCTATTTTTAAATGGATGAAGGTGTAGAACTGAAACAAAGTAAAACCAGCAGCAGTCTTTAACTACTTAATCAATGCAGAACAGAAATCAACCAGTTCAGATTAAAATGAGTCTGAAAGGCTTTCTAGATTAAGTCGTAAATGAGAGTGCACAGGCTCTTGCTATAAATATAAGGCACACAAACTGTGGACCTGGTTTAGAGGAACTGCCTCTTCAGATTCAGATACTGTACTTAAACACGCTCCATTATCTGACTTTATGACAGCAGTGTTACCCCCCAACACCATTTTTGGTGCAGTTTAAGTAGTTCTTGCTGCTTTACCGGCTTTGATTCCGGAAATTAATAGTCTCTTACAACAGCCTTGTGGACGGAACTGGCATGCGGCTAAAGCTGCGAGTGACTAGCATATACAGTTTACTACCTTCATTGTCCAGCGCTGTATTTTCATCCCAGAGACAGAATTTTGCAAAGTTAATAGGTGTTCGATATACTGAACAACGTGGCCGTTTGAACTGTGCGGGCGGTAGCAACAGAACTGAATCCGAGACGACTGAGCTTATTCGTTGTGACGTTCTTTAAAAAAAAAAAATAGAAAAGAAGAAGGACACTGATTTTGATGAAACAGACGACATACAATATTTTCAACGAATCCGTGACGTCTTAGAGTATTTTCAACAAAACCACGACAACGTAAAATATCTTCAATAAAACTGATACCGAGAAGGCCTAGAAACTCCGTTTTTTAAATATTTTATTTAAAGTAAAAGGGTAGGGGGAAAAAAGGAGAAAAAAAGAGAAGAAATCCTGGAATATCTTCAGCAAAACGTCAGGGCGTAGACTCTCTTCAGCAAAACGTTTACAAGTTAGAAAATATCTTCAATAAAGCCGTGACGTGCTAGAATATCATCCACAAGGTCACGACGACCTAAACTATCTTCAACGATTTCGTGAAGACCTTACTTTGAACCAACCCGTGACGAGAGAGGAAATCGTGACCAAAAGCGTTACGATCGACCTGGTCTGCCTTCAACGAGTCATCATGGAGCTGAAGATGCCTGTCGTCCTTGCAGTCGTGGGTGTGGTGTGCGCTGTGTTGGCTCTCATCTTCCAGATCGTCGGGGTGGCGACCGCAGCGTGGGTTACCAGTGATAGTACTGATGCCGGGTCTGGACTGTGGAAGTCTTGCGTTGGAGGAACTTGCTTTGATCTCTCCGATTTCTTGGAACTGAGAGGAGAAGAACTTCCTGGTAAATTACTCGATGTATTTTGAATTCCTGCTTCCTTTGAGCGGGGCTCTGTTTGTCTTCCTCTCTTTTTCTTTCTACTCTCTACTCAACCCCCTCAGGCTCTGTCTCTGTCTGTCTGTCTGTCTATGTGCCTGTTTGATTGTTCATGTCTCTCAATCTGTCTGTCTCCGTTTTTCCGACTCTCTCTCCGTCTCTGTCTTTGTTTCTGTTTGTTTGTCTTCCACCGTCTCTGTCTGTATCTGTCTCTGTCTCTCTTTCACACACACACACACACACACACACACACACACACACACACACACACACACACACACACACACACATTCGCGCGCTCGAGTACACACGTGTCTCTTTCCCAGGCCGATGCAGACGTGTAGAATTGTTGTCTGTATTAGTTTGTAAATACAGCAGATTGCAAATTCCAGCTCTCATTGTCTTCCTCTCAAACAGGTCCTTCAACGAGAAATACGCGCACGCGTGTGTGCAATGTAACGCAAAAAGGTGTTTATCAGGTGATTACTCCTGACATGACCCCGAAGGGCACAATGCAAAAAAGGTATTAATGCCGAAGGGCACAATGCAAAAAGGTATTTATCAGGTGCTTACTCCTGACGTCACCCCGAAGGGCGCAATGCAAAAAGTTATTTATCAGGTGCTTACTCCTGACATGACCCCGAAGGGCACAATGCAAAAAGGTATTTATGCCGAAGGGCACAATGCAAAAAGGTATTTATCAGGTGCTTACTTCTGACATGACCCCGAAGGGCACAATGCAAAAAGGTATTTATCAGGTGCTTACTTCTAACATGACCCCGAAGGGCACAATGCAAAAACAACGAGATAGACAAAATATATACAGACCCAAG
>JABMCL010000320.1:190000-192500 GCA_018857735.1 Alviniconcha marisindica
TGGACTGACCAATGACGATTGATTGCTTGTTCCTTCGGAACTTGAACTGACAAAACAGAACTGATTAAACTTAAAATGGGACTGGAATGCACTTGAACTGACTGCAGAACCGAGTTCTGTACCAGCTGTACACCCCGGGTGGCAATGACTCTATCCAGGAGCCTGTGTTGTCCTGACATTGTAAACCACGTGGAGTGCGAACGAGTGTGACTAGTGCCGCTGTGCACGCCGTTTTACTCTACGCGTATTGCTCTACGGCTTTTTCCACGGGTGTGACACTGTTATTGGCCGACTGGGGTGAACTGGGCGAATATTTACTGTAGAGTGTACGTGTATTCCTTATATATGCATGCATTTTGGAGCGCTGCCTGGTATGTTATTTGTACGCGTGGAAGTGTGCGTGCGGGACTGTACATGTGTGTGTGTGTGTGTGTGTGTGTGTGTGTGTGTGTGTGTGTGTGTGTGTGTGTGTGTGTGTGTGTTCGAGTGTGACACTACTGAATACCGAAAAGGGGAAAAGGAGGAAGGAAAGGAAAAGAAAAGTACACAAAAAGCGGGGGGAGAAGAAGGGAAAAGGAGCAAAAGAAAGGGGAAGGAGAAAAAAAAAATATAAATTAAAAAAAATACCTCGATATATTTTGAATGTTACTAAAATGCGTTAGTAAGTGAACTGATGCAAATGTGGGTGTGCACATGTCTATTACTTGCGCTGCTGAGACTTTGTTGCAGACATGTACTCCTATATTTAGAACCGCTGTAGTAACTCTTTACTTAGTTTACTTCCGCAACTATACGTGACTGTAACTGTAACTGTAACTATAATTATGCTAGAAGTTGTTTATGTCACGCTTGTATTCCCATGTGACGAGAGTATTTGTTGTTGCTTTTTGAAGTATTGTTAGCAACGCTGTCAGCTTGAAAATTGCTGTAACATTATAAAATCATCTTCATTCAGAAAACCTGTTGAACTTTCATGGTGGTATGCCCGCTCGGCGAGTACTGTTTGTTGACCAACGAGAGTGTGTGTGTAACTGAGTTCACTATGACTAAGACAGCGCTGCTACCGACGCTCAGTCGTCTGCTCCTTTTTTGACGCGCACCCTTCGACCAACTGTCGTAATGTGATCTATCGCTACACTGGTGTGAAGTCTCTAGATTTTTCATTTATATTTCTCATTGATGAATTTAGTCTGGTCGAGGTCACGAACTACATGAACGCTGTTTGTTATATAAGCAAGGAGCTGCTATTTACTATTATAATCATTTCCCCAATTTATGTTTACTGACCTTTCGTGAGACTTAAATATCGGAGGATGGTTCGGTTAGACACATCCTTTGTTTGGCAGAGAATGTAGCTGTGAAGAATAAGTCATTAATATCGTTTGGCTGGGAGAGCAAAACCACACATAATCACCCATGGTGTTTATCGTAACCTGTTTTTTTTTTTCTCTTTTTTTCAACTTGTTATGCCTCGTCGTTGTTGCTACTAAGTGTTACTTCATACTGTCATTTGAGCAGTTTTTGTATCTATACTTCCTTTGTCACCCATTTTCTATCTATCTTGCTCGCCTGCCACAGTTGCATGACGTATAATCTGCCACCCATGGCCGTGTTTCTATTTGACCTTTCTTTGAAAGGCATTACATAATGACAATAGGTATCTCTTTATATAGGGCTAGGGTGGGAGGATTCCATGACAGCGCGGCCCAGTTGTCAGTTTTTAAACTAGCGTTTATTTCTGCCTCAGAAATATGGCCGTTTTTAGTATTATATCTGGAAGGTAGCAGAGGCATTAATGTTGCACTGATACTATTCATGTTGTTAAATAATAATCAAGCATCCAACGACCTGCATACATACAAGGACCGAAATGAGACCTCTGCAACGTTTACGCCTGATTATTCATATGTAGGTACCCGCAAACAAGTCCCCGACATAAAATCCCTTTGTTTTACCGTGTTACCGCTTATAATTATTCAGCTGTTGCTTCAAACCGCTGGTGACATTCACCTCAACCCAGGACCCCCTTGCAGAGCACAGCCCAAAGAGTTATCAATAATTCACATAAATGCCCGTAGTCTTCGTCGTAAACTAGATGTACTCGACAGTGAAGTAACAGATCATGATGTCATTACTGTATCAGAGACATGGTTATCGGCAGATATTAAAAATAAAGAAATTTAAATCAATGGGTATCATCCACCGGTACGTAAAGACCGATCTGACGATCCGCACGGAGGAGTGGCAATTTATGTAAGAACAGTCTCATTTGTAAAGAGAGGCATGACCTGTCTATTCCCCAACTAGAAGCAGTCTGGATAGAGACGAAGATTGGCCAAGATAAGTTGCTAATAGGATCCTTTTACAGACCTCCAAACTCAAAATCTGACTATTGGGACTTAATAGACCAGTCTATTAAAAACGTGTCCAGCACTCCACATAAATTGATAGTGCTCGGGCATTTCAACACAAATTTTTAAGTAGCCCGTCTCCTCAGCTC
>JABMCL010000320.1:200000-210000 GCA_018857735.1 Alviniconcha marisindica
GATTCGCTAAACAAATGCTTGCCGTGTTTAAACTGCAACGGCCCAAACGACTGGCTGATTCTGTCGCAGGAGATGAAACCTTCAATTTTTTTGTGTCACGCCCTTGGAACAGGCAGATAATGTTATGGCGTGGATCGAGGAATCCTGAGATCTAGGAATCCTGAGACAGACCAGTCGGCCACAAGCGTAAATTCAAGAGCAAGAGGCGGTGCTCCTCTCTATATAGTGAGCCGGTTTGGCCTAGCGGTAAGGCGTTAGGCTGGTAAGCGGAAGGACCTCGGTTCGATACCGCTTCGGCTCTCCTTTCTCTTCAAAAATTGTGGTCTGTGGACACTGTCTTGTGACTTTGTCCATCACTTCCTACTGAAACATTAAAATGGCTCTCATCGCTACCCACCTTAATGCAGGAATCATTCTGGTGGTGACTGTAGCGATAGGTATATCTCTCTCTCCCTCTTCCCCCACCTCCATACCCCCTTCCCCCCTTCTCCCCGTCCCTAATAAGCCTTATGGTTTCTGTGGACGTTAAGCACCATGGTTACGTTTCCTCTCTATATTTCAACTGTTCTGGGCCGCTGGTGGTCGACACTGCCAGAGAAGGCGACAGTGACCTGCCACCACCACACAGGAACAGTACTGGCAAAAGTCGTTGCGGCAGTCCAGGAGTAGGAGTGTAGAATTCCAAGTCTCCCGGACGGTTTTCTACGTTGAAAATTGGCCTTGCTGCAATTTCTTGTTTGTGTGTGGTTGTTGTTGTTGTTGTTGTTGTAAATACATATAAAGAAAAACAAACAAGCGAGAGAGAGAGAGAGAGAGAGAGAGAGAGAGAGAGAGAGAGAGAGAGAGAGAGAGAGAGAGAGAGTATTCCATGTGCAACTCGAACTCGAAAACTTTAATACTCAAGGATAGTAGCGTTAGGTCCATTTGGACCTATCTAACAGCCAGTCCTTGTTATAATACAAACACAAATAAACACGACACTACCACTAACAAATTTTAAGCCTAGCAGAATGGAGAGGTGGGAGGAGAGAGAGAGAGATAGAGAAGTAGAAGCAGAGACAAGAGAAGAGAGAGTGAAGACGAGACAGACAGAGCAGAGAGAGAGAGAGAGAGAGAGAGAGAGAGAGAGAGAGAGAGAGAGAGAGAGAGAGAGAGAGAGAGAGAGAGAGAGAGGAGGAGAGAGAGAGAGAGAGAGACATTTTAAGGGTCACTGCTTCTTGAAATGATTGCTTCTTTCCCAGAATCACGTTTCGTTTCATAATTGTTTCCCTTATGAAGAGTAAGATATTCAAGCGTACAAAATCAACAAACAAGGGAGTTAAATAGCGCTCGAAATACGCAACACAAGTACAACAACCAAGACATGAGTCGCCTACGGTAGCTCTCCCCTGGCATGCGTGTAAATACAAGGTACACTCTGGTGTAGTTTATGTACCTTGTATTTACACGCATGCCAGATGAGAGTTACCGTAAACGACTCAGGTCTTTGTTGTTATACTTGTGTTGCGTATTTCGAGCGCTGATTAACTCCCCTGTTTGTTGATTCTGTACAAGCGTTCTGGACCTGGGTCTGTTTCAGTCAAGTGTACAAAGTTGGGCAGGCTAGGCAGTACCTGTTCTGATAGTTAAAGCTATGCTTTAGACAACCTTTCATATCGCCCTGATTAAACCGTCATGGTTGTTTGGGTATTAAAAATATGCAAGTATCCGTCAATCAATAATCACTCACGCGTTTTATAACACATATAGTGTAAGATACTCAAGAACGTTAGGTGGAGCTTTTACGGGTAACAAAGAACAATAATAAAATATATATTCTCTTACTCACGCACATATCCTTATACATTTATCAAAAAGTGCACAAAACAGGAATGTGTGTATACTGCTCTTCGTATAAGTCAGAGCCATCCACCCAAACCTCACAGACGAGTTGGTTGTCATCCTGCGTACACAAACCATTAGTAGGTGTGTTTTTTCCAGGGCGAAAAATCATCCCAACAGGCATTTCTTCAGACGCCTTTGAGGAAAAAGACCAATTCAAGTTGATTTTGTCTTGCTGGTTAACTCAGCGAGAAATTTCGTTCGGTTTACTCCCAGTAACGGGACCAAGAAACAAAACCAGAGATAAAAATACTCCCCTCTTCAAGAGCAGTCTTGATCTAGAAGTCAGCTAGAAGTCGATCATCATGGGATTCCAGATGCCTCCAATTCTGGCTATCGTGGGTTTGGTGTGTGCCGGGGTGGGCCTCCTCTTTCAGATCATCGGGGTGGCCACCCCAGGGTGGCTTACGGTGAGTGGTTTTGGAATAGACATCACCAGCGGACTGTGGAAGTTCTGTGTCGATGATACTTGTCAGGATTTTACCTCAGCGGCTGAAACGGGTGAGTAGAATTAACAGTTGTAGTAGTAGCAATAAATCAATGGCTGTAGTGGTACCTGTACGAATTTACCTTCAATGGCTATAAAGGGTGAGTAGAACTGATAGTTGTAGTAGCATTATAACGCGCTATTAGTAGTGAAGGGGATAGCCGTAGTTTTAGTAGTAGTGGAGGTGGCGGTAGCAGCAGTAGTAGTAGTAATAATGGAGGTGGTATAGTAGTAGTGGTGGTGGTTGCGGTGGTGGTGGTAGTAGTAGTTGTTGTTGTAGTAGCAGTAGTAGCAGTGGTGGAGGTGATGATAGTGTAGTAGTAGTAGTAGTAGTAGTAGTAGTGGTGGTGGTGGTGGCTAAAGTAGTAGTAAGGGAGGTGGTAGTAGCAGCAACAGTAGTAGTAGTAGTAGTAGTGGTGTGGGTAATAACAGTAGTAGTAGTAGTAGTAGTAGTAGTAGTAGAGTAGTAGTAGTAGCACAGTAGTAGTACAGTGGTAGTAGTAGTAGTAGTAGTAGTAGTAGTAGTAGCAGTAGCAGTAGCAATAGTAGTAATGGTCATATTAATGGTAGTACTATTAGTAGCAGTAGTAGTGGTGGTAGCAGTAGAGGTGATACTGGCAGCAGAGGTAGTAGTAATGCTGGTGGTAGTAGCAGTAGTACAAGTAATGGTGGTGGTGGTAGTAGTAGTGGAGGTGGTGGTGGCAGTTGTGGCAGTTGTAGTAGTAGTAAT
Source organism: Alviniconcha marisindica (assembly GCA_018857735.1). Taxonomy (NCBI): domain Eukaryota; kingdom Metazoa; phylum Mollusca; class Gastropoda; family Provannidae; genus Alviniconcha; species Alviniconcha marisindica. The sequence goes on from JABMCL010000320.1 coordinate 203,099, forward strand.
GGCGGTGGTGATAGTAGCAGTGAAGGTGGTGGTAGCAGTAGTGGTAGTAGTAATGGTGGTGGTAGTAACAGTAGTAGTAATAATGGTGGTGGTATTAGTAGTAATGGAGGTGGTAGTGGCAGTTGAAGTAGTAGTAATGGTGGTGGTGGTAGTAGCAGTAGTAGTAGAGGAGGCGTTGGTAGTAGTAGTGGTAGTAATCATGCAACGAAATTGCCAGGAATCGTCCACGAAAACCACACGAAATTGCCAGGAATCGTCCACGAAAACCACACGAAATTGCCAGGAATCGTCCACGAAAACCACACGAAATTGCCAGGAATCGTCCACGAAAACCACACGAAATTGCCAGGAATAGTCCACGAAAACCACACGAAATTGCCAGGAATCGTCCACGAAAACCACACAAATTGCCAGGAATCGTCCACGAAAACCACACGAAATGCCAGGAATCGTCCACGAAAACCACACGAAATTGCCAGGAATCGTCCACGAAAACCACACGAGACTTTGACAGACACGTTCATCATAATATTGTTCATGTTTCTTCCTTGAACAATTAATTCGTACTGACTTTCCCGGCGTGCCATCTCCGAGTATTGCCATTCACTGTCAACCTCTTCCGTAATACTCAAAGACTTTGCAATGAAAAATCCTTGAAATGTTTGAACTACCACGCACCTCTGATAGACGAGTGAATCAACGACGTTTTGCTATGAGGAGTTGGGGGTGTGGGGACCCGTCATAATTATATACCTGTGTTATCACCAGGTGTTGGGTGTAGGTCTATTTCGAGTCGATCAGTTGCTTTCAATATTTCTGTATCCTCCTCTACTTGTGGCTGATTTTTTCTGCACGTTCTCCTAATTCTGTCAACATGATTATTTATGTCGTCTGTTCTCTGCCTTTCTTTCTTCTTGTTCATCTTTTTTCTTGTTCTTCTTCTCGTAGCGCTTTTGTTATCGAACGCAGGCTGCTTATTCCTTGCCTTTTTATATGAATTTATGAACATTGATGATAATATATTTGATGTGGACAGCGAAAAAATCAGACACTTAATATTAACTACCCAGTCTTGTTCTCTCACGCTTTAATTCCATGTCCATCTTGCAGACGAGCTTCTGGCTATCCGTGCCTTTGGCATCATCGGTCTGCTGGTGCTGGTTGGCTGTGTGGTGGTGGGGGTACTCCTCTTCTTCGTGGACAACAAGCTCTTCCTGCTCATCGCCGCCATCCTGGGCTTTGTGGCTGGTACGTGACACATGGCTGGATGAGTGGATGGCCGGCATGTGTGGCATGAGTGGATGAATGGATGACCGGTACGTGGCATGACTGGGTGAGTGGATGACCGGTATGTGGCATGACTGGATGGGTGGATGACTGGTATGTGTGGCATGAGTAGATGTGTGGCATGGCTGGATGAGTGGATGGCCGGTATGTGTGGCATGACTGGATGAATGGATGGCCAGTATGTGTGGCATGAATGGATGAGTGGATGCCCGGTATGTGTGGCATGACTGGATGAATGGATGCCCGGTATGTGTGGCATGACTGGATGAGTGCATGCCCGGTATGTGTGGCATGAGTGGATGTGTGGCATGAGTGGATGGCCGGTGTGTGTGGCATGACTGGATGAATGGATGGCCGGTATGTGCGGGCATGATTGGATGGGTGAATTATCGGTAAATGAGGCATGGCTGGATGGATGGAATACCGGTAAGTATGGGCATGATTGGATGGGTGAATTATCGGTAAATGAGGCATGGCTGGATGGATGGAATACCGGTAAGTATGGGCATGATTGGATGGGTGAATTATCGGTAAATGAGGCATGGCTGGATGGATGGAATACCGGTAAGTATGGGCATGATTGGATGGGTGAATTATCGGTAAATGAGGCATGGCTGGATGGATGAAATACCGGTAAGTATGGGCATGATTGGATGGGTGAATTATCGGTAAATGAGCATGGCTGGATGGATGGAATACCGGTAAGTATGGGCATGATTGGATGGGTGAATTATCGGTAAGTGAGGCATGGCTGGATGGATGGAATACCGGTAAGTATGGGCATGATTGGATGGGTGAATTATCTGGTAAGTGAGGCATGGCTGGATGGATGGAATACCGGTAAGTATGGGCATGATTGGATGGGTGAATTATCGGTAAGTGAGGCATGGCTGGATGGATGGAATACCGGTAAGTATGGGCATGATTGGATGGGTGAATTATCGGTAAGTGAGGCATGGCTGGATGGCTGGAATACCGTAAGTATGGGCATGATTGGATGGGTGAATTATCGGTAAGTGAGGCATGGCTGGATGGCTGGAATACCGGTAAACGTGGCATGACTGGAGTGATGGTTTGTCTGAGTGGTACAACTTGAGGGGTGATTGGTGTGCGTTTCATGAATGGAAGGTGAGGTAGGTATGTTTGGGTGGTTGGTATGTGTGGCATGGCTGGATGGGTGGTTGGTATGTGTGGCATGGCTGGATGAGTGGTTGGTGTGCGTTTCATGAATGGAGGGTGTGGTAGGTATGTGTGGTATTGCTGGATGGGTGGTTGGTATGTGTGGCATGGCTGGATGGCTGGTTGGTGTGTGTGGCATGGCTGGATGAGTGGTTGGTATGTGTGGCATGACTGGAGGAGTGTGGTATGGTATGTGTGGTATGGCTGGATGGGTGGTTGGTATGTGTGGTATTGCTGGATGGGTGGTTGGTATGTGTGGCATGGCTAGATGGCTGGTTGGTGTGTGTGGTATGGCTGGATGAGTGGTTGGTATGTGTGGCATGGCTGGATGGGGTTGGTGTGCGTTTCATGAATGGAGGGTGTGGTAGGTATGTGTGGCATGGCTGGATGGCTGGTTGGTATGTGTGGCATAGCTGGAGGTGTGATTGGCATGTGTGGCATAGCTGGAGGTGTGATTGGTATGTGTGGCATAGCTGGAGGTGATTGGTATGTGTGGCATAGCTGGAGGGTGTGATTGGTATGTGTGGCATGCTGGAGGTGTTGGTATGTGTGGCATAGCTGGAGGTGTGATTGGTATGTGTGGCATAGCTGGAGGTGTGATTGGTATGTGTGGCATAGCTGGAGGTGTGATTGGTATGTGTGGCATAGCTGGAGGGTGATTGGTATGTGTGGCATAGCTGGAGGGTGATTGGTATGTGTGGCATAGCTGGAGGGTGTGATTGGTATGTGTGGCATGGCTGGAGGGTGTTGGTATGTGTGGCATAGCTGGAGGTGACTGGTATGTGTGGCATAGCTGGAGGGGTGATTGGTATGTGTGGCATGGCTGGAGGGGTGGTTGGTATGTGTGTCATAGCTGGAGGTGACTGGTATGTGTGGCATAGCTGGAGTGTTGGTTTGTGCATATGGTGATGTGTGGCATAGCTGTGATTGGTATGTTGTATAGCTGGTGGTGTTTTGCATAAGATTGGTATGTGTGGCATAGCTGGAGGGGTAGGTGGTTGTTTAGATGGTTGTTTGTTCTTGTTTTTGTTTTGTTTTTCGTTTTCCCCCTTCTCTTCCAAACCCCTGCCCCCTCCCCTTCTTAAATAAAGCTGTCTTGTGGCCTTTTTGCAAATTCATATGGGCACTGTGTTGCTACTAGCTTGTTATAAAGCTTACCATAACCGCCCCTTTCTTAAATAAAGCTGTCTTGTGGCCTTTTTGCAAAGTCATATGGGCACTGTGTTGCTACTAGCTTGTTATAAAGCCTACCATAATCGTCCCCTTCTTAAATAAAGCTGTCTTGTGGCCTTTTTGCAAAGTCATATGGGCACTGTGTTGCTACTAGCTTGTTATAAAGCCTACCATAACCGTCCCCTTCTTAAATAAAGCTGTCTTGTGGCCTTTTTGCAAAGTCATATGGGCACAGTGCTGCTACTGCTTGTTATAAAGCCTGCCATAACCGTTGGAAATGCATAGCGGTCTGCAGACCACAACGGCAAGAAGAGTGTGAATGCGTGCACTTAGGCTACTCCTGTGTTGCACGGACAAGGTTAATGCATTCCGTCTTTTGTTCCAGCCTTTTGCATCATGGTGGAGTTTGCTATCTACGTGGACAACAATAGCTCCACTAACGCCGATTATGGGTACTCCTTCGCTCTGACTATCCTGGCTTTTCTGCTAGCCATTGCTGCCGGCGTCTGCTTCATTTTGGCCAAGTTTATGGGAGGCAAATCGGGATAGGCGACCATTTGGTGAAGAACAGTGACTGCACTGAGTTGTTTCCCTTGCTTGCGTAGTTTTGTCGTATGACACTGGCACTTTTCCAAATTAACACTACTTTGAACATTCAAGCAAGAACACAGACACACGCACACGCACACATACACACACATACACACACACACACACACACACACACACACACACACACACACACACACACACACACACACACACACACACACACACACACACACACACACACACACACACACACACACACACACACACACACACACACACACACACACACACACACACATACAAACGCGTGCACACACACACACGCACACGCACCCCCCCCCCCCCCCCCCACCCCCCCACACACACACACGCACGCATGCACGCACGCACACGCACGCACGCCACAACAAACAACAACACACACACAAACAAACACACACAAACACACACACACACAACAAAACACAAACCACACACGCACGCACGCACGCACACACGCACGCACACAAACAAACAAACAAACAAACAAAACAAAACAACAAACAAACAAACACAAAAAAAGAAAGACAGACAGAAAGAAAGAAAGCACAACAACAACAACAACAACAACAATGCTTGTTTGCTTCATGCTGTTATTGTTGTTGTTTTGTTTTGATTGATTATTCTCCTTAACACAAACACGCAAACACAACACACACACACCACACACACACACACACACACACACACACACAACACACACACACACACACACACACACACACACACACACACAACACAACAACACAACACACACACACACACACACACACACACACACACACACACACACACACACACACACACACACACACACACACACACACACACACACACACACACACACACACTCAAACACACAAACACACACAATATCACGACTCAGTTAGTTGTTTGCAACAACAATAACAACAACAAATACCGACTGACATTATCTCTTCAGTGTCAAAAGCTTCGGTGCCTGTGCTATTTCTGCGTCATTTTTCATCGACGAAAGCTGTTCAGGATATCACTGGCGTTTCTCATTATTTATGATTATGTTTTTGTGCTGATTCACTTTGAGGAAATGTGCTGTTCCAAAATAAACTGTGATATCACATAGTGTCAAATTTACGTATTTTTGTCACTTATCTTTTACATGTTGTTTTCATTCCCATTGCTTTGTCCCGTTAGTCGCGGCCCGACAAAAACCACCCTTACCCACAGTCTGTCCCTGGACCAACACCATCCTTACCCACAGTCTGTCACTGGACCAACACATCCTTACCCACAGTCTGTCTGGACCAACACTATCCTTACCCACAGTCTGTTCCTAGACCAACACCATCCTTACCCACAGTCTGTCATTGGACCAACACTATCCTTACCCACAGTCTGTCATTGGACCAACACCATCCTTACCCACAGTCTGTCCCTGGACCAACACCATCCTTACCCACAGTCTGTCACTGGACCAACACCACCCTTACCCACAGTCTGTCCCTGGACCAACACTATCCTTACCTGCAGTCTGTCCCTGGACCAATACCATCCTTACCCACAGTCTGCCCACTGGACCAACACCATCCTTACCCCAGTCTGTCCTGGACCAACACTATCCTTACCCACAGTCTGTCATGGACCAACACTATCCTTACCCACAGTCTGTCACTGGACCAACACTTCCTTACCCACAGTCTGTCCTGGACCAACACTATCCTTACCCACAGTCCGTCCCTGGACTAGCACCATCCTTACCCACAGTCTGTCATTGGACCAACACCATCCTTACCCACAGTCTGTCATTGGACCAACACCATCCTTGCCCACAGGATCCCATTCTCCCCCCCCCCCCCCTTACGCCCCCCCTACCAACTACCAGCCACTTCACCCATCCTCCCCCCCCTCCCACCACCAACCCATTCCTACCCTCCCCCCCCCCCCCCCACTTCCGCCACCCCACCCCCACAAACTAGCCATTCCCAGTTGTTGTCCGCCATCATACTGACTAGCGGTAATTATTATCTTTCAATATAAAATAAAATTAAAAAAACTCTGAACACCATTGTAGTGTTGATTTACCTGTATGTCTTTTTGTCCCTTTCCCTCTCTCTTCATCTGCCCATCTATCTATCTATCTATCTATCTATCTATCTATCTATCTATCTATCTATCTATCTGTCTATCTATCTATCTATCTGTCTATCTATCTATCTGTCTATCTATCTGTCTATCTATCTATCTATCTATCTATCTATCTATCTATCTATCTATCTATCTGTCTATCTATCTATTTATTATCTATCTAATCTATCTATCCTTTCTATCTGTCTATCTATTCTATCTATCTTTTCTACTATCTTCTATCTATACTATCTATCTATCTATCTGTCTTATCTGTCTATCTATCTATCTATCTATCTATCTATCTATCTATCTATCTGTCTATCTATCTGTCTATTTATCTATCTATCTATCTATCTATCTATCTATCTATCTATCGTGCCCTTTGTTTTCGCAATCTTCTGTTTGTTCTTCTTCTTCTATTTCTTCTTTCTTTCTTTCTTTGTTGACTGGGCGTAAAACACCAAATTACTTTTTTTTTCTTCTTCTTCTTCTTTTTAACCCTAGGGCACACACACCACACCCCACCACACACACACCACACACACACACACACACACACCACACAC
>JABMCL010000320.1:220000-242500 GCA_018857735.1 Alviniconcha marisindica
TGTGTGTGTGTGTGTGTGTGTGTGGTGTGTGTGTGTGTGTGTGTGTGTGTTTGTGTGTGTGTGTGTGCGCGCGCGCGCGTGCTGTGTGTGTGTGTCGTGGTGTGTGTGTGCGTGTGTGTGTGGTGTGTGTGTGTGTGTGTGTGTGTGTGTGTGTGTGTGTGTGTGTGTGTGTGTGTGTGTGTGTGTGTGTGTGTGTGTGTGTGTGTGTGTGTGTGTGTGTGTGGTGTGTGAGGAGTGTAGATTTTTTTTTTTTTAGAGAGAGAGAGAGAGAGAGAGAGAGAGAGAGAGAGAGGGGAGAGAGAGAGGTTGGTTAGAACGAGGTGGAGAGAGAGGGGAGAGGTAGATAGAGACAAAGTGAACGGGAGAGAGAATGACACACAGAGATACACAGACACAGAGACAGAAAGCGAGCAAGACAGGCATCTAGAGACATAGAAAGAGACACAGAGACAGACAAAGTAGACGAAGGAGGCATAGAAATGCAGAGAGAGAGAGAGAGAGAGAGAGACAGACAGACAGACAGACAGACAGACAGACAGACAGACAGACAGACAGACAGAGACAGAGACAGAGAGACAGAGAGACAGAGACAGAGTGAGAGAATAAACGTTTCTTGCATTTCAAACAACAAATTTTGTTTCATAAATATTTCCGTTGTAATATGTGAGATTCGTAACGACATTGTGGACTGCATCGTGGAGAAGACCTATGCTAATGGTTATGAGCTATTCTTTAGACAATTAACCTTCATCATTCATGCGTGTCACACCGTTTATGATCAAAGCTACTCAAGAAAGAGGTAGGGCTCTTATTAGGTAATCGACACCCAAAGTCACACACAAATGCTTACACATTTATCAAAAAGTGCACAATTCAGAAACGTCTGTGCTGTACTGTTCTCTCTTCATATAAGTGAGAACCAACCACCCAAACCTCATAGGCGAGTTTGTCACTGTTCTGTTCACAAAAATCACACTGTGAGTGTTACCCGTCAGAAAAAAAGAGAGTTCTATTTGATTTCGTCTGATCTGTTAACTTGGAGACACGTTTTTATCTCTTTTCTCAGTAACAGGACAGAAAGGAACGGGTGAGGAAAAAACAAACAAAAAACACTCACCAAAAAACGACAAAACAGAAAACGACAAAAAAGACCTGTTTAGAACTATCCACATATCGATAAATCAGCTAGAAGTCGATCATCATGGGATTCCAGATGCCTCCAATTCTGGCTATCGTGGGTTTGGTGTGTGCCGGGGTGGGCCTCCTTTTCCAGATCATCGGGGTGGCCACCACAGGGTGGCTTACGGTGAGTGGTTTTGGAGGAGACACCAACGTGGGACTGTGGAAGTACTGTTCAGGGAGTACCTGTGTGGATTTACCCTCAGTGTCTGAAACGGGTGAGTAGAACTAACAGTAGTAGTAGTACTAGCAAAAATTAATGGCTGTAGTGGTGATTCTTCCTTTTCTTTCTTTTTTATTTAAAGTCTTTTTACACAAGTGATATTAGACTAGCTGACCTTACAATGATCGTGCTAACAACATGTATCAGCAAGTTACACCATTAGATATTTACGTTAAAACAACAAACAACAAACAAACAAAACACAGTGGATATTTGACATTTCGTAGCTGGTTGTATGCCTGGCAAACAGCCTGCTAACAATACTTGAAAATGTCTATTACAGCAATTGGATGCTGATCTTAGTCAAGGCCTTTCCATCTGATGGCATAATGTGTTCTGTGACCCCTGAACCCACACTCCGAGCATCGCTTTCCGGCACCTTCCTTCAAACTCTGCCAGATTTAGTTACGCCACTGAAGGGGCACTCTTTATCTCCGCGCAGCTGTCCAGCGACACGGTCAGCGCCCTCCGAAGGGTTCGGGTACTGATCTGACTGTAGAAGCAGCCTAGCGCCCTAGCACGCACGTAAACATGAGACGCACCCACCCCGGGTAAAAAGAAAAGGGTCCGTCTCGATTCAAACGATCTTGATTCAGTTTGAGCTGGCGTAAGCAACATGGTCAGTTATAAAGTAAACGTCTGATATAATCTGAGTTGTTTGTAACAAACTTACTACTGTTTGAGCACCAACAAAAAAACTGCTCGTTAGCTGACTGTTTTCTGGGACCTATAGATGGCGTAACTAAATACGGCAGTGGTTGTAGGAAGGATGTCGTAAACCAGTGCTTGGAGTTTGCCCTGAACTGTAACCGTTTCACTTGCACTACATTGACAGCAGACGTAGCAACAGGAGTGGAAGATTTTTTGCTTCCGAGAACAAATGCAAACCGTTATAAAGCCTCGTTTTTACCCTCGGTTCTGTCAGTTTTTAATGAAAATTATACCAGTCATTAAGTGAGTGTGCGCATGCGTCAAGACGTCTGTTGAGGATAATAATTTTCTAAGGGAGGGTTGGGAATGTGTGAACCTAATGATATTTATTTAATTTGAGAGTTTTTACTTTTTGGTTTGACAGAGAAAGCATTATTCCAGGTAATTTTGGGTTTGCTAGGTATTAGTATTAGACCATTGCTATTAGTGTATGCAGACTGAGAGAAAGGGGGCGTATGTCTAAGAGTGTGTATGTGCGTGTGTTTCATGACTTAGAGCTATTCAGATATGTTCTTCCTTGTGCGATCGAACGACAGCTTTAATTTCCCGCTGGGATGAATAAAGTATATTGTTATTGTTATTGTTACTGGCAAAATTGGCCATACTAGCACACATCGACCATGTTTGATTCTCGCGTGTCGTCAACCAGGTGTTGGCAGAGTATGTGTAAAACTGACTGCGTGTTGAATGGAGGCAGATCAGCGAATGAACCATCCACTTGTAGAGATTTTGTCAAAGTAGTTAGCTGTTATTTAAATCTCTTTTCAGCTTGAGTATGTATGCTTCTTTTTCTTCTTCTTTCTCTTTCTTTTTGGGCGGCGCGTGTGTGTGTGTGTATGTGTGTGTGTGTGTGTGTGTGTAGTGGTAACTCCTTATTGGTTCTGCACTTAAAAAGAAAAATGGACGGGTAAATATCCAACGACAGGTACCATAATTTATGTATTGCTTCTGCATATATAAAGAAAAAAAGGACGGCAAATATCCAACGACAGGTACCATAACTATGATTTTAAATTAGTATCACGACCAAGCAGGACAACATTTTTATTCAACGAAACCGACATAGATTTTGCACATTCACATTTTAAGCGGTGCTGCAATAGTTGCCCCAGACGTTTCCGGATATAAATATAGTTCATGTACACCCCCAAATACATTCTGCCATACACTGTTCCAGACGAGCTTCTGGCTACCCGTGCCTTTGGCATCATCGGTCTGCTGGTGCTGGTTGGCTGTGTGGTGGTGGGGGTACTCCTCTTCTTCATGGACAACAAGCTCTTCCTGCTCATCGCCTCCATCCTGGGTTTTGTGGCTGGTACGTGACGCATGGCTGGATGAGTGGATGGCCGGTGTGTTACTGATGAGTGGATGGCCATATACCACGATGAGTGGATGGTCGGTATATGTGACGACACTGGATGAGTGGATGGCCGGTATGTGTGGTATCACTGGATGGGCGGAGGGCCGGTATGTGTGACGTCACTGGATGAGTGGGTGGCCGGTATGTGTGACGTCACTGGATGATTGGATGGCCGGTATGTGTGGCGTGACTGGATGAGTGGATGGCCGGTATGTGTGACGACACTGGATGAATGGGTGGCCGGTATGTGTGACGACACTGGATGAGTGGATGGCCGGTATGTGTGGCATGACTGGATGAGTGGATGACCGGATGAGTGGATGACCGGTATGTGCGACGACACTGGATGAGTGGATGGCCGGTAAGCGTGACGTCACTGGATGAGTGGATGGCCGGTATGTGTGACGACACTGGATGATTGGATGGCCCGTATGTGTGGCATGACTGGATGAGTGGATGACCGGATGAGTGTATGACCGGTATGTGTACATGACTGGACAGATGGATGACCAGTATGTGTGGCATGAGTGGATGAGTGGATGACCGGTATGTGTGGCATGAGTAGATGAGTGGATGACTGGATGACCGGTATGTGTGGCATGAGTGGATGAGTGGGGGCGGTTAGAGATTGTGTGTGTGTGTGTGTGTGTGTGTGTGTGTGTGTGTGTGTGTGTGTGTGTGTGTGTGTGTGTGTGTGTGTGTGTGTGTGTGTGTGTGTGTGTGTGTGTGTGTGTGTGTGTAGGTGTGTGTAGGTGTGTGTGCGCGCGGAGTCTGTGTGTGTGTGTGTGTGTGTGTGTGCGCGCGCGTGTGTGTGTATATTTGCATGCGTGCGTGTATATGTATGTGTGCGTGTGCGTGCGCGCGGGTGTGTGTCCGTGCGTTCGTGTGTGTGTTCGTGCGTACGTATGTGTGTGTATGCGTGTGTGTATAATATGTGAGTATGAGTTTGTGTGCACGCGCGTGTGTGTTTGTCGTGTGTGTATCCGTGCGTTCGTGCGTGCGCATGTGTATGTGTGTATGCGTGTGTGCATCTGCGAGTATGTATGTGTGCGCGCGCGCGTGCGTGTGTGTGCGTGCGTGCGTGTGTGCGTGCGCGTGTGCGCGCGCGCGCGCGCGCGCTGTGTGTGTGTGTGTGTGTGTGTGTGTGTGTGTGTGTGTGTGTGTGTGTGTGTGTGTGTGTGTGTGTGTGTGTGTGTGTGTGTGTGTGTGTGTGTGTGTGTGTGTGTGTGTGTGTGTGTGTGACAGCATGATACCTGCTCTGTTGCATACGGTATACTTTCCAGTCTTTTAGCTTTAATTATAAGGCGATGTTAATTAACGCTGTCCATGTTTTGTTTCAGCGTTTTGTATCATGGTGGAGTTTGCTATCTACGTGGATAACAATAACTACAATAACAGCGATTATGGGTACTCCTTCGCTCTGACTATCCTGGCTTTTCTGCTAGCCATTGCTGCCGGCGTCTGCTTCATTTTGACCAAGTTCATGGGAAGCAAATCGGAATAGGCGGCCATTTATTGACGATAAAGTGACTGCACTCAGTTACTTCCCTTGCCTTGTGAACTCTCGCTTGACTGTTTCCAAATCAACACACGCCACTTTCCATATTCAAAGCGAGTCTTGTTTCTTTCTTCATACTGTGCATTCAGCTTTGTTTGTTTGTTTTTACACTCGCACGCGCACACGCAGCACACCACACACACAACACACACACACACACACCACACAACACACACACACACACACACAACCACACGCACGCCCGCACGCACCGCGTCTGTCGTCTGTCTGTCGTCTGCTCTCTCTCTCTCTCTCTCTCTCTCTCTCTCTCTCTCTCTCTCTCTCTCTCTCTCTCTCTGCTCTCTCTCTCTCTCTCTCACACACACACACACACAACACCACACACACACACACACGCACGCAGCACCACGCACGCACGCACGCACGCACGCACGCACGCACGCACGCACGCACGCACGCACACGCACACACACACACACACACACACACACAACACACACTACAGCTACCAACAGCGAAACTGCGGAAGACTTTGAGGACGAATGCGATAAGTAATACTTTATGATTAAAATGAGAAGTCAAGAAACCTGCATACCTGTGCCGTGGAGGTGTCATCGCATTCTGATAAAATCCCTTCATTCGGTCATCACTGCGCTCTTTGTGATGCTTGGTTTGATGAATTGTTCCAGGACATAATTTACCCTTTCGCTGCCAGAGGATTTGTGCTGCTGATGCATTCTCTTCAAAGAAGAGTGTCGCAGAGGGATTCAGCCATCCCCAAACATTAATTTTGTTCAGCTCTGGTTTTCCTGAGAGTGCACGACAAGACAGAAGTCCAGCAGGCCGTCTGATGACGTCTTACCGGCAGATACGAAACACGTCATCAAGGACGTCATAAATTATATTATGATGTCATAAGTGCAGCGAAAGGGTTAACTACAGGAACTGGTGTCAAGAGCTATTCAAATTACGATTTAATACATTTACTGAGTCATTAATCCCTTTCACTATTATCATATTATAAATTATGCCATGTCGAACAGGTATTTTCAAGCTGAAAACTTGGAAAACGTTTTGCAATGCTTCCCTGCAGGATTCTTGCTTTCTACATCTATCACCATTTCTCTAATGTGGAGATCAGCCTTGAACTTTTGATTTTCCCTCTAGCTGTTCGTCATTCTATTTCAGGTTTGGCTACTCTCCCATTAGAGCGCTGGCTCTGTGGAGGCAAAAACAAAAATGGGACAAAAATCACCAGTCTCACGTATCCTGTTTTGCTGTCACTTCAAATCATCTTGCTATTTTTATTACATTATTAGTAACATATGTAAAAATAATTGTAAGAACAGAAGAAAAACCACCTGCTGTATTGCTCTACATCTGTCTTTGTCCACAGAGAGAGAGAGAGAGAGAGAGAGAGAGAGAGAGAGAGAGAGAGAGAGAGAGAGAGAGAGAGAGAGAGAGAGAGAGAGAGAGCGCACACACACACGCACACACACACACACACATACGCACGCACGCACGCACACACGCACGCACACACACTCACACAGACACATACACATGCACACACACACACACACACACACACACACACACACACACACACACACACACACACACAGACGCACGCACGCATGGACGCGCGCGCACACACACACACACACACACACACACACACACACACACACACACACGTCACGCAATCCCCGATCAAAGACAAGAGGTAATTTCATGTTGAAGTTTATTTATCAAAATTATGTTAATATCTTCAGTGATTGTAAAATGGATCAGATTAAAATAATGAAAGTGCACGTGCATATCAACACAGTTGGGTAGACCAACAGTGCAAGAATAGTGGTGCTGAATGAATTATTACATCAATTATTCTCATACCTCGTCATGGACCGCTTGCGTTCATGCAAGTACAGAAGAAGAAACAAATGGCACAACATCTGCCCCAAACTCCAAGCACTGGTTTACGACATCCTTCCTTCAACCGCTGCCGTATTTAGTTACGCCATGGGTCAGAAAACTGTCAGCTAACGAGCAGTGTTTTGTTGGTGCTCAGACAGTAGTAAGTTTGTTACAAACAACTCAAATAATATCAGACGTTTGTTTTATAATGACCATGTTGCTTACGCCAGCTCAAATAAAACCCAAATCGTTTGAATCAAGACGGAACTCTTCTCTTTTGTTTTACCCGGGGTGGATGCGCCTCATGTTTATGTGCGTGCTTGGGCACTGGGTTGCTTCCACAGTATTATCAGTACCCAAACCTTTCGGAGGGCGCTGACCGCGTCGGTGGACAGCTGCGCGGAGATAAAGAGTGCCCCTTCAGTGGCGTAACTAAATCTGGCAGAGTTTGGAGGAAGATGCCGGAAAGCGATGCTCGGAGTGTGCATCTGCCCCAGAGTGATACACTCGATGGTCGCAGAGAACTTACAACATGTCAAATTCAGACTTGTTCTTTTCGCGGAACACATAAGAGGGTAAATTCATAACAAAAAAATCAGACCAAACACAACACTCCAATATTTCGCCAAATCCGGCCTTCTTCAGGAAGGAAGTGATTTTGTGTTTTACGCCCAGTATCGGGGCGAGACACATTTTGTCATCACGTAACAAATTTTAAAAATTTGTATGTGCTAAAACCGTATATATACAGATTTTTTAAAACATGCTTAAAAAACGGAAAATAAGACCTGACGGCGAACCTTGTTTAAGAGGTTTGATACAACTCGAAGTTTGAAAACGTTGCTGGGTTTCACAATAACGCCATGGTCCTTATACTGTGTGAAGCAACAGACCATCTGGGCGTACTCGAGAGAAAAAAGAAGGCGAAGAGGGGGGGGGGGGGGGGGGGGGGGGGGAGCCGGTGGCACCCAAGAAAATGCAATGTTGGCGTAAAGAGAGTATATACCCGCGTACATGTATTTATCGGTATATATGCTAGCAGTAACACTAAATCTTAATTTCTCTTTCACCAAACCCTTATGCGGGAAGACTGAGGCCAAAGTGAATGGTAATTTGGACCAGGTTAAGATCAGATCCAGACACAGAAAGGTTCAAACGAAGCAAACTTACCTTGTTTTTGTTGAGTTTTTGTTGCTTGTTAGAAAAGCAACAAAAACTCAACCAAAACAAGATAAGGTTTTGTTTTCTCTCATTTTTCATCGTTTTTAACCATTTATCTGTTGTTTAAGTGTCGTTTTCTGGCTTGATAAAGGGGATTTCTCCGAAAATGTGCATACTGTGTGTCCGTGTCAAAATAAATAAGCGTTCGTTTGAAGCTTTTTTGAACTTGGATCTTGTTTTGGAACGCTAGCAGTCATTCTGTTTCAATTTGGTTTTTTGTTTTTTTGTTTTTTTAGGTTAAGATCAATATTATGTAACTCGAACTGCCGACAATGTATGATACAGATCAGTGTCGTACACATTTGAATTCATTCTGTGTTTGTGTACGTGTTTAGGGGGCGGGGGGGGGCTTTCCGTATGGTGCTTTGTGTGGGTTGTTTTGGTGGGACTGTGCTCACATGATACATATTAACCTAAATATCACATTATGATATTTAGGTTAATATGTATTATGTGAGCGTTTTAGGGCGTTGATGAGCGCATGGCAAATGTACAATAATATTAATTTTCGCGAAGAAAGAGTGGGACAAGATGGAGAATACCAACTTACATGCAAGATTGTACTGTCTCTGTCTATCTGTCTGTCGTCTATCTCGCTCTAGCTCTTTTCCACTCCTCTCTCTGCCCCCCCCCCCCCCTTCCCTCCCTCTGTACACCCTCCCTCTTCTTTCCTTCTCTCTTCCTTCCCCTCTCTCTTCCTCCCCCTTCTCTTCCTCCTATCCCCAGTCTCTTCCTCTCTCCCTCTCTTTCTATACCTCCTCCTCTCTCTCTCTACCTCACTCCCACTCTCTCTTCTTCCCTCTCTTTTCCTCCCCCCTCTCTTCCTCTCCCACCCTCTTCCTCCCCACCTCTCTCTTCCTCCTCCCCCTCCCCCCTCTTCCTCCTCCCCCCCCCTCTTCCTCCTCCCCCTCTCTTTTCTTTCCCCTCTTTCTCTCTCTCCCCACCTCTCTCTTCTCCCCTCTCCCCCCTCTCTCTTACTCTCCCCCCTCTCTTCCTCCCCCCTCTCTCTTCCCCCCTCTCTTCTTCTCCCACCCTCTCACTTCCCACCTCTCTCTTCCTTCCTCTCCCTCCCCCCTCTTCCTCCCCCTCTCTCTCCTCATCACTCTTCTTCCCCTTCTTTTTTTCCCTACCCCCTCTCCCCCCCCCCCCCCCCCCTCCCTCTCTTCCTTCCCCCCCCTCTCTTCCTTCCCCCCTCCACTCTCATTCTTTCCCCTCTCTCTCTCTCTACTCACTCCCACTCCTCTTCATCCCCCGCCCCCTCCCTCTCTCTCTCTGCCCCTCTCCCTTTTCCCCTCTCTCTCCTCCTCCCAACCTCTCTCCTCTCCTCCCCCCCCCCCCCCCCTTCCTTCCTTTTCTCCACTCTCCTCCCCCTCTCTTCTTTCCTCTCTCTCTCTTCCCCCCTTTCTTCTCTTCTCTCTTTTCCCCCTCTCCGCCCCCTTCTCTCTCTCTTCCAACCCCTTCTCTGCCCCGGTCTACCTCTCCCTCCACCCTCTCTACATCTGTGTCTGGAAGCAGACCAATAGGAGGGAATTATTGGTCCCATGTGAGCCGCCGTCATTTCACATTCTTCGTCGGCAAGCAAACATACATTTATTTTTTTTAAATTAAAAAAAAGTAAAAGCCATTGCGTTCAACCACTTGGTCAACCGTATTTTGAGAAACCACCACCACTAACAACAAGAACAACAACAAGAACAACAACAAGAACGACAACAAAACGAGGGGAAGAAAAAGGCAAGGAAACGACAGAAAGAGACGAAGAAAGAAAACAGTTACACCGATATTCATCACATTACAGAAACAGTCTGAAGACGCCTTTAGGATTTCGTTACTTCAGCCACAATGTATCATTGGCGTATTTTCCAGCCAGAAGTATCATTTTTGTCGCGACAAAAGTTTTATCGCGACAAACACATGTTGTCGCGACAAAAACAACAACAACAACGTGTTTGTCGCGACAAAAGTATGCTTGCCGCGACAAAACCTTTATCGCAACAAAATTATTTGTCGCGAAGAAATATGTTTGTCGCGACAAAACTTTCTGGCCAGAAAATACGCCAACAGAAACCATTAGGCTTAATAGGGACGGGGAGAAGGGAGGGAGAGATAATGTACTTATCGCTACACTGTTACCACCAGAATGATTCCTGCATTAACCCCTTCACTGCCCCAGCCTGTAAATTTTCCGGGCCGAAAGAACCACAGACGCGCCTCAAAAACAGTATATTTTCCGGTCCTATAACACATCTACTTTCAGTGCTATTCGTTTTGATGAAAATCCTTTCACAAGCCAGTGCGAAAAAGAAGATAAAAAGGCTTAAGGGTTCAAATTTCGGCTTTTATTGGTCGTTTTCAAGTGACATATTGGCAGTGAAGGAGTTAAGATGGGCAGCGATAAGAGCCATTTTAATGTTTCATTAAACGTGAGGGACAAAGTCACAAGACGGTGTCCACAGACCAGAACATCTCTATAGAGAAAGGAGAGCCGAAGCGGTATCGAACCGAGGTCCTTCTGCTTACCAGTCTAACGCTCTTACTGCTAGGCCTTTCTTTCTTTCTTTTTTTCTAGCAAATACAGTTACGTGCTAAAAAGACACAATATTACACACAGAAATCTTTTATTTCTTCCTCGCTAATATGTGAAACGGGATGGGGAAAAAAGAAAGAAAAAAAAGAAAAGGGAGAAAAAAGACGCTTTTAAAGAAATGGGAGCATTTAGGGACATCAAGTTAACCTCATTCCAAAGACAGGGTTCCATTCCCCATTTCCTTGGCACTTAATTGATACCAAAGCTAAAACAGTTACAGACCACAAAACTAAGTGGTCCATTTGGGCCAATTTTCGCCGCTAGGCACTGGCAAACTGACTGCAGGAAAATGTTAAAAGCTGTGCATTGCTTTCCACGATAGCACAGTGGGTTGAGATCAACACAATGCAATCATGGCGATCTCTTCGTTGTGTTGTTGGGTCACTGAGGAAGAATATGTTCTGCAACGCACTGCAGACTCTTTAGCACCCGTTCCATAACTTTTTTCAAAGCTCCTTCCTTATTTCTGCAATCACTGAAGAACAAACAAACCCAAACACCGCTCAAGAAACAACAGCCAACACACACACGCACGCACGCACGCACACACACACACATACACTCACACACACGCTCACAGACACACATGCACGCACGCTCACAGGCACGCTCACATACACACAAACACACACACACACGTACACACACACACACACACACACACACACACACACACACACACACACACACACACGCACGCACACACACACACGCGCACACACACACACGCACGCACACACACACGCACGCACACACGAACGTACGCACACACACGCACGCATACATGCACGCACTCACACACACACACACACACACACACACACACACACACACACACACACACACACGTACGCACACAGGCACGAACACGCACACACACACACACACACACACACACACACACACACACACACACAACACACACACACACACACTCTACAAAAAACAAATCACAACAAAGAAAGTCGGCTGTGTACGTGTGTACAGTCATGCTTTCACAAGACAAAAGAATGAATAACGAGAGTGTATACGCTCTTGCAACGAGTGTTTCTCTTTAACGAGCTCCGACGAGACGATACAACCTACGAGGGTCAAACTATCCAAACCAATACATCAGGAAGCCATCGTACTGCTTACATACAGCTCAATCAATTTCTGGTAGCGGCGATAACAAACGCTATGAACATCACGCCATTGATCGCCTGCAGGACAGAATCGCAGAAAAAGCTGCGGTCAACGACCTGCTGTTAACGAACGGGACCGTCTGGCTGTCAGCCACACTAACATTCCTACTGTGTCGATTGGAACCGCTGAGAGCTGGCGATTGAGTAAGTAAGTAAGCGAATAAGTAACTTGCTGTTTTACGCCCAGTCAACCAGTACCGTTATATCAGCGCGAATGTCGATGAACGAATATGGGCTTAAGGGTCTAACGTTAAAGAAAAAAGCGTGCTGACAAACCATAAGGCCTGTGAGTTTAGAGATCATATTTTTCGCTCTAAGCTGAGGGTGTTGGGGCCTTCAAATCGCTGTAGCACTCAAAGTTCCAGTTGCCTGCATTATTATGATTGATTTTTATAGCTTCTATACAGCGTTATTCGCTGCGCTCTAGCAGACACACTGCGCTCTCGGCGCATGTTCTGTGTACACCATACAACCATGCACCAGTTTGCTGTATCATGCAAAGCCACATACGTAAGGTCCATGTGTGTTAATAAGCTCTTACCTGCCACCTACACTTTCGGCAGAATGACTGAGATCTTTTGAGTGTTACTGCTGCATATCGGTCCTCATTCATCATGCAAACCCTCTTACAGGTCACATCGAAAGAAAAAACGAAAAGAAAAAAGAAAGAAAAACAAAACAAAACGCTGTAAAATGAAGAAGGGGGAAAGGGGACAGCACTCTCAAACTAACGTACTTTCACTTGTACCAAAACCTGTTTTTTTTTTTTCAACAGGCGCGTCAAAACAGCCTGCTTTAATCTACTTGGGACATTGCCGGTAGACAAGGAACGAACTAATTAAGAGTACAGGTGAATGGATGGGATGAATATGTTCGTGGTACTAGGGTACGGGCAAAACCCCAAACGACCAATAACAAATATGAAACCCCCACCCTTCCCCACACACACCACCACCACCAACACAACCACCACGATCCCCAAAAATGTTGTCATCAAAATCTAAACACAAGCTGTCAAAATGCGGAGAAACAAGAACAGCCCTGACACTGAAAGCCACATGTGTGGCAACCGCAGGTGCGCATACAGATTATAAGTTAAAACAAATATGTTTGCCCCAGAAACAAAGGGAGATAATAGTGCTTATTTGACGTCACGCCTACAGCTGAAGACAGAGCTCACTTGAATGGTTAGCGTTACTTTTCACACGGCATACCAGAACTAAAGGGGTGGATTAAACCCGCAATGGTCACATGCACCCTCTTGCTAGAATCCTAAACACACCACGCTGTCTGCAAAGATGTTTTCCCTTCACATACACACAAGACTGTCCATTGCAGCATTGTCAGTTAAGAAAAGCAACGGGATTCTAACGTCCTGCAAACCACACAATGTCACCTTAGGAGGATTCAATGAAGTAAAATAGTTTTTACCTAAACTAGAGAGAGAGAGAGAGAGAGAGAGAGAGAGAGAGAGAGAGAGAGAGAGAGAGAGAGAGAGAGAGAGAGAGAGAGAGAGAGAGAGAGACAGAGACAGAGAGACAGACAGACAGACAGACAGAGAGACAGAGAGAGAGAGAGAGAGAGAGAGAGAGAGAAGGAGAAGAGAGAGAGAGAGAGAGAGAGAGAGAGAAGAGAGAGAGAGAGAGAGAGAGAGAGAGAGAGAGAATGAATGAATGAATGAATGAATGAATGAGAAAACTTTATTTTACGAGGGTAGTGGAGAAGACTCGAGGTCTTTTTACATCCAGCCCTCGCGAGAGAGAGACAGACAGACAGACAGACAGAGACAGAGAGACAGAGAGAGAGAGCGACAAAGACAGAGACAGAGAGACAGAGAGAGTGAAGGGCCGTTGACCCTCGCGAAAGGCTTCAGCTGGATGATCTCAGAATACATACTGTAGTATATTCCACTTCAGAGTACGTACTCTAGTTATGCATATCAAAAAGAAAACCAACACACTAATGACGATGTGCTTAACTTAGGAAGACAGTTAAAATTCGTCGATGAAAACATCATGCGAAGTTACTGTACGAAAACCCCAAAACAAAAGGCAAATAAAGGTTGGGTTACCACACGTAATGTCGTAAATATCATTCAAGTTTTGTAAAATCACAAAAATCACAGAGATACCGATAATAGATCTGCACTGTCAAAACACATACACCTCAAATGTATATTAAAATACAAATACAAAATAAAATAATAAAAATATGAAATAAAAAGACAAAATCAACACAGTGATAAGAGTAAATTAGACAGTAATTTAGTCAAATTCATTGTTTCAACTAATGAACCACGAAAACAATAAACTGCTTGTGTTTGTGTTATGTATATATGTGTGTGTGTGTGTGTGTGTGTGTGTGTGTGTGTGTGTTGTGTGTGTGTGTGTTGTGTGTGTGTGTGTGTGTGTGTGTGTGTGAAGCAGGTCAACAACTGCAGCGTCACAGATCTATAGAGACAATAATGTACTGATCGATGTCAGGCTTAACAACAAATTCGGAAGTTAATCTAGTCACACACAATAAAAATCTGAATCATAAATTTGCATTCTCGTGTACCATATTTCTCCGAATGGAGTACATAGCCAATATTATAAACGTAAAAACTAAGAATCGTAGTACATAGCTGCGGGGGAAAAGACACACAACAAAAACATTCCCTGTGCAATTGCCTCGTGAAGTAACAGAAGTAGCGCACTCCAGTCCTTATCCTCATCGATTCATCGAACTTGCTAGAAACAGCCCAAAGTGGAGCAGGAAGCCCAGACCGGCAAGTGACAATGTCCGACAAGCATCTTCAAATACTCCTGTGGGTGTATGCTTTCTTGGACTGACTGCGGTCACGGGAAATTGCAGAGCAGGCAGACTAGACTGGTGGGTGTACTGTCTTGGACAAAGTGGAGTCAAGGGAATAGCCGAGCAGACAGACTGGAGGGTGCAGTACGTGTCTTGGACAAATTGGAGTCATGCAAATGACCAAGCAGACAAACTGATGGTGCATGTACTGTTTTGGACATATTGGAGCCAGACTAGTGTCTTGGACAAACTGGAGCCATGCAAATGACCAAACAGACAAACTGATGGTGCATGTACTGTTTTGGACATATTGGAGCCAGACTAGTGTCTTGGACAAACTGGAGCCATGCAAATGACCAAACAGACAAACTGATGGGTGCATGTACTGTTTTGGACAAATTGGAGCCAGATTAGTGTCTTGGACAAACTGGAGTCATGCAAGTGACCAAACAGACAAACTGATTGGTGCATGTACTGTTTTGGACAAATTGGAGCCAGACTAGTGTCTTGGACAAACTGGAGTCATGCAAGTGACCAAGCAGACAAACTGATGGGTGCATGTACTGTTTTGGACAAATTGGAGCCAGACTAGTGTCTTGGACAAACTGGAGCCATGCAAATGACCAAACAGTCAAACTGATGGGTGCATGTACTGTTTTGGACAAATTGGAACCAGACTAGTGTCTTGGACAAACTGGTGTCATGCAAGTGACAAAGCAGACAAACTGATGGGTGCATGTACTGTCTTGGAAAAATGGGATTCACGGAAATGATCGAGCAGACAGACTGGTTTCGGTGCTGTCTTGGATAAAGTGAAGTCACGGAACTGACCAAGCACACTATCTTGGACAAAATGAAGTCACGGAACTGACCAAGCACACTATCTTGGACAAAATGAACTCACGGAAATGACCGAGCACACTATCTTGAACAAAATGAAGTCACGGAAATGACCGAGCACACTATCTTGGACAAAGGGAAGTCACGGAACTGACCGAGCACACTATCTTGGACAAAATGAACTCACGGAAATGACCAGAGCACACTATCTTGGACAAAATGAAGTCACGGAAATGACCGAGCACACTATCTTGGACAAAATGAAGTCACGGAAATACCGAGCACACTACCTTGGACAAAATGAAGTCACGGAAATGACCGAGCACACTATCTTGGACAAAATGAAGTCACGGAAATGACCGAGCACACTATCTTGGACAAAGGGAAATCACGGAAATGACCGAGCACACTACCTTGGACAAAATGAAGTCACGGACAAAATGAAGTCACGGAAATGACCGAGCACACTATCTTGGACAAAATGAAGTCACGGAAATTACCGAGCACACTATCTTGAACAAAGGGAAATCACGGAAATGACCGAGCACACTACCTTGGACAAAATGAAGTCACGGAACTGACCGAGCACACTATCTTGGACAAAGTGAAATCACGGAAATGACCGAGCACACTATCTTGGACAAAATGAAGTCACGGAAATGACCGAGCACACTATCTTGGACAAAGGGAAATCACGGAAATGACCGAGCACACTACCTTGGACAAAATGAAGTCACGGAAATGACCGAGCACACTATCTTGGACAAAGTGAAATCACGGAAATGACCAAGCATACTATCATACATAACATACATATACTAAGCATACTGTTTTATTGTAATTTATTGAATGTTCTAAGTTATTGGTGACCCAGAAGAAGAATGTGTGTGTGTGTGTGTGTGTGTGTGTGGGTGGGTGCGTGGGTGGGTGCGTGGGAGCGTGCGTGCGTGCGTGCGTGTGTGTGTACATCGTTATTGTTAAGTATTTACCTTGTATTTGAGCGGTTTTTAGCTCCGTGTTTCATTGAGTTGTTGATGTTTTATTGTTAATTTTATTGAATGTTTTTATGTAAAGGACGAGCCAGAAAGCAAATTTCTCTACACGGAGTCAATAAAGTTGTATTGTACTGTATTGTATTTACAAAGTAAAATCACGAAAATGACCGAGCAGACAGACTGGTTTGGGAATAGTCCTGGACAAAGTGAAGTATCGAAAATGACCGAGCACACTGACTATCTTGGACAAATTGGATTCACGGAAATGACCGAAGAGGCAGATTGGTGGTCAAAATAACCACCACAAAAGGATTGCGTATCGGAAGATCTGTAGACTAGAGGGCAAAGCAACCACCACAGGTGGCTTGATTAATAGCGAGGCTCGGAAGATCTGAAGACTGGCAGTGAAAATAACCACCACAAGTGGCGTATTGCGTCTCGGAAGATCAGAGGTGTTTACGGTGTCTGAGAGAACATGTAAGCTTCTAAAGTCCACATAAAATCCATGAGGCATTATGAGAAAAATATTTAAGTTGAAGCTTTTGCTTTGAACTAGCAGCTCCTCTGTTCACTGAACAAACATGTTGAGGGAAGACCATGCAGTCCCTCCCATGGCAACGGGCCTTCCCTCTATAACAACAAACAACAATTATAGGATTGACCCGGAAATGGATCACCCCTTTTCCAGGAAACCGCAATGTGTCATTAAAATGTCACTCCTCAGAAATCGGTGGTAAAGATGAAGATCATAATTATGTCTTTCTTCTGTGACATGAGCGTGGAATTACTAACAGCTTCTGGCGTTCTACCCTTGACGTCAAAATTACTAACAGCTTTTGGCGTTCTACCCTTGACGTCAAAATTACTAACAGCTTCTGGCGTTCTACCATTGACGTCAAAGACGTTTCAAAGCGTGTCAGAGGACTTTGTTAACAACTGGTGCGAAATACTTATTCCCCATTTACCGATTTGGAAGATATTTGGAGACGGAGCAATTTAATTTCACAGGAGGTCAAGTGCACTATCCTTATTCGAGGGGATCATTTCAGCCCCCTGTACCCCTCTGCCTCTCCCCCCCCCCCCCCCCCCCCCCGCCCCCACTCCCCCATCACCTAAGAAACCAATTTGTTTTTAGAAGAAAGAAAAAAAAAGAGCAGAGAAAAAACAAAACAAAACACAAAAACGACAAAAATCATGTACTCATGCCTTGGGCAACTCGTCCACTTGGCAGCCAGCAATGCAGAAAGCATATACAATGCACAAATCCAACAATGGTCACAGTTTCTTGGCACCAGAACAGGAAACTCTGAGTGGAATCAACAGAGGGAGTTTGTATCGTCAGAGAGGCGTCACAGCTAACAATTAAGGAATACAACAACAGTGACCTGAATATTTGACGGTGACGATCACCTGGGATACGAGCATAAAAGAAAATACGATCGGTACATATAAACTGCATCGTATTATGTCACGCTCCAGTGAAGAAGCACACCACCTTCATTACAAACACACAACCTTCATTCTGAATTTCAAATACTTCTGTGAATTTAAAAGTAGGCCAAGGTCATCGAAATCGATGAGGGCATTTACAACACGATAGAGGAAGGTACCAGCGTGAAGAGTTTCAATGATATCGTTCTAAACAGCACCAGTTAAAACGACAACAGAGAGAGACAGGGACAGAGAGAAGAATCACACACACACACACACACACACAACACACACACACACACACACATACACACGCACACGCACGCACACACGCACGCACGCACGCACGCACGCACGCACGCACGCACACACACACACACACACACACACACACACACACTCAAACACACGCGCGCGCGCGCGCGCACACACACACTAACACACAAACAATCCTGGTGTTAGTTATACATCACAATTACGCGCTTTTTGGCACACGCTGTTGCAAAGAAAATAAATACGAATACAGGTATTGTGTCACGCGAGGTTGTGTTTTTCTTCTTCTTCTTCTTCTTCTTTTATCTTTCTTTCTTTCTTTCTTTCTTTTTCAAAGGCTGGAACATACCCACTGTTTCACAGGATTCATGGGAATGCTGTTCCGACACTCCTGATCCTTGAGAACATGTCTTTGAGAAAAGACGGCGGCAAAATAGTTGATCATTGAAACATACAGACAAACACAGCGTCTCAAAGAAATTAACAAATAAGAGAGTAAAAACGTAAGAAGAAGAAGAAGAAGAAGAAGAAGAAGAAGAAGAAGAAGAAGAGAAGGAGTGAAGAAGAAGAAGCAGAAGAAGAAGAAGAGATGGTTGTTTGGTTGGTTGACGACTAACGTCCCGACACCCACATAGGGTCACCAAGACACGATGGAGGTACAGTGACACTCACCTTCGTCAGGAGTGCACGGAACATCTGTGCTCACAAAACGTTGTCAACAAAACGGGGTGCTTACATTCAGATTTAAAAACAAGCAAATTCGACAAAGTCACGATTTAGGATAAAAGGCACACATACAGACACATATATGTACACATATAATTTGTATACCCCTTAGGCACCCTTTAAACTCATTCCACTCCCACCCGCCCCCCAAGCACCCTTTACACCCTTCCCACCCCCACCCCACCCCCAGACGCCCTTTACACCCATCCCATCCCCACCCCACCACCAGGTGCCCTTTAAACCCACCCCACCCCCATGTGCCCTTTAACCCCTCCTACACCCAACCCCACCCGCAGGGGCCCTTTAAACCCATCCCACCCTCACCCCCATGTGCCCTTTAAACCCATCCCACCACCACCCCCACCCACAGGCGCCATTTAAACCCCTCTCATTCCCACCCCCACCCCCAGGCGCCCTTTAAACCCCTCCCAACCCACCTCCACCACTAGGCGTCCTTTAAAATCATCCCCCCCCACCCCCAGGTGCCCTTTAAACCCCTCACACCCCCACCCCCTCCGCAGGGGCCCTTTAAACCCCTCTCACCCCCGCCCAACCCCCAGGCGCCCTTAAACTCATCCCACTCCCACCCCACCCCCAGGCGCCCTTTAAACCCTCCCACCCTCACCCCAGGCGCCTTTTAAACCCATCCCACCCCCACCCGCCCCCAACCCCGTTCCTCTAACACACATAATCATGTTCGTCTGATTTCTTCTTTTAATACAGGTCTTCCCCGACCCCCACCTTTAAAAGAGATAAACATAGGCACTTGTCAGTGACCCGCCGCCTTTTTCACACGACACGCTAACTGACTCGGGTCGGTCGGCTAATAATAGACGATTTCCGGAAATAACAGGCGAAGATAATTTGACAGTGTTTTCTTACTCCGGGAGAGTGAAGTCCCCTGAATGGAGGCGGCAGCGGAGAAGAACCGATCTGCGACAGTTTCAGATCTTCAGGCATAGACCTATTATAATTTATAATTGACTACCAGCTGGGGGAACCTACTATCCGATCTGCACGTTCCCCGCGAGCAATGAGTGTTTGATCGGCATTTCTGATGCCTTTTCTGCCTTTTGTTTACGGGTGTCCGTCATCTTCCCCACGTGCTCACTGTACCCCAACAAAAACGTGCCTACTCTGCGCTACACCCGCAGGCATGGACCTATATACACAGGTCCATGCCCGAAGGTACTTACCGAGTGCAGTCCCCTGGGTTTCCGAAGATCGTCTATTGCTATGTCCTAGTCCCCCACGCTCCGAGATGGAAAAAGAGCAGACATGAGCGGATGATTATGGTTGGTCATCTTAAGGACACTTACATTTATCTTTACAAAATCCTGCGTCAGAAAATAATTGGTCAGTTCTTTCTTTGGCTTAATTGTCACCTGATCAATAGTCCCTTTGGTCATTTGCTTGGAATTACGTGTGTGTCAGCTCGCTCTCTCTCTCTCTCTCTCTCTCTCTCTCTCTCTCTCTCTCTCTCTCTCTCTCTCTCTCTCTCTCTCTCGCTCTCTCATCCGATGGGAGTGGGTTGGGGATTGTGCATATGTATGGGTGATAGATAAATTACTTGTGTCAATACAATCATTACAATGTCCTTTGAGTACACAACATTGAGGGTGTATGGATGTGTTAGGATATGCGTTTTCATGTTATCCTGCGTGTATGAGATACAGATCAGAAGAAATTAACTATGTGTATGGATATGCATATTATATACAAATGCATGTTTGTTTTTGCGACTGTAAATAATGTTGTTGCTGTTTTCTTGTGTAGGTGTAACTTGTAGACATATTGTATCTTAATAATTATTAGATCATTCTAATATCACTTAAGTAAAAAGACTTTAATTAGAAAGGGAAAAAACGAAGAAGAGCAGAGAAGAGCTGGGCTTACATGTAAGCTGCATGTGCAGGCACAAGAGACGGTCTTCATAAGCCATAGACTTTAGGCAGTAGCTGAGAGAGATATTGATAAGACAGACAGATAGACGGTCAGACAGGCACGCAGGCAAACAGACTGACAGACTGGAGAGAGACAGACCGTCATAACTATATTTTCAGAACATTTCTCTCGCGACTGTTCGTGGCACAGGCAACTGATCTGTTCAGTGACAAAAAAAATAAAAATAACACAAGTAATAACATCTTCCCACTTATCACATCTAAATCGAAAGAAGAAGAAGAAGAAAGAAGAAAAAGAAAGAAAGAAAGGGAGAAAGAAAAAAGGAGGAGAGAGAGAGAGAGAGAGAGAGAGAGAGAGAGAGAGAGAGAAAAGAAGACATCACACAGGTATTCATGAACAATTTGGAAAGAGCATGCATGTCCACGTGTAGTGACACAAATGGAGGCCAGGTCAAGCAACACGCGCAATTAGGAAACAAATTCACGTCACGAGAGTGACGTGCCACGAAGAGAAAGCATGACGTACGTCGTTCACAATAACTATTCACCGATCCGGCAATCCGTGAGTGCTGCTAGGAAGTGACGTCACGTCAAATGGAAGCTCGTTTCAGGCTGCACAGTTCTTTCCACATCACAGCAATGTTTTCCTCCGCGTCTGTCACTCTCTCCTCTGTCTCGTACTGCTGTTTGGCCAATCTCGCCCCTCCTCCTCCTACACCTTGAGAAGGGCTGGCAAAGTTTCTATCCTTCTTGGAAAATCGTAGACTTTTGAAAAACCTGGATTTTCGCCGGAACTTTCCGGAACGAAGGTTGTAGCAGGAGCAGGAGCATACAGAAATCCGATCTGCTACTTCCGGCTGTTCATGCGATGCCATGACGACCTCTCCTTTTGTCGGAATCACCTCGTCGTCCAATCGGATGGAAGTAATGGCCGCCGTGGCAATCTCCATGTCGACGCACTGATCTGTAACATCGACGACGACACAAACTTTGATTTCAACAACACTGATTGTGTGGCATGTATGTGTGTGAGCATTTTTGTGTTGCCCTTTTATGTCTACTGTCATGAAGATTAAAAAGAAAAAAAGAAGAAAAAAGAAAAGAAAAAGAAAAAAAGAAAAAAAGAAAAAAGAAACAACAACAAAAAAACAAAAACAAAAACAAAAAATATAAAAGAGAGAAGAAACAACAACGACAAAACGTATTTAGTCCATCAAAATCGTCTATTGTTATATAGTTTGGGATTCTCAACAACGGGGACTTTAATTTCTGCTGACGTGAAACCCCATTTCGGGATTATCAATAAATTATTATTATTATTAACTAGCGAACAATTCGAATAGCCTACACGCCGATTCAGGTGGTGTTCACACAGGGATGGAACAGCGGAGGGCATCGACTTCAATGATATGAGCGTCAAGTCAAGTACTTTTTTGTTCCATTCAAAGGGAAACGCGTGTGCCACACATAAATAACAAACAACAAGGACATACAACTTACATGTATAAGAAATTAGTGTCGACACAGACACATACACCGATAAGAAAATAATTGTGTGGTTCCACATTAAATTTTTCGATGATGTGGGTTCAACATAAACACTTACACCGATAAGAAGAAAATATGGTTCCACA
>JABMCL010000320.1:245000-247500 GCA_018857735.1 Alviniconcha marisindica
TTCGAACAGTGTCAAAAGAAAAGAAAAGCGAGAGAGAGAGAGAGAGAGAGAGAGAGAGAGAGAGAGAGAGAGAGAGAGAGAGAGAGAGAGAGTTGCAGGCATTAATGTCCTGCACATAATCACTGACTGGCATTGTGACTGACAATTACGACGACACGCCACTCCCATGCACACGGCAGTCGAGGAGTGTTTCGTTCCGGGCTGCTGAACACCGTTCTTTTGACTCAATGCGAGTGTGTTTCCATCGGGGGATAGGCTTGCTATAGCTATTAATCTCTTCCTTGCCAAAGAATGTGTGCTGCTGATGCTAAAAAAAAAAAAAATTTTTTATTGGAGAAGGATCCAGCCATCCAGAACACTTCATTTTCTTCAACTTTGGTTCTCCACACAGCACAGGCTGTACCTGTACCTTGTATTTGTACCATGTGCTTAGGATAGTCTCTATGGACAAGATTTTGCGCTTTACAAATACCTTTATTATTATTATTATTATTTACTCAAATGACAGGTGAGCATTACCGTAGGCGACTCAGGACTTTTTGTTATAGTTGTGTTTGTGTGGCGTCTTTCGAGTACTAATTAACTCCCTTGTGTGTTGATTTTGGTTCTCCACAGTTTTGTATGAAAAGTCCTAATTCGAGCAGGACGTCCGATGACGTCTTAGAAACAAAGAGAAAACGCTTCTGCAGGGACCACATAATATGATTTCACAAGGGCAAACAAAAAACACTTCGTCAAGGACCACGCAATAATTATGATTTGACTCGGGCAAACAGAAAACACTTCGTCAAAAGACTACATGATTTCACAAGGGCAAACAGAAAACACTTGGTCAAGGACCACAATCGTCATAATATGACTTTCCAAGGGCAAACAGAAAACACCCCATCAAAGACCACATGATGTCACACGGGCAAGCAGAAAACACTTTGTCAAGGACCACATAATATGATTCCACAAGGGCAAACAGAAGACACTTGGCCAAGGACCACGTAATATGATTTCACAAGGGCAAACAGAAAACACTTGGTCAAGGACCACATTATGATTTCAGAAGGGCAAACAGAAAACATTTGGTCAAGGACCGCATGATTTCACAAGGGCAAACAGAAAACGCTTCGTCAAGGACCATATAATATGATTTCACAAGGGCAAACAGAAAACACTTGGTCAACGACCACATAATATGATTTCACAAGGGCAAACAGAAAACACTTGGTCAACGACCACATAATATGATTTCAAAAGGGCAAACAGAAAACACTTTGTCAAGGACCACATAATATGATTTTCCAAGGGCAAACAGAAAACACTTCGTCAAGCACCACATAATATGATTTCATAAAGACAAACAGAAAACACTTCATCAAAGACCACATGATTTCACAAGAGCAAACAGAAAACGCTTTGTCAAGGACCACATAATATGATTTTCCAAGGGCAAACAGAAAACGCTTTGTCAAGGACCACATAATATGATTTCACAAGAGCAAACATAAATGGCTTTGTCAAGGACCACATAACATGATTTCACGCCGACAAACAGGAAACACTTCGTCAAAGACCACATAATATGATTTTCCAAAGGGAAACAGAAAACACTTCATCAAGGACCACAGGTTTTCACAAGGGCAAACAGACAACGCTTTGTCAAGGACCACATAATATGATTTCACGAGAACAAACAGGAAACATTTCGTCAAGGACCACATAATATGATATCACAAGGGTAGTGAAAGGGGTCAGCCGTGAGTGCCCTGGGAGACACGGACCGAAGGAAGACGACAGTTTTATATTATGTATATTACTTCCGACTGTTACAGGCACACGACAGCAGGGGAAGACATACGGGCTTTGGCGGGCGGCTTCTCAGCTGAACGCGCAGGCAGCCAGAAGCAGACACACTCACAACGACCGAAACATACCGAGTAAAGAAACAGAAATACTCAAACGAAAGCTAAAACAAAGACGAAAATGGAGAAGAAAACTGAGCAACAAAGAAAACAAACAAAGGAAATAATGAGAGACAGACAGACAGACAGACAGACAGACAGAAACAGAGACAGAGACACAGAGAGAGAGAGAGAGAGAGAGAGAGAGAGAGAGAGAGAGAGAGAGAGAGAGAGAGAGAGAGAGAGAGAGAAGAAGAAGAAGAAGAAGAAGAAGAAGAAGAGAAGATGATGATGATGATGATGATGATGATGATGATAAACACAACCTAAAAATGTAGGCAAAAGAAAGAAAGGCCAACGGTGAACAGTTTTGCCTTGGTACCCAGGAATTCGGTAAGTACGTTGTGACAGTGCAAGTCCCACAAGAGCCGGGCCCTGGAGGGTGGAGGGTGGCGGGGGTGAGGGTGGGTGGACGGAGGAGACGAAAGGCGGGGAGAGAAGGAGACAACTGAATTCCTTCTATTTCAGGCGAGAACTTTTAACTGCATTACATCTCTCCTTCAGGGAGCCGCACGCCATTCTTTCTACTGACACTTCCTCCTTTCCGC
>JABMCL010000320.1:252500-255000 GCA_018857735.1 Alviniconcha marisindica
CCGAAATTATATAGTAAACATGTGGAAGATCCAACGAATCGATAATGAAAGGACAACCAAAATTTCATGATAATGAGATGATAAGGAACCAATAACGAAACAACTAAAGAATGATTACGAAGAGACATGCACATGATAAAGACATGATCCCATAAGGATGGGGCGGGGATAGCTCAGTGGTTAGAGCGCCGGACTCGTGATTGAAAGGTCGCGGGTTCGAATCCCTGCAGGAGCGGCGGGAGAATTTTCTTCTCCAGGGTCGACTTTCTGTGCTGACTCTTATTTCGGTATCCGTTCCTCCCCCGTGTTACCGCAGTAGCACGTAAAAGATCCCGGTCATTCTGCCAAAAATGCAGGTGGCAGGTTACAGCTAAACACGCATACACCTTACGTATGTGGCTTTGCATGAAGTGACATGAAGCATGGTTGTATGATGTACACAGACCTTGGGCCGAGACGGCAGCAGTTTCATGTGGCACCAGCCATGCCAGCGCTGTAAGTACACCACTTCGGTGGATATTCAAAAAAACGCGCTATAAAAAGCTAGTCACTCATGTAGAATTACATGCGAGCGCAGTGAGTCTGCTCAAGAGAGCGGAGAATAGCGCTATATAAGCGATCATCAATCATCAATCAATAAGGAAAACAACAAATCCCTGAGACAGGAACAGATAAAAAAGGTTAAGGATAACAACAAATCATAACAAAATGGGTATCGGTACAACATGGAGCCTAACGTAATGAAGATGAAACGAAGGCCAAACCAAAAGCCAAACACAAAGCCATACTGAGACAATAGCTAAAGAAAATCCAATATAATGAACGAAATCACAGCAAAACAAAAACAAGAACGAGGACAGGAACAA
Source organism: Alviniconcha marisindica (assembly GCA_018857735.1). Classification (NCBI taxonomy): domain Eukaryota; kingdom Metazoa; phylum Mollusca; class Gastropoda; family Provannidae; genus Alviniconcha; species Alviniconcha marisindica. The sequence goes on from JABMCL010000320.1 coordinate 253,367, forward strand.
AACGAAACATTAATAAGAGGCAGAAACGAGAAATACTTACAGAACGAACAACGCTATATGATATTAAAAGAAATGAGAAGAAGAAAAAAAGGCGTCCGGAATAACTATCTCAAAGACACATTGACCGCAACAAAACAGCTTTACGATGCTTTCGAATTTTCGAAGAGCTCATCGTTTCAAGCCGAAGGATGGATCCATTTTTATCAACTTCCATCTCGACGCCACTACTCCCAGAGCATAACATAAAATTGTTTACGACAGTGGGCCAACGTTATACTGACAGGCAACACAGTCAGTGTTGCTCCACGTCTGTGCACTGAAAGCACTGTGTGTGCTAGCGTCAGCTAGAATGCATTACAGCAAACACATAGGATATAGTGATGTTCACTCGCATCGAACGGTACGCGTACATAGTTTTGTTCATTCCCATGTTACATTGATGGCATGTTTCAAAGCAAATGTCCTTTTAAGGGCAATAAAGTATTATCTTTTATACACACACACACACACACACACACACACACACACCACACACACACACACACACACACACACACACACACACCAGAGATAGAGAGACAGACATAGAGCGAGTAAGTAAGTAAGTAAGTAAGTAAGTGTTGGTGTTTTACGCCGTCAACCGGTACGGTTATATCAGGGCGAGACATAGAACGAGCAGAAAGACTCGAGAAAAGTTCAAAAAGAAAGAAAAAGCAGAGAGAAAGAGAGACTGCCAAAAACACGGCGAAAGATTGGGGAACAAAGATGAGAGAGCGCGTGGGCGAGAGAGAGAGAGAGAGAGAGAGAGAGAGAGAGAGAGAGAGAGAGAGAGAGAGAGAGAGAGAGAGAGATGTTGTCGGTGATGTTCATCGCTTTTATATAGCGCTGTTCTCGGATCTCGAGCAGACTCACTGCGCTCGCATGTGATTTTACGTGAGTGATTAGAGAGAGGGAGTGAGGGAGGAGGAGAAAGGAGGGTGGAGGTGGGGGGGAGTGAGAGAGAGCGACAGGGACAGAGACAGAGAGAGGGAGGGGGGCAGAAAGACAGAGAGACAGATGGAGACAGACAGAGGCAGAGATTGCCAGAGACAGAGATACAGAGACAAAGAGAGAGACAGAGAGAGGTACAGAGAGACACAGAGTCACACAGAGACAGAGAGAGAGACAGAGACAGAGAATGATGTAGATACATACAGACACATTCTACACAGAGACACGCTTCAGACATGTAATGCCAGACAAAGACAGCTCAACATACAGAAACTACTCTACGCTACCTAACAGACACCACAGACCGACGGTCAGAGACAGAGGAGAAGAGGCGGAGACAGAGTCTGGACAGAGTCTGAGTGCACACTGAGGAGCCCACATCCTTATGTATGCAGACTGAGAGAAAGGGGGCGTGTATGTCTAAGAGCGTGTATGTGCGTGTGTGTCATGACTTAGAATTATTGAGATACGTTCTTAGTTATGCGATCGAACGACAGCTTTAATTTCCCGCTGGGATGGATAAAGTATATTATTATCGTTACTGTTATTGCTATCCGACCTTCCACGACGTTCATCGTGAGGAAGCGCAGCACGAGCAGGTTCATGGCGGCTGACAGCACGGTGAGGCCGATGAGGATGAAGAT
>JABMCL010000320.1:267500-287500 GCA_018857735.1 Alviniconcha marisindica
GCGGCCTTGATCTAGACTTTTCCCCAATGATCGGGCTGCACGGGCTCGCGACCTACTTTGGTACATTACACTGCCATTGAGTCTGCTGTCTGACAGAGCTCAGGATCTGTGTGAAAGTCGAGGTGGCCGTCCTGGGCTCCCGTCGCTAATACGCCTACGGTTTCTGTGGACGTAAAGCAACACTCACACCAAAGGTACTGACTTCAGAGCTCAGGAGCTGTGTGAAAGTCGAGGTGGCCGTCCTGGGCTCTCGTCCCTAATAAGCCTACGGTTTCTGTGGACGTAAAGCAACACTCAACCAACTGTTGTCTGCTGAACACACGACCAGCTACATAATACGTATGGTCTCTGATAATCAATTTCTGATTCGCCGGGGCAAACATTCTGGCAGGAACCAAAATGGCCATTCAGGGACTGTTGGCACCTCTACACTTTGTTTTTGCATGCGTATGGTGCACCATGCCAAGCGTGGGGTGCCTGCCGATCGCTTGTATATAGCGCTATTCTCCGCTCTCCAGCAGACTCACTGCGCTCTTTTCGTATGTGATTCTGAACGAGTAACTATAGCCTTTATAGCGCGTTTTTGAATAACCATCCAGCTGGTCTTATACCGCTATTTGGTTGTTGCACGGCTGGTGCCGCGTGATGCTGCGGCCGTTTCGGCGCACGTTCTGTGTACATCATACAACCCCTGCACCAGTTTACATTCTCACCTCATGCAAGCTAAGCCACACATGTAGGGTGCAAAATATGTGTTTAATTAACCTGACACCTGCACTTTTGGCAGAATGACCGGGGTTTTTTAGGCGCTACTGTGGTGTGCAACTAGGTGGGTAAGCAGCTGCGTGTGTGGGTGACAGGCAAAACCAGTGAGGCAGAGGACGGAAGCAGAGAGTTAATGAACGCGCTCACTCAAGCTGATGGACTTTCCGGCCCTACACGAGCCGAAGGTGCCGCACGCACAAAGCCGGCAGTCGATCAACAGCAGACATCCGACAGACACAACTGGACAGCCAATGCCTTAAGTCAACTACAAAGGTCATACGGAGCGGCGGGAGAATTTTCTTCTCCAGGGACACCTTTCTGTGCTGACTCTTATTTCGGTATCCGTTCCACCCCCGTGTTACCGCAGGACCACGTAAAAGATCCCGGTCATTCTGCAAAACGTGCAGGTGGCAGGTGGCAGGTTACAGCTAAACACGCATACACCTTACGTATGTGACTTTGCATGAAGTGACATGGTGCATGGTAGTATGGTGTGCACAGAACACGCCGAGATGGCAGCAGTTTCATGTGGCACCAGCCATGCCAGCGCTGCAAGTACACCACTTCGGTGGATAGTCAAAAACGCGCAATAAAAAGCTAGTCACTCATGTAGAATCACATGCGAGCGCAGTGAGTCTGCTTGAGAGTGGAGAATAGCGCTATGTAAAGGCGATCAACATCATCATATCAGGGCAAAGCAAAAATTAATTCATTAAATTACAAGTCTGGTTGACTGTTTGTGTCACGCAGCGACTTTCAGTTTGAAGATGATTGGTTAGTTAGTTAGTTATTTAGTCAGTCAGTCAGTCAGTCAGTCAGTCAGTCAGTCAGTCAGTTAGTTAGTTAGTTAGTTAAACGTCCTGCCCACCACACAGGGTCACATCAGGACGAACCACAATTCAAACTTATTTTACACCAGTTCCAAACACAAGTCACTAAATCTCAAGCTTGTTTGATTTACATTTACAACGACAACACCCGTGTACAAACAGTGTACAATAACAAACGTTTCGGTACGTTACAAACCAATTTCCCTTCCAGTTCTTATGGCCTATTTTATGTTCCACTGGTACTCACACGGGAACTTAGTTAAGGGATGGGACATGGTAGTGCAAAATGGACCCAAACCTCTTGTATCTAAGAGTTTGGGATTTGGGTGTATTTAAAAGGTTATGTCTTAGAGAATCCAGCCAATATGTTGTTACATCGCTTGCGACTATGAGCATGAGAAGGGTGACCTATTTTATTCCGTGGACCCGCACCGGAAACTGCGTTAGCTATAACACAGTCAAAAGGCAGGGAGAGGAACTGGAATCCAATGGGGGTGAATGGATCGGGAAGATGGACATTCGGACAAGAAAGAAAGTGAATAAACCTTAACACTGCTTTCTTCGTCAGCGGTATCCAGCCACGGCCAGTCACTCGCAGCCACATCCGGGTTCTTCGCATTTAAAAAGAAAGTCAACATGTGGTTCACTTTCAGGACACAGCTCGGCGTCGGAAGGGAGGGCGAAGGAGAGAGAGAAGGAGAGACAGAAACAGACTGACGGAAACAGACAGACTGAGACAGCGGGAGAGAGGGGGGGGGGGAGGGGGGGGGGAGGAGAGAAGGGGGGGGGGGAGAAAGTAGGGAGAGAGGGGGGGAGGGGAGAAAGGGGGGGGGGGGCAGAAAAATAAAGGGGGGGGGGTGGAGGAAGGGGAGAAGAGGGGGGGGGGGGGGGGAGGGGGGAGGGAGAGGGGGGGGGGAGAAAGTAGGGGAGAGGGGGGGGGAGGGGAGGAGAGGGGGGGGGGGCAGAAAGTGGAGAGAGAGGGGGGGGGGGAGGGAGGAGGGGGGGGGGGGAGGAGAGGGGGGGGAGGGAAGGGGAAGAGGGGGGGGAAAAAGGGAGGAGGGGAAAGGGGGGGGGAAGAGAGGGGGGGGAAAGAGGAGAGAGAGGGAGGGGGGGGGGGGCAGAAAATAAGAGAGGGGGGGGGGGAGAGAGGGGGGGGGGGCAGAAAATAGGGAGAGAAAGGGGGAGGGTGGGGGGGGGGGAGGGGAAAGGGGGGGAGGGGGGAGAGGGGGGGGGGCAGAAAGAGGGGAGAGAGGGGGGGGGGGAGAGAGAGGGGGGGGGCAGAAAGTAGGGAAGAAGGGAGGGGGGGGGGGGGGGGGGGAAAAGTAGGGGGGGGGGGGGGGAGAGAGGAGGGGGAAAGAGAGAAAGGGGGGAGGGGGAGAGAGGGGGGGGGGGGGCAAAAAAATGGGGAGAGAGAGAGGGGGGAGGGCGGAGGAGAGAGAGGGGGGGGAGGGGAGAGAGAGACAAGGGCGACAGGCCGAAAGACCGACAGATACAGAAAGGCAGCGAGAGATGGGGGTGGGGGCAGAAAGTAGGAAAGAGAGGGGGGGGGGGGAAAAAAACAACAAACGGACAGGAGGGAGAGAGGGAGGGGGGGCAGAGACGGGCAAAAAGACACAGAGAGGCAAAAGGAGAGGGGGTGGACAGAGACAGACAGACAGAGACAGACAGACAGAGACAGAGAGGCAATGAGAGAGAGGGGGGACAGATACAGAGAGGACAGAGAGGCAATGAGAGAGAGGGGGGACAGATACAGACAGACAGAGACAGAGAGGCAATGAGAGAGAGGGGGGACAGATACAGACAGACAGAGACAGAGAGGCAATGAGAGAGAGGGGGGACAGATACAGAGCAGAACAGAGAGGCAATGAGAGAGAGGGGGGACAGATACAGAGACAGAGAGGCAATGAGAGAGAGGGGGGACAGATACAGACAGAGAGACAGAGAGGCAATGAGAGAGAGGGGGGACAGATACAGACAGAGACAGAGAGGCAATGAGAGAGAGGGGGGACAGATACAGACAGAGAGACAGAGAGGCAATGAGAGAGAGGGGGGACAGATACGACAGAGACAGAGAGGCAATGAGAGAGAGGGGGGACAGATACAGAGAGACAGAGAGGCAATGAGAGAGAGGGGGGACAGATACAGACAGACAGAGACAGAGAGGCAATGAGAGAGAGGGGGGACAGATACAGACAGACAGAGACAGAGAGGCAATGAGAGGAGAGGGGGGACAGATACAGGAGACAGAGAGGCAATGAGAGAGAGGGGGGACAGATACAGACAGAGAGACAGAGAGGCAATGAGAGAGAGGGGGGACAGATACAGACAGAGACAGAGAGGCAATGAGAGAGAGGGGGGACAGATACAGACAGAGAGAGACAGAGAGGCAATGAGAGAGAGGGGGGACAGATACAGACAGAGAGACAGAGAGGCAATGAGAGAGAGGGGGGACAGATACAGACAGAGAGACAGAGAGGCAATGAGAGAGAGGGGGGACAGATACAGACAGAGACAGAGAGGACATGAGAGAGAGGGGGGACAGATACAGACAGACAGAGACAGAGAGGCAATGAGAGAGAGGGGGGACAGATACAGAGGACAGAGAGGCAATGAGAGAGAGGGGGGACAGATACAGACAGAGAGACAGAGAGGCAATGAGAGAGAGAGGGGGACAGATACAGACAGAGACAGAGAGGCAATGAGAGAGAGGGGGGACAGATACAGACAGAGACAGAGAGGCAATGAGAGAGAGGGGGGACAGATACAGACAGAGAGACAGAGAGGCAATGAGAGAGAGGGGGGACAGATACAGACAGAGAGACAGAGAGGCAATGAGAGAGAGGGGGGACAGATACAGACAGAGACAGAGAGGCAATGAGAGAGAGGGGGGACAGATACAGACAGAGACAGAGAGGCAATGAGAGAGAGGGGGGACAGATACAGACAGAGAGACAGAGAGGCAATGAGAGAGAGGGGGGACAGATACAGACAGAGACAGAGAGGCAATGAGAGAGAGGCAGAACAGACAGAGGACAGAGAGGCAATGAGAGAGAGGGGACAATACAGACAGAGACAGAGAGGCAATGAGAGAGAGGGGGGACAGATACAGAAGAGACAGAGAGGCAATGAGAGAGAGGGGGGACAGATACAGACAGACAGAGACAGAGAGGCAATGAGAGAGAGGGGGGCAGAACAGAGAAGGCAATGAGAGAGAGGGGGGACAGAACGAGACAGAGAGGCAATGAGAGAGAGGGGGGGCAGATACAGACAGAGAGACAGAGAGGCAATGAGAGAGAGGGGGGACAGATACAGACAGAGACAGAGAGGCAATGAGAGAGAGGGGGGACAGATACAGACAGAGACAGAGAGGCAATGAGAGACAGGGGGGACAGATACAGACAGAGAGACAGAGAGGCAATGAGAGAGAGGGGGACAGATACAGACAGAGAGACAAGAGGCAATGAGAGAGAGGGGGGACAGATACAGACAGAGAGACAGAGAGGCAATGAGAGAGAGGGGGGGCAGATACAGACAGAGAGACAGAGAGGCAATGAGAGAGAGGGGGGACAGATACAGACAGAGACAGAGAGGCAATGAAGAGAGAGGGGGGACAGATACAGACAGAGACAGAGAGGCAATGAGAGAGAGGGGGGACAGATACAGACAGAGAGACAGAGAGGCAATGAGAGAGAGGGGGGACAGATAGAGACAGACAGAGAGACAGAGAGGCAAAGAGAGATGGGGGGGGGGGGGCAGAGACAAACAGAGACAGAGAGGCAAAGAGAGAGAGGGGGGCAGAGACAGACAGAGACAGAGATGCAAAGAGAGAGAGGGGGGGGGGGGGGAGACAAACAGAGACAGAGAGGCAAAGAGAGAGAGAGAGGGGGGGGGGGAGACAAACAGAGACAGAGAGGCAAAGAGAGAGAGTAAGTAAGTAAGAAATTTGGTGCTTTACGCCCAGTCAACCATTACAGTTATCTCAGGACGTAAAACAGAGAAAGAGACAGACAGACAGACAGACAGGAAAAGCAAATAAAATAAGCTGCATAACAGTACACGGTATTCTCTGCGCTCGCAGCATCCCTTCGCGCCGAGAGGCTTAGAGAGGGAATTAGGTGAAATGTGACCACCACCACCACCACCACCACCAGCAGCAGCAGCAGCAGCAGCAGCAGCAGCCTTTCAATTATCAGCTTGTCCCTGATAGGGCGGGCACGTGTTTAAATCTGTTCCGTCTCATCCCACAGACCTTCCGCTGCCTTATCGCTATTGATTGTTTGGCTTCCCGGGCCATCCACGGCTGGATGCATATGTCCAGCTGAACCTGACGGCGTCTGTTTGGTCGATGGTCACGACTTCCCAGCACTGACCGTGCCAACGCGCCATAGGGGGCCGTGTCCATCATGGAGAGGATATTTCACTGCTTCAAATTAGGGACTCGATGTCGGAGCTAGAGAAGTGCGTGCGTGCGTGCGTGCGTGCGTGTGTGTGTTTGTGTGTGTGTGTGTGTGTGTGTGTGTGTGTGTGTGTGTGTGTTGTGTGTGTGTGTGTGTGTTGTGTGTGTGTGTGTGTGTGTGTGTGTGTGTGTGTGGTGTGTGTGTGTGTGTGTGTGTTTGTGTGGTGCGGTGTGTGTGTGTGTGTGTGTGTGTGTGTGTGTGTGTGTGTGTGTGTGTGTGTGTGTGTGTGTGTGTGTGTGTGTGTGCCCACTTAGAACAGTCTCTACATTACTACTACTACTACTACTACTACTACTACTACTACTACTACTACTACTACTAACATAATCACTAATCGATCAAATAAGTCAGAACACCCATACACACCCGCTCCTCCAAACACACACACACACACACACACACACACACACACACACACACACACACACACACACACACACACACACACACACACACACACACACACACACACGCAGAGAGAAGAGCATACACCAGAGGGACGAAGCAAGAAGCTTTGCTGAAAAAGAACTTTGGGGGCATGTCTAAAATAATGTTGCTGAGACAAGGAATGACCAAAACTGTAATGAAGATCATTTCATGCAGAGGAACCTGCACGTAATCACAGTGATAGCGATGTAAAAGATGACAGCGAATGTTAACTGCGTGCCGTCCTTGTAAAGAATACAGCAATGACAACAACATCACCAACAAATAACATCAGCAACACAAGCCAACAACACACCGATGTCAGTGACGGGGAATATAAGGCGTCGGAGTATCTTCACTGTAAACTGACCTTGTAAGAAACACAACGATGACGCCATCAGCAACATCAGCAACACAAGCCCCCAACAAACCGGCGAAGACATCATCAGCACAAGCCCCCAACATACCGATGGTGGCGTTTATCAGTGATGGCGAAATATCAGGCGTCGGAAAAGCTCCACTGCAAACTGACCTCGTAATGAACACAACGGTGACGACATCAGCAACATCAGCAACACAAGACCCCAACATACCGATGGTGGCGTTGTCAGTGATGGCGAATATAAGGCGTCGGAGAAGCTCCACTGCAAACTGACCTCGTAAGGAACACAACGGTGACGCCATCAGCAACACAAGCCCCCAACATACTGGTGGTGGCGATGTCAGTGATAGCAAATATAAGGCGTCGGAGAAGCTCCACTGCAAACTGGCCTCGCAAGGAACACAAACCGTGATGGCATCAGCAACATCAGCAACAGCAACACAAGCCCTCAACCCACCGACGGTCGTATATAATGATGGTAAGGTGGAAGTAGAAAGCGTCAGCCAGCAAGCACTGCGTGGCGGCCTTCGAAGGGAACGTAACAACGACAGCGGCGACATCAGCAACATAGCCGATGGTGGTGACGACTGCCAGGATCAAGTAGAAAGCACCAGCGAACCCCAGCTGTGTTCCGGCCTAGTGAGAACAACTTACAACAACGGCAAAGATAAGACCATCAACAACAGCGATATCATCATCAACTACATAAGCCTTCCACTCTCACTGGGCAAAGTAAAAAGCTCCAGCGAACTTCCACGGTGTGCCGGCGTTGTAAGGAACACTCCAATGACGAAAACAACAACAACTCACTGATGGTGGTGATGACGGTGAGCGCGAAGTAGAAAGCTCCAGCGAACTTCCACTGTGTTCCGGCCTTGCATGGAACACACCAACGACAACCACCACCACCACCACAACCAACAACAACAACAACAACAACAACAACAACAACAACAACAACAACAACAACAACAACAACAACAACAACAACACAAGCCCTCCACTCATTGGTGGTGGAGATGACGGTGAGCGCGAAGTAGAAAGCTCCAGCGAACTTCCTCTGGGTCCCGGCCTTGTAAGGAGCACACCAACGACAACAACTGACAACAACAACAACAACAACACAAGCCCCCAACTCACCGATATGGTAATGACGGTGAGCGCGAAGTAGAAAGCGCCAGCGAAATTTCATTGTGTCCCGGCCTTGTAAGGAAACGCCAACGGCAACAACAACAACAACAACACCTACAAGCCCCCAACTCACAAAGGAGATGATGACGGTGAGGGCGAAGTAGAAAGCTCCAGCGAACTTCCACTGCGACTCGGCTTGTAAGGAACACACCACCAGCACCAAGAACAACAACAACAACTCACCGATGGTGGTGATGACGGTGAGCGCGAAGTAGAAAGCTCCAGCGAACTTCCACTGCGTTCCGGCCTTGTAAGGAACACACCAACGACAACAACAACAACAACAACAACTCACCGATGGTGGTGATGACGGTGAGTGCGAAGTAGAAAGCTCCAGCGAACTTCCACTGCGTTCCGGCCTTGTAAGGCACGAGTCGCACCACGTTTTTCCGCATGAGCTCCAGGTCCTCGGAGGAGATGTTGTACTTCTCCTGGATCATCAGTTCCTTCTCTGTCAGGGTCCGGTTGTTCTCCACCTCGAACTCGGACTCTAGGGCGTCGAAGACCGCAGCGCCCACCAGCAGATAGGTGAAGCAGCACACAATCAGCGACAGAGTCCGCACGTTCTGCTTATCCATTATGTTTCTCATCCAGGCGAACTACGTGGTGGCGGAGGCCGCTTTGACGCCGAAAGAGACGTCTGGGTGTAGCGATGAAACAGGAAGAGGTTTTGGGGTCACGTCTGGGGCCCCCCAGGGCTTGATCAACCCTTTTTTTTTTAATTTATTTTTATTTTTTATTCCAGTTTCACTTATTCCAGTTTTTTTGTTTTTTGTTTTTTTGTCCCTCTCTGTACAGTCTTCAGGTTACATCAACGTATCAGAAATCGATGCCGCACTGTCTGATTTTAATCTGAGCACGAATTTATGACGAAATGAGACGTCTATTTGAACGTCTTTGATTAAGACACTTGGCGGTTTCATTTCATGACCTTACCTCCGTTTTCAGAAATGCAACGCTGGGTCTGTCCCTGATTCCTGTTTCTTCATGATTAGGTCCCGCCCGAGGCACCAGGTTCTGACTCACAGTCTAGCCTCTGACTTAGGGCATCTAGGTTCTAGAGCGTCTAGATTCTGTCTAAGGAGATCTAGGTTCCGACTAGGGGTGTGTAGATTCTGACTAGGGTTAACCAGGTTATGACTTGGGCTCTGTGTCCTAACACAAGGCGCTAGCTCCGATTTCAACTCAGCGTCAATGTTGTAACCTAGCGACTAGGTCCTGGCACAGAAACTAGACTGCGGCTACTGAACTACGTATACTGACTCCGGAAACAGATTGTGACCTTGGGGCTAGGTCTGATCTAGAGGCTATGTTCTGCTTTGGGGACCTGGTCCGGAATTAGGTTCTAAGTTCCGACCCAGGGTCCAGGTTCCTACTTACCGGCTAGGTCCTAGCTTAAGGACAAGGCTCTGATTTAGGGACTATCGAGGCACTGTCCAAATGCAAATGATCCCCGATGAACTGGCTGCTGTCCAGTCTGGCAGGCAGTTTCGGGACGCCTGAACAATAAAATCTTGGTGTTCTGGAAGAAATCATGCGGAGGATTATTTACAATGATTTACATTCAGAACCATGTTATGGAAATCGTAACTACTTAATGCTCTACTGAAAAACAGATTCTCCTTGGTAAAAGGAATATATTTCATCACATGAATTCGTCTATCACTTTGCGATAGGGCTGTCGATGGCTTGAATGCACGCATAAAGTTCCCGTTGTAACCTTGATTTCAGGATCAAGTCACGAGGCTAGGCTTCATTTCACCGTCAAGACTCCCAGCAAATGCTATTTGAGATTCATGCAGGACTCCTGTAATGTAATTTCTGGTTCATGACCCTTGCTGATCTGACTCAGGGGTTAATGCTACTGTGGGTCAATCGAAGTTCAAGGTTAGGCCCGTGTGAGCTGGTTGTTGCAGTTGGGGACTTCAGTGGAGCAGGTCACACAGCGGAAGCATTGTACTGAAATCCCACCAAGACAGTTCTAGCGGCATCTCGGCGATCTCCTTTGGCACAGCGTCGCGTAGTCTACATATATATTTACACAAGGTCTTCGTTGCTTAAGTGTCACGGGTATTTAATAATTTATTCTGAGTCCTCTCTCATTTTTAAGTGTTAGCATTCGGTTAACGAGCACACTCGTCCGTTTTATTGAACCTACACATACAGGTTTTCAGTCTCACATGTCAGTGTTGTTTGATACACTGAAATATTAACTATAACAAAGTCGAGTCATCAGCTTATTATAACTTCGAATGATTCACATTTCAGCCTCATCCAGGCTATTCCTTTACGAATCAACACAAGAAGTTTATTTCCTTACCTATTCCTTTACGAATCAACACAAGAGGTTTACTTCCTTACCTATTCCTTTACGAAACTCCCCAGCGCACTAGCGAGAAATCACGACATGGTTACGATCACTCAATGTAAAACTAAAACCTTATTTTGTAAATTAAATACTTTGTAGTTCAGCGTGACGTCATTCAGTTGCAAATGTGTTCCATTAAATGCTCTCCTTCGTCTTTTTGCTGTTCGTAGCCGATCTCCTAAATACACAGAGATTGGACGACTGGATTAGCTCCAGAATAACAGCGGAAAATGCATGGCGTCTTCGAAGCACTAAAATATTAATGTGAGGGATGTGAAGCATTTCTTGAAGGAATTGCATGTATCCCCTGTGAGAAGCGCATTAAACAAGGTCGTTCTGTCTCTCACAAAATCTGGACCGCCATTGTCTGCTCACAGGTTCAAAGATCCAGTGAAAAATTGCAATGTTTTTTGCAGCACACACTTTTTCTCATCAGAACCGCATATCAAGCGATTTTTGTTTTGTTTTTTAAAGCTCGTGTTTGATTCTCTCTTTGAAGCAGTTGCATGACACGTTTCCTGCTTCATCACACCGTGGCGAAACGTTCCGGCAAAGTCTGAACAGAAAGATTCTGCGCAGAAAATGCCAGTGCGGCGCAAAATCTCCACAACCTATTCATTCTTGTTCTTTGTTGCGGAGAATCAGAAAGCGAGACGGATTCGACAACTGCATCGTCCGCAACATAATCTGGGAACGTGCCATGTCATGATTTTATGTGTGCCGATAGTGTCCAACGATTGAATTATTCCCAGGATCCACTCTTCTGTGAAAAGGTCACAACTCCCTTAATCAATTCCTCGCTGATCAAATTATCGCCTGAAAAGGTTTTCCCATGCATAAGCACATATCCCCCACCAAAGTGTCCAGCAGATTTGCTGTTTCCGCGGGAAGGGTGTGTGGGAGGTGGGCCTGAGCAGAACGGCGGTGAAGAAGGTAGTTGAGGGTTTTGGAACGTGAAGCAGTGTTTCCCCACCACCACCACAGGCCACTTGGGCAGGCGTTCTGTTTGACACAAGACCCGTCTGTTCCGAGATGCCCATGTGCGTATCATTTGCTAATGGACACTGATTGGTATTCTAAAAATGTCTGCTGCTCTTCTTGGCTTCAGAGAGCGTGTGTCATATCGATCTACACTCATCGCTGACTGAACAAAGCTCGAACTCTGCCATTTCCCGCCCTGGAACTCTCTCTCTCTCTCTCTCTCTCTCTCTCTCTCTCTCTCTCTCTCTCTCTCTCTCTCTCTCTCTCTCTCTCCCCACGGTCGAGTCCACACTCTGGTATTTTTCAGTCCCGCAGTTACCTGTTTGCGTTGTTAACATTCGTCAATACTCTGATATTTTGTGTCTATCCATTGCCCGTTTTAATATCAGTCGGTACTCCGATATTTGGGCCTCCTGCGTGCAAATATTCCAGGTGTTCTCACTTACAGCAAATGACCGAAATCCACATACGTTGCCCTCCTGTATGTAGACTGAGTTGACGCTTTTAACACTCGTCCATAATTCGGTATTTTGTCCTTATGTGTGCAGACTGCCAGCGTTTTCACATTTTACACTCGTGCACAATCCGGTATGTTGTCCTCTTTTATGGAAATTGCCCGAGACTTCACTTTTGACACTCGTCCACAATGCGATGTTATCTTCCTCTTGTATGCAAACTGCCTGCGTTTTCACTTTTGACACTCGTCCACAATACGATGTTATCTTCCTCTTGTATGCAAACTTCCCGAGATTTCACTTTTGACACTCGTCCACAATACGATGTTATCTTCGTCTTGTATGCACACTGCCTGAGTTTTCACTTGTTACACGCACATCTTTTCTATACATTTCCGTCCTGCAATTGTCCAATGTTTTCTTTTTCAATACCAGTCTGTTTCAACACAGCAAGAAATCGATGAAAATGCGAGATTTAAAAAAAAATTACTGATTGTTTTTTGTTGTTATTGTTGTTATTCTTTTTTTTCTCTCTCTTTTTTTTCTTTGGAGGGGTGGGGTGGGGTGGGGATGTTTGTTTTTTCAAGCAAGGACACTCACAGACGAAGCATGTAGTGAAGAAGGAAAGACGGTCAATAAGAGAACGTGTCTCGTCTGCACGACACTAAAACCACCGACGAAGAGTCCGTATGCGATGCAGCCTTCCTGAGTCCTGTTCGGAACTATGTCTAGGCTAAATAAATACTATTAACATGCGCTTGTGATGAATAAATACTATTATCGTGCGCTTGTGACAGAAATACCAATGCAGCCAAGCATTAGAACAGGGTGCACGTGCTGGACTATCTTCCTATTAGTCTCAGAACAGCTCTAGCGGGAACACCGAAGGACACCAGCTTCAGCAAGATGAAGACTTCGCAATGTAAAATTCCGACTACAGCCACACTCAGTGTCGTAAGTGTTACAGTGTAGCATCGGTGAAACAAATCGAATGGTCACCCCTTTGTCGAGTTATAAACATCATTTATTTGGTGGCTCATTCCAAGGTTTGTCTTGAAACGATATGACTGTTCAGAAGATGTCTCGTGCACATAATCATCCGTTTCTTCATTTCCTTCTTCTTGTTGTTGTTGTTGTTGTTGTTGTTGTTGTTGTTGTTGTTATCCTCTTCCTGTTTCACTGACACCCAATTTAACGCATCGAGAAGAGAAATGTCTCACCCAGTTTACGGAGGCGTAGCTGATACATCTTCAATGCGTGAGCTCTCATCCAATATCACGTCTTCGACCGCTCAATTCTCTGCCGTTTGTTTACAGCCAACATTCCGTTTAAGATATTCCTGGCATGTCATCACTTCTGTTGCAGCAGTTGGCTACGGAATGACGTAGAAGTTACGCCAGAAAACGATAAAAGGCCCATTCAACTGAACTCAGGCCTTTCGGTGACATTGCAAATTACATTTCACATGACATTGCGAACAGCACGTCACAACACTGGAAGGCATCGTTGCTAGCTATACCACTGTAGGTGGCATAATTACGTCTCAGTTCACAACTGTAGGTGACGTCATCATGTTTACGTCACAACCTCAAGCGGCGTCGCCAACGTTTAGTACACAATCGCGGGTGGAGTCACGGAGTGTAGTTCACAACGCTACATGACATTATTGCGTGCAGTTCCAAACGGTCAGTGAGGTCATGGCGTTTGTCTCACACCTGGAGGTGACGTCATCAAAGTTAGTTCGATGCCTCCGGCGATACATTCCTGCTGAGTCATCTGGATTTCGCAGCAAAGGGAAACTATAGCCCATCAAAGGGACGGCACTGGCAAGATCGCAGGACTGGTCACCGGGTATCAGATGACGCCGCTAGTTGTGTCCGCTGAGGGTTGCCTGTACCTGAAACAAAACAGACGTTGAGTGTGTTTTTCTATTTATTTATTTTGATATTTTTTGTATTTGTTTTGTTGTTGTTGTTTGTTTGTTTGTTTCTGAGTCTCTCTCCCTCTCTCTCTCTCCTCTCTCTCTCTCTCTCTCTCTCTCTCTCTCTCTCTCTGACACGCACGAACACACACACACACACACACACACACACACACACACACACACACACACACACACACACACACACACACAGATATGCACACACTGTGTCACAAACACACATACAGACCCACTGTGTCACACACACACACACACACACACACACACACACACACACACACACACACACACACACACACACACACACTAACCGCAGTACCCCCACTACCCCCTCACGACCAGCCGTTAACATTGCCAACACTGCTACATTACCTGACTACTAACCTACGCGGCGTAGGTCGATGACGAAACGTTCGTCGTTTTCGTGAATTGCTCAGGGTAAGAACACATAATTAATTACCTGATATTTAACCTGTGACCCAGTTAAACACGAATTCAGCAACACGAATTCATCAAGTAATAGTACAAGTTGAATTCAACGATCATAATACACGTCACTTCATGAAACGGTTACTGGGTTACAAGGTTACAAGGATATTTATTCGCCAGTAACATTTAAATGTACACAGAAATTCGTGTTAGTGAAGTTCCATTAATACAGTGCATTAACAAATAGACAAAACATTACAATTTGCCAAGTATAAAAGTTATAAATAAACAAAAAAAGTTAATCAAACAATGTAACACTCTCATTCATGCAATGTAAGCTACCAGTCACACACACACACACACACACACACACACACACACACACACACACACACACACACACACACACACACGAGAGAGAGAGAGAGAGAGAGAGAGAGAGAGAGAGACACACACACACACACACACACACACACACACACACAGACAGACAGACAGACAGACAGAGACAGAGAGGATGAGAGAGACATGCCCACGTACATGTACACACTACAATAAGCCATGTATAAAAGAGAAATAAGAAAATAATTTATATTCAAAAATGCAACAATCGCATTCATGTAATGTAAGCTACCAATCACACACACACACACACACACACACATACACACACACACACACACACACACACACACACACACACACACACACACACACACACACACACACACACACACACACACACACACACACACACACACACACACATACACGCGCGCGAGCGAGATAGAACGCGTGTCATGCCCACGTATACGTACACACCCACACACGCGCGCGCACGTGCATACATAAATGCATACATACACACACGCACAGCTGCGACTGGCCACTTTTCTGTGACTTGACAGACACACACACAACAACAGCTACACACTCTCATGAACACGCACGTACATACACAGCCTGACACAGCACAAAAGACCTGCGACAGGCAGTCGAACTAGCTGTGCGCCCCCAGGGTAGAAGCCTGACTCGAGACGTCGAGTGCTGATTTAATTCTTTGATCGACTGGACGGCTTTGAAAGACAGAATTCCTGGCAGTCTGATTACCCTGCTTCAAGCTTTACAGACATAATTCAATTAGGTTCTCAGCTGGGGGAATTTGGAAATGAAAAAAAGAATTCTAACGATTCAAAAAAACGCTAACTTTCTGTCATGGACAAATTATGACCGCATTGCAAACTACTCAAAGTTTTAGAGAAATAGCCCCAGGTGCTCAGCGGTTGATCGTGAACAAAATGAAGCTGAACGAGCAAAAGAGGAAGACTCCTGGGAACAGAAGAAGTATGAAGATTTCTATACTCCATTCTACTCCAGGTTTTAAAGACTGAACTTCAACATCTCCGGGTTGCCACCAGAGAGACACAATTATTGAACAGAAAAACAAGAAATCGAACGAATAAGCAAACCAGACAGGTGGCAGGAGATGAAGCATACTGACGTCTATAATATTTTAATCTATCCCAGGCTTTCAGTGGAGAAGATTCGAACACATAAACGATTAGAAAGAACGTGAATTTAATATGACAGTATAACCCCCCCCCCCCCTCCTCTTCACCCCCCCCACCCCCCCACCCCTCACCCCACCCCCACCCCCACCCCCACACACACTTTTTTCTTATTCTTTCTTAATTTTTTTAATATTTTTGTCTCATACCAAATTAGCTTCTTTTTTTAATCGTTCATGAGTTTGGATCTTGTTTCAGAACGCGAGCAGTAATCTTTATTTCGGTGTTTTTTTGTTTTTGTTTTACAGTTGGGTGGTGAGAAGCTTTTACAGCTCCGGGTTCTCATCACATGGTATTTTAAAAAAATCGAACGAATGAGCATGGCAGAGACCTGCCAGGAGACGAAGCATACAGAGATCTATAATACTGTAACCTGCTCCTGGCTTTAAAGGGAGAACCTTTCACAGCTCCGGGATCTCGTCAGTTGTGATTTGAGACACCCCCCCACCCCCACCCCCCAACCCCTACCCCCCAAAAAATCTTTTTAGATCGAACGAATGAGCAAGGTAGAATTCCTGGCACAGCAGACGATCGAAGCACTCAGACCAATATTCTAACCTACTCCAAGCCTTTAACCCTTTCTCTGCTCCTGTCAAACCATACGACGTCCTTGACGAAGTGCTTTCTATCTGCCTACGAAACACCAAGGGACGTCCTGCTCGAAGTCTGACCTCCAATGTAAACTCAGGAGAAGCAGAGCCGAGGAAAGTGAAACTTCCTGCATGGCTCCATCTGTCAGTGAGGATCTTTCTTGAAGGACGTGCAGGGGCGTCACAGACTTTTTTTCTTTTCTTTTTTTTTCTTCTTTTTTTCGAGCAAGTGGACATATACACATACACCAGGCATACACACAAATGTAAAGTTAACATATGCAGACTGCAATGGTGTACACACACACACACACACACACACACACACACACACACACACACACACACACACACCACACACACACACACACCACACACACACACACACACACACACACACACACACACACACACACACACACACACACACAAACAGACAGAACAGAAAACAACAACAACAACAACAAAAAAGTAAGGGCAAAAATACATAAGCAAAGCTACAAGCATACATTCACCGTCACAGACTTCTTGGCAGCGAAGCGGTTAAAGACAGGCCCTCTAACAACCCCGTGTAATCAGCAGAGGCAGCGAGTCTAACCCCGAGTCCATGGCATTAAGTCCCCACCAGTGAAGCAACAAACGGGAGGGGACCGCATTATTCAACTATGCAAACTGAATTGTGTGTTGTCACTGATCGAGTTACGTCGTGAAAAGTCGGGTCAGACCACAGTTAAGACAGGACGCCTGACAGTCATGAAATTTATCTGTCTATTGACCTCCATTTCCTGCTCCTTCCATGAGCGACAAAGGTAGCCACACAAAGGAGCAGAGAGTGATTTTATTTCACAAAATGACCGACGGGTAGCTTTCTACTGACTCCCTTTCCGGTTTCCGTGCTCTTGCCTCTTGCAAGCAAGACATCACAGACCGACATGACCGACTGGTGTCTTTAACCACCACTTCCGGTTTCCGTGTTCTTGCCTCTTGCAAGCAAGACTCACAGACCGACATGACCGACTGGTGTCTTTAACCACCACTTCCGGTTTCCGTGTTCTTGCCTCTTGCAAGCAAGACATCACAGACCGACATGACCGACTGCTGTCTTTAACCACCACTTCCGGTTTCCGTGCTCTTGTCCCCTCCAAGCAAGACTGACATGACCGACTGGTGTTCGATACTTTCGGTTTCCGTGTTCTTGCCCAATGTCAACCAAAGGCTGTGTGCGTGCGTGCGTGCGTGCGTGCGTGCGTGTGTGTGTGTGTGTATGCGTATGTGTGTATGCGTATGTGTGGGTATCGAGTTACGTCGTGAAAGGTCTGGTAAGACCACAGTTAAGACCACAGCCTGACCGTCATGAAATTTATCTGTCTATTGACCTCCATTTCCTGCTTCTTCCATGAGCGTCTCATGGAGCCAAACAAAGGAGCAGAGAGTGAGTTTATTTCACAAAATGACCGACTGGTAGCTTTCTACTGACTCCTTTTCCGGTTTCCGTATTCTTGTCCCCTACAACCAAGACATCACAGACTGACATGACCGACTGGTGTCTTTAACCACCACTTCCGGTTTCCGTGTTCTTGTCCACTACAAGCAAGACTGACATGACCGACTGGTGTTTTACAATTGACCGATACTTCCGGTTTCTGTGTTCTTGCGCAGTCAACCAAAGGCTGTGTGTGTGTGTGTGTGTGTGTGTGTGTGTGTGTGTGTGTGTTGTGTGTGTTGTGTGTGGCGCGCGCGTACGTGCGTGCGTGCGTGCGTGTGTGCGTGTAGGTGTAAGTGTGTGTGTGTGTGTATGCGTGTGTGTGTGTGTGTGTGTGTGTGTGTGTGTGTGTGTGTGTGTGTGTGTGTGTGTGTGTGTGTGTGTGTGTGTGTGTGTGTGTGTGTGTGTGTGTGTGTGTGTGTGTGTGTGCGTGATGTGTGTGTGTGTGTGTGTGTGTGTGTGTGTGTGAGTGTGTGTGTGTGTGGTTGTGTGTGTGTGTGTGTGTGTGTGTGTGTGTGTGTGTGTGTGTGTGTGTGTGTGTGTGTGTGTGCTTAAGACATAACATCACAGCGTTGTGCTTCCCTCCAACAGATGCTTCTAAATCCTGCTCCTGCAGGAAGATTGCCATTCGAAAGATCCACCGGCTGTGTGTCCTGTTCGTTCGCCATGTGGCTGGACATGATGCAGGTTCTGTTTCAAGACGATGAAATATTCAGATGCAAGAAAGTTCGAAGGCAGCGAGCCTTTTCTTTCACTGGTCGCTTTGTCCTGAACAGCCTCTCTTTCTCTGTGCGACATGCTCACACTTTGTTTTCCTTCATTTCACGTCACAGCTCAAGACTCAAGTGTGTGTGTGTGTGTGTGTGTGTGTGTGTGTGTGTGTGTGTGTGTGTGTGTGTGTGTGTGTGTGCGTGTGTGTGCGTGCGTGTGCGTGTGTGTGTGCGCGTGTGCGCGCGCGCGCGCGCGCGCGGTGTGTGTGTGTGTGTGTGTGTGTGTGTGTGTGTGTGTGTGTGTGTGTGTGTGTGTGTGTGTGAGTGGTGTATGTGTGTGGTTGTGGTTGGTGTGTGTCATGCTTGGTGGGTGTGTTGTGTGTGTGTGTGTGTGTGTGTGTGTGTGTGTGTGTGTGTGTTAGTGTGTGTGTGTGTGTGTGTGTGTGTGTGTGTGTGTGTGGCGTGTATGCGTGTATGAATGGTGTGTGTGTGTGTGTGTGTGTGTGTGTGTGTGTGTGTGTGTGTGTGTGTGTGTGTGTGTGTGTGCGTCTTTGTGTGTCTGTGTCTGTGTCTGCATTCGAGCGTGCCTGCGTGTTTGTCCGTGCGAGCTAACCCTCTCAAAACCATCATAATCGGATTCTGCGTGGAGTCACGTTATACCTCTTTTCCAGCTCGATTCTGCACCCCATGAACCTCTCAGTACCGTCTCGCCAAACCTTCCGCCACAACCATCGTGCCAATAAGCTGATTGTGCGTCTATAGCTATTACTAGTCACAGCTAGTTCTCCTTTCCACATACTTGTAAGTGCAGCACTCCTAAGACCTTCCTAGTGTCACCCTTCTAAACCTCCAATGAACAACGACATTATTCATGGACTATTCTTGCGCTCAGAGCCCTCATTTGTCTCAGCTTCCCTCTGCGGGGGCGCCGCGGACGCAGAATTTAAGACCTAGTCTGGTTGGAACAGAGGCTATTCAGGACTCGTTTTCTCACGTCTCGCTTTGGGGGATAGAATGTAGCTTACGTTTGCACGCTTCCCATTCCAGCAAGGAATTCTGCCTTTCGAGGTTCTCCCCATTCAACTTCATTGGTCGTCCAGTCCTCTTCTAACACAGTGACGCGTGCTCTGAACAGTGCCCTGAATAGTGCCCTGAACAGTGCCCTGAACAGTGAACAAGACCTCTACGTGTGATCAGGTGAATTGCACTCCTCCCGGAAAGGACATCATTGCCGTACCGTGCCGTATATGCCATGTAACATCTACGTGTTCGTCCTTGCTTCTGTAAACATCTGAATCGTTCGTCCTCGCTTCTACAATCAATCATCTGAATCAGTCGTTCGTCCTCGCTTCTACAATCAATCATCTGAATCAGTAGTTCGTCTTCGCTTCTACAATCAATCATCTGAATCAGTCGTTCGTCC
>JABMCL010000320.1:292500-295000 GCA_018857735.1 Alviniconcha marisindica
TCGTGCTCCTGCTCCGTGTCTTTCGGCCGTCTGGGGACGATGACGATAATCCCGCCCGGTAAACGGTGTCTGGCACGGGGCCGGGCGTGGTTGCCATTAACTGTCGCGCAGCTGAACTCATTCTGATTCAGCGTTCTGCCCACGCGGTGCTGTTAACACCACCACCCGCCCCCCTTCGCACCCTCTCTCCTTCCCTTTGCCCCACGTCCCCGCACGGTCCGCCTCCACTACGCCCTCCTCCCTTCCCGGGAGTAGGTCATGGCCAGACTCCAAGAACTGGTTTACGACATCCCTCCTCCAACAATTGCCATAAATGGTTACGCGGCAGGTCTCGGAAAACTGTTAGCTAACAGGCAGTTTGTCCTTACTGCTCAAAACGGCAGTAAGTCTGTAAGTCAGTAAGTAAGTAAGTAAGTAAGTCGGTCAGTCAGTCAGTCAGTCAGTAAGTGAGTGAGTGAGTAACTTGTTGTTTTACGCCCAGTCAACCATTACGGTTATATCAGGGCGATACCAGAGACAGTAAGTAAGTAAGTAAGTAAGTAAGTAACTTGGTGTTTTACGCCCCGTCAACCATTACGGTTATACCAGGGCGATACCAGAGACAGTAAGTAAGTAAGTAACTTGGCGTTTTACGCCCCGTCAACCAATACGGTTATACCAGGGCGATACCAGAGACAGTAAGTAAGTAAGTAACTTGGTGTTTTACGCCCGGTCAACCATTACGGTTATATCAGGGCGAAAGCAAATCTGTAACAATTATAAACCACCCAGATTATATCAGGCGTGTCTTTTTACAACCGCCCACGTTGTGACGCCAGCACAAATAAAACCAAAATCGTTTGAATCGAGACGGAACCCATTTTGTTTACCCGGGGTGTGTTTCGACGCGATGTTGCTCCCACAGACTTATTAGTACCCAAACCTTTCGGAGGGCGCTGACAGCGTCGGTGGACAGCTGCGCGGAGATAAAGAGTGCCCCTTCAATTCAGTGGTGTAACCAATTCCGGCAGAGTTTGGAGGAAGGCGTTGGAAAGCGATGCTCGGAATGTGCGTCATGACATCGCTATGCACGCTTCGTCGACATTTTGAAGAGCTTTCGCAACTGAAGAGGCGTGCTCCACAACTTTAGCATTGACGCAGAACTGAGGAAACGTACACCACACCTTCAACATTGACGCAGAACTGAGGAAACGTACACCACACCTTCAACATTGACGCAGAACTGAGGAAACCTACACCACACCTTCAACATTGACGCAGAACTGAGGAAACGTACACCACACCTTCAACATTGACGCAGAACTGAGGAAACGTACACCACACCTTCAACATTGACGCAGAACTGAGGAAACGTACACCACACCTTCAACATTGACGCAGAACTGAGGAAACGTACACCACACCTTCAACATTGACGCAGAACTGAGGAAACGTACACCACACCTTCAACATTGACGCAGAACTGAGGAAACGTGCACCACACCTTCAACATTGACGCAGAACTGAAGAAAAAAAACATACACCGCATCTTTAACACTGACACCTAACTTAGCAAACATACCTTTAACATTTACTGGAACAACGGTGAACAAAGGCAGTATAAATACTAAGGAAACGTTAGACAGGCCGCTAGTTAACTATCTGTGCCGCAGTAAAGACAGTTATACAGCAGTACAGCAGCCAGCGAGAGCTGCACGTGATTCCTAATGTCTGCCCTTCCACGACAGCCAGTCTCCTACTTTAGCCATCTTCTGTCGACAACTGCAACGACATGGGGGAATGTAAATACTCCATCAGTCCTGCGGCAAGTGTGTGATGGAGGGACGGTCAATACTGTGGCCTGTAGAAGGGGGGTCGGGGAGGGGGGGGGGGGGGAGTGGGGGGGGGGGGGGGGGGCGGTGAAAAGTGGAGTAGGTGGGGAGTCTTCACGTCCCCATTGCTCAGTCCCTTGGAGTAATCGGTCGGAGAGGACATTGCCAGGCCTGGGAACCGCCTATGCATAAACTTGTCACTTTGTCTGTAGAGGAAGGACTGCATAATTAACTTACCGTAAGTCAATGACAGGCCATAGATACTCCGAACCCTCCCCCCCCCCCCCCCCCCCCCCACACACACACACACGCATTAATCGTCATCTTTTTTTCTTCTTTTTTTACTGTGGAACGATTGCACATTTGAAATGTTGAAGCCATCGACAATATATAGACCCTCCATCCTCTCACACGAATTAATCGTCATTTTGTTAGTGTCAAAGGATTGCGCAATTCAAATGTCGAAGCCAACGACTGGCTATGTAATAATAATGGTAATAATAATAGTAACAATAACAACAACAACAGCAACAACAACAACAACAACAATAATAATAATACATATATACATACATACATACATACATACATACATACATACATACATACATACATACATTTTTTGTAGCGCTATTCCCCGCTAAGCGAGTTCAAGGCGCTTATTCACATACATGTACATAATATACACC
>JABMCL010000320.1:300000-302500 GCA_018857735.1 Alviniconcha marisindica
ACCACGTCGGTGGACAGCTGCGCGGCGATAAAGACTGCCCCTTCAGTGGCGTAACCAAATCTGGCAGAGTTTGAAGGAAAGTGCCGGAAAGCGATGCTCGGAGTGTGGTCCGGACTCTGTCTTTGTGGCTTTGTTCCGTACGGCTGTCGATAGAGCAAGCTGCGGAGTACGCATTAAGCTGCCTCGCACTGTCGAGGTCCCCACCACATTACCATCTATTGGTCAGATGGTTGCTAACGGCCTCTTCGGTCTTTGCGGATCGGAGCGCTTAGGGAGGAGCTGTTGGTAAGCCCCCCCCCCCCCCAGCAATTTCCCACGTTCCTCCGTCCCCAATAGACCCCATGTGGTCTCTATGGACGCTTAACCCCACAATAAATCAAACGAAACAGCGGAGCACACGCGAGAGATGTTCTAAGGAGATCTACAGCATGCTGAGAAAGGACTTGTTGATGAGTGCATGGGGACCCCCTTCCCCACTTGCCCCTGCGGACCAAGTACTACGGCCCTGGGCTGGAGCTGGAGAGGACAGCTCCATTCGTCAAGCAGATCGGACCGTCCTTGCGACCAGTGAACGGCGAGAAGACACCCTGGAGTATCAGGGCATCATAATTACAGCTTGCGCGAATGATTGATTTGCCTGCTGTCAGGAATATCTGTTTTTCGACTTCCCGCCTTCCTGGTTCAGTCAGTTTCGTCGTTGTCCCTTTGCGGGAAATTCGGGTCGCCTCTCCTGGGTAAAGCGGAGCATGAGCAGCGCTACCCATTCCCAATGCCAGCGTGTGCAGCGTTTTCGTGTGTCCAAATAATGGTACAGCGGAAATTACTGGTTAACGCGAGCCCTGAACACTCTGAAGAGAAAAAAGGAGAAACACCATCATAACCCTAGTCAGCCCAGGTCTACACTCAACCTCATCCCACGGCATTATATATAGTCATTACATGAAACGCATCGATCCCTGGACAATCGGGATGCGTGACACGCGATCTAACCACGTGATATATATCGGCTAAATAATTACTAACACATAGGTCATTGTCAACACTCAGATACAGACCACAGAGCTACAGGCAACAACAGTCGCGAAAACTACATGAAACAAAACGGAATGATTCCTATAGTTACGTCTGGAGCCGGCGTGTTTTGAGACCGGACACTGGACACTGATGCGGACTGTCATCATCTCTCTACTGCGGTACTGCGGAGCCGGCGTGTTTTGAGACCAGACACTGGACACTGATGCGGACTGTCATCATCTCTCCGACGAGACCCTCCGATGACAACAATGCCTGAGAGCAAGCTCGTGCATTGTGACGTGCGTGTGGCGAGGGGAGAGATCCTAGCTGACTGGTGCTTGAGACTGCGGGGAAGAAGTAGGAAGATGTACGACTGTCCTTTGACGAGGGGCCTGCAGAGAAGCCGCACACGCCTTAGGGACAGCTGCCCTACGTGACATACAATGGACAGAAATACCGTCAGAGTGTGGCACCGGCTTCCTTCTTTACAAGAGAATTTGGTCTCAGTACGGCAAGACCTCCCTAGGCGGCTTGATGGTGGGCGAGGTGGTGGGGTTGAGTGTGAATATCAGCAACGCGGGGAGCGAGGATGGCTCAGTGGTTAGAGCTCTCGACTCGTGATCGAAAGGTCCGGGAGTTCGAATCCCGGCAGGAGCAGCGGGAGAATTTTCTTCTCCATGGTCCACTTTCTGCGCTGACTCTTATTTCGGTATCCGTTCCACCCCCCCGTGTTACCGCAGTAGCGCGTGAAAGATCCCGGTCACTCTGCCAAAAGTGCAGATGGCAGGTTGCAACTAAACGTGCAGGCATCCTATGTATGTGGCTTTGCATGGAGTGACGTGGCATGGTGCATGGTTGTATGGTGTACCCAGAACGTGCCGAGACGGCAGCAGTTTTATGTGGCACCAGCCATGTAACAATCACAGCGCTGGAAGTACACAACTTCGATGGAGATTTGTTTTTTTGTAAATGCGCTATAAAAAAAAATATTTAAAAAAGTGAGTCACTCGTTCAGAATCACATGCTACATGAGCGCGATGAGTCTGCTATATAAAAGCGATCAACAACATCAACAAATTTGTGAGCCGGTTTGGCCTAGCGGTAAGGCGTTACTAGAGGCTGGTAAGCAGAGGGACCTCGGTTCGAATCCGCTTCGGCTCTCCTTTCTCTTCAAACGTTGTGGTCTGTGGACACCGTCTTGTGACTTTGTCCCTCACAATTATGAAACATTAAAATGGCTCTCATCGCCGCCCACCTTAATGCAGAAGTCATTCTGGGGGTGACAGTGTAGCGGTAGGTATATAATCTCCCTCTCTCCCATCCTCCATACTCCATTCCCCCCTTCTCCCCGTCCCTAATAAGCCTTATGGTTTCTGTGTACCATGTTTACATGTATCAACAAAACAATGCAAACTACAAGGCCAAATCTGAATACGATGAAACCCAATAGACTGAGCTGTACCAGAAGCTGCTGGACAAGCCAGTG
>JABMCL010000320.1:317500-322500 GCA_018857735.1 Alviniconcha marisindica
TGTCTGTCTGTCTGTCTGTCTGTCTCTGTCTCTCTCTCTCTCTCTCTCTCTCTCTCTCTCTCTCTCTCTCTCTCTCTCTCTCTCTCTCTCTCTCTCTCTCTCTCTCTCTCTCTCTCTCTCTCTCTCTCTCAAGGACTAGTTGTTAGACAGGTTTTGACTGAACCTAAACTATAATCCTTGTAAAATAAGGTTTTCGAGTTCGAGTTCTCTCTCTCTCGCTCTCTTCCTAGCAGTATTCTGTCACAATCCATCTTTTGTTTGTTGTATTGTTCTCTTAACTTTATGTATTTTTTATGAGCCCGCCATGACCACAACAAAATTGCCCCTTGTGGGATGATTAAAGTTTTTTTGAATTGAATTGAATTTGAATTGAATTGTGTAACCGTTTCAAGGTGTATACGAAAGATTCGCGTGAAGGGGTTGAGTGACTGACAAGATCTGACTATCAGAAGTAGGTTGTTCCATAGAAAAGCGCCAGAGAAGGATTTGTGTGTGTGTGTGTGTTGAACATGTCTTGGCCTAGGCAAACAGCTGACAGTAACCCCCCTCTCTCTCACTCCTCCTTCCCTGTGACTGTCTCTGTCTGTCTCTGTCTGTTTGTCTCTGTTTCTGTGTGTGTCTCTGTCTCTCTGTCTTGGTACAACGCGAAATGCTATTAAAACTTCTGTACATACTAAATCTGTCACTAGTTTGAACATGATCTTCCCAATCCTGCCATCTACAGTCAATCAATCTTTAACGAAAAGCGCGTATAAACTCATTCACTCTTCCCACACCTTGATTCATCCATACAAATCCAAAGCCATATTGAAACATTGCATTCTAACATTTGAAACCCAGTTTCTCTTACCCCTGGCATCTAAATTATATAACATCATATATGCTCTATGCGGCAATCTGTCTTCACCCATACGTGTAAGCTTCAACCAATAGCGAATACATCTGACGGCGGAGTTCAACGTAATTGGAAACCTGTCTGTTTCACCATACACAAGGTCATTTGGTGTATAACTATGAATATGGATAGACATTTGAAACTTACCATGACAAAATTTAGATTTGGTGTATCCGAGCTCTCTGTACATTATTATCGGTATAGAAGTCATGTTGAAAAGGATTTGAAATGTCCATTATGCGGAGAAGCTAAGGAAGATGAGGTTCACTTTGTTCTATGTTGCCCTATGCTAGATGACATTAGAAAGCAGTTTATTCCCCCCAAGTTCTGTAAACATCCTTGCCTTTTTAGGCTTAGTTTGCTGCTGGCTTCAACCAACCAGGAAATTGTCAGAAAACTATCAATTTTTCTGTATAAGGCTTTCAAGATTAGGGATACTGTTACTACTTAGTACTAATGAACCCGTTGTAGTTAATAGTTGTCACTTATACGATGCAAAACTAAACTTTTTTATGGCTTTGTATCAAACGGTATGTGCACCCCTTCATGAAGGGCCATGGCCTTTATATGAATAAAACATCAATCAATCAATCAATCAATCTTTCTCTCTGTCTCTCTGTGTCTGTCTGTCTGTCTGTCTGTCTGTCTGTCTGTCTGTCTGTCTGTCTGTCTCTCTCTCTCTCTCTCTCTCTCTCTCTCTCTCTCTCTCTCTCTCTCTCTCTCTCTCTCTCTCTCCGGTTGTTCCTTCTCTCCCCCTCTCAGTTGCCCCTCTCCTCCCCACCCTCCCCCTCAAAAGAGGATGATGATGAAATGACCATCTGTCTGACTCATGAAATAGATAGCGTTCACGTAGATCCCCACATCGTGAACGAATCAACGCGTCACTTGATTTGCCGACGTCCCGCAAGGGCGTCTGTACCAAGGTCGGGGCTCGATGGCTGTTTGGCAACACGGAAGGAGACAGCGAGTAATGGGGCTGTCGTAACTGTACCCGTTTTATCTTGTTGTTGTTTTCCTCTCCTACCAGTTACGAGTTGGTTGGTTAAAGAGTTGCTTTACTTCCACAGAAACCGACAGAGTTCAGGAGCTGTGTGAAAGTCGAGGTGGCCGTCCTGGGCTCCCGTCCCTAATAAGCCTACGGTTTCTGCGGACATAAAGCAGAGTTCAGGAGTTGTGTGAAAGTCGGGGTGGCCGTCCTGGGCTTTCCGTCCTAACGAGCCTTACGGTTTCTGTGGACGTAAAGCAACATTGAACCATGCTTCGGCATTGGTCACAATTTGTCCCTAATATGTCAACCGACATCCGAGGACATGAAACTCTACTTCATCATCATAGTCAACAGAAACCGTAGGTTTATTAGGGACGAGAGCCCAGAACGTCCACCTCGACTTTCACACAGCTCCTGAGCTCTGTATCAGTTACGAGACTCTTTATATCCTTTTTCTTAAAAAAATAAAATAAAATAGATTGGTTTAAACAGTTTATTTACATTCCTGAAAATATGGACAATCAAAATCATTGTATGAGCATTAAACAAGGCTTATAGTAAATGCTCACAAACATAATTTGGAAAAAATGATTGCCTGTAAGTCTCAGTCTTATGTTTTGGTACCTGTCGTTGGAGTGGTCGTCGTCGATGGCATGGATTAGTTGAGGAAACAAGTGGGGGTAAATGTTCTTTCAAGTAAGTCGGGGTATTTTCTTGAACAATCTTGTGGTACATAATAATTTTGTGTCTGAAGCGTCTTTCTCGTAAAGTCGTAAACCCTGATTCAGTGTATAGTTTCTGGTGACTTGTTCCGCGAACAGCTCCTATAATGGTTCTTATTGCATCGAGGTGTAGACTTTCCAGTTCTTCTGCTGAATTTTAGACTACAATTATCCGAAATGACGTCGGCGTAATCTAACTGCGGTAATATAAAAGACCTATACATGGTTTCAAAAGCTTTTCTGCTAAGACGATATTTAAACGATCTTAGGCAAGCGACTTGACATCTACATTTTGCAATTAACACTTTAATATGACTCTCCCATTTAGTTGTTTTGAAAAATGATTCCTAAATGTTTATGGCTATGAGTGTCTTCTAAAATAGTCCTTCAAAAATTAAATGATTGAAATTGGTAGTTTTTGTTCCTTGTTATATTCATCAGTTCTGTCTTCTTTTCGTTAAACTCAATTTTCCATTTATTTGCCCATTGCATTATTATATCAAGATCAGTATTTAAAATTTCAGCTCGGATATGTGGATTTTCTAAGCACAAATACATACTAGTGTCATCTGCGAAAAGCTTAATAACTGATTCGATGTCTTCAACAATGTCATTTATGTAGATAAGGAACAGAAGAGGTCCTAGGACTGAGCCCTGTGGGACACCTGCAGTACAGTTAAGTAATCAGATCTGCTACCGTAGAGTACCACAGCCTGTTTTAAAATAGATTGGTGTGTTTTGTCTTATTTACTATCATCGTTTCAGGTCATGTGTTGACCATCAGTCGGCGATGCTACACCATAATGCATATCCGCGTACGCGCATGCGAGCGTGTGTGTGTGTGTGTGTGTGTGTGTGTGTGTGTGTGTGTGTGTGTGTGTGTGTGTGTGTGTGTGTGTGTGTGTGTGTGTGTGTGTGTGTGTGTGTGTGTGTGTGTGTGTGTGTGTGTGTGTGTGTGTGTGTTTGTGTGTGTGGTGCTTGTGTGATGTGTGCTGTGTGTGTGTATATAGGTGTGTGTGTGTGTATGGTGTGTGGCGTGTGTGTATATTATGTGTGTGTGTGGTGTGTGTGTGTGTGTGTGTGTGTGTGTGTGTGTGTGTGTGTGTGTGGCGTCGGGGGGGTGGGGGAGACTACTCTATTTGAACGCACAAATCACGACATACGATTAACAATGCACTGCTGGCAACTTCAACAGTCACGTCCCCGATTTTACGAAAAGTGTATAGCCTATACAGACAGAGTTATTTCAACAACAGCTGTAGATGAATAATTAATTATACAGTCGTTACCCAGAGTTCAAAACGCCATAGCTGGCGAACAACAATTAGTCATAGCCCGCCCACTGTCTCTAGTCCGATTTCAGTGAGTTCAATGCTCTTGAGTACATCCTGGACAGCCTCTGAGCCGGTTTGGCCTAGTGTTAAGGCGTTAGGCTGGTAAGCAGAAGGACCTCGGTTCGATTCTGCTTCGGCTCTCCTCTCTCTTCAAAAGTTGTGGTCTATGGACACTGCCTTGTGACTTTGTCCGTCACAATTAATGAACCATTAAAATGGCTCTCATCGCTGCCCATCTTAATACAGGAGTCATTCTGGTGGTGACGATGTAGCGATAGGTATACAATCTCCTTCTTCCCCTACCCCTGTCCCCGTCCCTAATAAGCATTAGGGTTTCTGTGTCCGTTAAGCACCGTGTTCAGCAGCTCGCTAGTAGTTCTGTGTCCTCACCCACCAAGACACGATAACGGGGAACCAGCAAACAGTTGTATTTTGGGTTCGAGCAATTATGTCAATGTAAGGATGCTTTTTGTTTTCATCCAGCCCTCGACCACACAAGAGAGACAGACAAACAGACAGACAGACAGAGCCAGAGACAGAGAGAGACAGAGACAGAGAGACAGAGAGAGAGAGAGAAACAGATAGAAACAGAGAGAGACAGAGACAGACAGAGAGAAAGACAGACAAAAAGACAGGCAGGCAGACAGGCAGGCAGACAGTCAGACGGAGCTAGAGACTGACAGACCGACCGACAGACAGACAGAGACAGACAGAAAAACAAAAACAGAGACAAAAACAGAGAGAGACAGACAGAGACAGAGAGACAGAGAGACACACAGAGAGAGACAGAGACAGAGAGAGAGAAAGAGAGACAGAGACACACAGAAAGACAGACTGACAGACAGAGGGTGTGGGTACTGCGGGTGGAAACGGTGATACCGAACCCAAAATATTTGACTCCAAACCTAAACTCCGCTGCGTGTCTTTCTTGTGTCTATGTTTCTCTCTTTATCTCTGAGTCTGTCTGTCTGTCTGCCTGTCTGCCTGGTGTCTCTGTTTGTGTGTGTGTGTGTGTGTGTGTGTGTGTGTGTGTGTGTGTGTGTGTGTGTGTGTGTGTGTGT
>JABMCL010000320.1:327500-330000 GCA_018857735.1 Alviniconcha marisindica
AATGCCTCGCTGTGCGCAGATCTGGCTTCCGTTCGCGATAAATATTCCAGACTGTGCGCTGACATCGCCGCTTTGCAGAGAGAAATGACGTCATTGAGGGACACTTTTGGCGATGATCTGACGTCACTAAAGCGTGACATTGACAGTGTCAAGGACAAAAACGATCTCCTGGGTCAGGAGAACCAACAACTTCGCGGTGACATGATCACCCTACAGACGGACCAGACGAAATTCCAGGCGGAACAGGACAAACTCCGGGCTGACCAAGACAAACTCCGGTCGGACCAGGACAAACTCCAGGCGGAACAGGACAAACTCAAGGCGAAACAGGACAAACTCAAGGCGGAACAAGACAAACTCAAGGCGGAACAGGACAAACTCAAGGTGGAACAAGACAAACTCAAGGCGGACCAGGACAAACTCCGGTCGGACCAGGACAAACTCAAGGCGGAACAGGTCAAACTCAAGGTGGAACAGGACAAACTCAAGGTGGAACAGGACAAACTCAAGGCGGAACAGGAAAAAC
This sequence comes from Alviniconcha marisindica, assembly GCA_018857735.1. Taxonomy (NCBI): domain Eukaryota; kingdom Metazoa; phylum Mollusca; class Gastropoda; family Provannidae; genus Alviniconcha; species Alviniconcha marisindica. The sequence goes on from JABMCL010000320.1 coordinate 328,027, forward strand.
TCAAGGCGGAACAGGACAAACACCGCGTTGACCAGGGCAAACTCAAGGCGAAACAGAACAAACTCAAGGCGGAACAGGACAAACTCAAGGCGGACCAGGACAAACTCAAGGCGGACCAGGACAAACTCAAGGCGGACCAGAACAAACTTCAGAAGGACCATAATAGTTTTGCTGCAGATTTGGGAACTGTGAAAAATGATTTTCGACACGTGAGTCAAAAGAACTTTAAAATTGAACTAGACATTGCGTCAGTGCAAGATTCACTGAAGAGGAACAGTGTAACTCTAACTTCTTTGGAGACCAGGTTGCGTGAGTATATTTTATTAAACCTGTCATAAATTTATTTGAAATTTGGATTTTTAAAAACGGGCACCTCTCTCTCTACACACACACACACACACACACACACACACACACACACACACACACACACACACACACACACACACACACACACACACACACACACACACACACACACACACACACACACACACACACACACACACACACACACACACACACACATGCACTTACACACATATACACACACATACGCACGCACGCACGCACGCACGCACACGCACGCACGCACGCACGCACACACACACACACACACACACACACACACACCACACACACACACACACACACACACACACACACACACACACACACACTTCAACTTTCACGACTCTTTCCTTACAGAAGAACAGCTGCTGGTTATAACTGGACTGACACAATCTGAGACAGAAAGAGGCCCAAAACTCTTGTGGCTGTATCAACAAGCAAGGGAGTTAACTGGCGCTCGAAAGACATCACACGAACACAAGAAAGACTACGGTCACTCTCACCTGGCATGCGAGTAAATAGAAGGTATATAAACTCCACCAGAGCTACAGTCTGAAAAAGGTCCCCCACCCACTTTCCGTAGTCGCCTCGGGTCTTCGTTCTAGTGTGGCCTCTTTCGAGCGTTAACTGACTCCCCTGTGTGTAGATTCCACCAGAAATACTTCCTCAAAAAGGATGCCACCTTACCCCCCCCCCCCCCCCCCACACACACACACACACTGGCAATATTATGTACCCTCCATTTCAGGCACACTCGGCTACACAGGTGTGCATAGGCGTAAGAACTAATTTTCATTCCAGACCGACCTAGACCTTCCATCTCGAAACTCGCACCTGTGTCGCCGAGTATGCCTGACATGGAGGGTACATAATTATGCCAGTGTGTGTGTGTGTGTGGGGGGGGGGGGGGGGGGGTAGGTGGCATCCTTTTTGAGGAAGTATTTCTGGTGGAATCTACACACAAGGGAGTTAATTAGCGCTCGAAAGAGGCCACACTAGAACGAAGACCCGAGGCTACTACGGAAAGTCGAGGTACATCTTCATGTGGAGTTTACGTACCTTGTATTTATCCTGTGGTGGAGCTTATGTACCTTGTAGTTACTCGTATGTCAGGTGAGTGTTACCTTTGGCGACTCGGGTCGTTGTTGTTACAATTGGATTGGTTGTAAGACTCGCACTTCTTTTCTCTCTCTCTCTCTTTTTTTGTTTTTGTTTCCAGCCAAGTCCAACGTCCAGGTTGCTTTCCACGCCAAACTTTCAAAAACGGTGAGTACAGCAGACAGCATCACTCTGGTCTGTGATGAGGTCATCAGCAATGTAGGAGGCGGTTACGACAAGAAGACAGGTGTGTTCACCGCCCCAGTGCCCGGCCTCTACTGCTTCATGGCCACGTCCAGTCCTCTTTGTGACGATCCCAGTCTTAAAGCCGTTCTTCACGTTGTTTTGGATGACGAGACGATTGGCTATCTCGGTGCTCATGGTAAAGGGAAATGCACAGCTCATGTTGCCGTGGAGGTCAAGGTCGGCCAGAAAGTACGGTTACAAACCTGGTGCGGTGGGAAATGCGTATTTCGTGGTAATATGATTACCTTTTTCACAGGGATGCTCCTACATGCGAAAGTC
>JABMCL010000320.1:335000-345000 GCA_018857735.1 Alviniconcha marisindica
AGACGTTGTTGTCCCCTAGGAATCCAGCTGGTGTGTGTAAGTACTTCCATTAGGAGAGACGTTGTTGTCCCCTAGGAATCCAGCTGGTGTGTGTAAGTACTTCCATTAGGAGAGACGTTGTTGTCCCCTAGAAATCCAGCTTTTGTGTGTAAGTACTTCCATTAGGAGAGACGTTGTTGTCCCCTAGAAATCCAGCTTTTGTGTGTAAGTACTTCCATTAGGAGAGACGTTGTTGTCCCCTAGGAATCCAGCTGGTGTGTGTAAGTACTTCCATTAGGAGAGACGTTGTTGTCCCCTAGAAATCCAGCTTGTGTGTGTAAGTACTTCCATTAGGAGAGACGTTGTTGTCCCCCAGAAATCCAGCTGGTGTGTGTAAGTACTTCCATTAGGAGAGACGTTGTTGTCCCCTAGGAATCCAGCTGGTGTGTGTAAGTACTTCCATTAGGAGAGACGTTGTTGTCCCCTAGGAATCCAGCTGGTGTGTGTAAGTACTTCCATTAGGAGAGACGTTGTTGTCCCCTAGAAATCCAGCTTGTGTGTGTAAGTACTTCCATTAGGAGAGACGTTGTTGTCCCCTAGGAATCCAGCTGGTGTGTGTAAGTACTTCCATTAGGAGAGACGTTGTTGTCCCCTAGAAATCCAGCTTGTGTGTGTAAGTACTTCCATTAGGGGAGACGTTGTTGTCACCTAGGAATCCAGCTGGTGTGTGTAAGTACTTCCATTAGGAGAGACGTTGTTGTCACGTAAGTGGTTCCGTTATGAGAGTTGTCGCCTAGGAATCCAGTTAAGGTGTACGTATGTGGCTCCATTAGGAGAGACATTGCTGTCACCTAGTTATCCAACTAGGGTGTACATAAGTGGCTTCGTTATGTGAGTTGTCACCAAGGAATCCAGCTAGGGTGCACGTAAGTGGCTCCATTAGGAGAGATGTTGTCACCTAGGAATCCAGCTGGGGTGTACGTAAGTGGCTCCAATAGGAGTGAAGTTGTTGTCACCTAGGAATCCAGCTGTCACCTAGGATTCCAGCTATTAGGATATAAGTTGTCACCTAAGAATCCAGCTTTTAGGATATAAGTTGTTACCTAGGAATCCAGGTGTCACCTAGGAATCCAGCTATTAGGAGAGAAGTTGTCACCTAGGAATCCAGCTATTAGGATATAAGTTGTCACCTAGGAATCCAGGTGTCACCTAGGGATCCAGCTAGGGTGTACGTAAGTGGATCCGTTGAGAGAGAAGCCGTTGCCGATGGCAGTGCCGGGCGCTATGAAGTCCCTCCAGTAGACGGTGACGCCGCGGTTCAGGAATCCCACCCACCAACTGTACGTGCCCACGGAAATGATGACGTGATCCAGTGACGTCAGCAGAGCCATGTCCGTCTCCGCTTCCCGACGGCTCAGCATGATGACGTCACTCGCTGACGTCACGCTCCGCCTGAACCACCTTGCGTCGTCGGTAGAGACGAGGAACGCCACGCTGCCGAACCTGCGCCGCATGTAGGCCATGGCGCGCCGGAAGTAGGCGGCGGGCGCCGTGCGGTAACCCATCCCCACGTGAACTTCCAGCAAGTAGTCTCCCCTCCGGACGTGAACGCCCACCAACGTCCGGCCGCCGAACCGCTTCCGGAGTCTCCCGATCGACTCGTTCGCTCTCTGCCGAACCCTGTCGCGGAACTGCAGCGCGTTCAGCACGTCCTTCTCGAACCCTTCGAAGTACTTCCAGGACTGGAGGTACTGGCCGACCGTGTAGTCCACCCGGGGGTCCACCCGAAGGAAGTCGGGATTGAACCGACAGCACGACGTTTCCCAGTGCACCCTCGCCTTCCGGCAGCGGTCCGAATACTGGCCGTCATGGGCGGTGGGCCTGGGTGGGCGCTTGAGGATCGAGTCCAGCAACGCGCTGCCCTCGTATACAGCAACTCGCCGGAGCTGTCGAGCCAAGCCCAGCACCGACGCGTACTGAAAAAGCTGGTTGCCTAGGCGACCGGTGAAACTTATGCAAATCAGTTTGGGGGTTTCGTGGGACGCTTGGTGCTTAGCTGCGTCGTAGCGAATCCTTGCGTGCGTTTGTGACGTGTACTGAGCGTCACTGCTGCCCCTGGGTGCGGAGGAGTTTCGGGACTTCCCTCCGTTCAGTGATAATGTGGCTTGGACGGTTGACCAATTTGTCAGTGTTGAAATAGCACTCTGGAATAGTTCGCTAACAGCGTGAGTTGTCCTATCGTCTTGCGAAGTCTTGTTCTTAAAGACACCATTTGTTGCTCTCTTGGAAAAGTCATGGAGAAAGGGCCTGCTTGCCATCCCATCGTCGAAGCCCGGACCTACTTTGCCAGTATGCAGAACATTCGGAGAGTAGAGCCTGGCATACAGGTAGTAGGAGGCCAGTGTCGTCGTGGCAGCTGCGATCAGAGCTGAAAACCAGGGTTCAGAGCGGATGAGCTATAGGTAGATTTTCAGTCACTCTACAATACAACACAACTTTAGTACCAAGTGTCAACGTAACTGCATAGGGAATGTTTTGTGGTGCCAAGTGCGCCCAGCACACATTCAAGTCAATCATGAAACAACCAAATAAATTACAACAGCAACAGCAAACAGTGGGGTAAAAAGTCACTGGTAAATGAATACAGTAGGAATCCAACAGGCCATTAGAGCTGCACATTATCACGTCAAAGGCTGCCCCTATGCCTCGTAAAAATGGCTGTACTTAATCATTAAGAGCAATTATAAAAGTTTTTCACAGCAGACTAATCCCAACGGGTTACTCCCATGGCCCATGAATGCATCTCAGATGACAGTAGCAAGTGTCTGTCAATTTAAAAATAAATGGTTTTGCTGGTGGTGGTGGCGTGTGTGTGTGTGTGTGTGTGTGTGTGAGTGTGTATGTGTGTGTGTGCGTGCGTGCGTGCGTGCGTGCGCGCGCGTGCGTGCGTGCATGCGTGCGTGCGTGCGTGGGTGTGTGTGCGTGCGTGCGTGCGTGCGTGCGTGCGTGCGTGTGCGTGCATGCGTGCGTGCGTGCGTGCGTGCGTGTGTGCGTGTGTGTGTGTGTGTGTGTGTGTGTGTGTGTGTGTGTGTGTGTGTGTTGGGGGGTGGCGTTTTCATTTACTACTTGTACTACTGCTGCCACTGCTGCTAGCTATCTGCTGCTTCTACTATTGCTACTGCTGCTGCAACCAGTATTGAATTAATCATTTTGATTATAGTACCTTGTGATAAGCAAAAACAAGTATGTGATCATAAGCTCATTACCATTTCATAATAAGGTCACAGTTTGTTCTATATTTATAACTATGGTTATGGTAAGACCCTTTTGTTGGTGGTTATGTGTTTGTTGTTGTATTGTGTTCTTTTAACTTTATGTATTCATTATTTTATGAGCCCGCCATGACTACAACAAAATTGCCCCTTGTGGGATAATTAAAGTTTTTTTAAACTGAACTGAATTGAATTGAATTGCTGCTGCTGCTGCTGCTGCTACAATTACAACTATGAGCTGCTAATTCTATCAGAAATTAATTTTTTCTTCTTCTTGCTTCTTCCTTTTATTTAAATTCTTTTCCCATGAGTGATATTAGACTGATTTTACGATTATCAAAATAACACTATATGGCAACAGCTTATTCCAAAACAACAAACTGGACGAAATTTAAAAACGAAAATAATTATACGCTTGTTTGCAGTCGCAAAACCAAACATACACGTGTATATGTACAATAATGTATCCATGTACATGGCTATTTTCATCTGATCAGTATCTCACACATGCAAAAACACATGCACGGACACATACTAAAAAATGTGGTACAAACTTAATAGAGTATACTTCAAAGTAAATGACCAGTGGGACTATTGATCAGGTGATAAGCCAGGGAATAAATTGCCAACTGATTTTCGAACAAACGATTTGGTAAAAATAAATGTAAATGTCCTTCAGATCTCCAATCCGGTGGCAAAATGACTTCATCGGCTGGCAATTCAATCAGATAATTCCTACTAAAACATTTTCTTTACAAAAACACCGTTAGTTTGGGGTAAATTTTTCAAATTTAATTATATATGTTTAAATCTTCTTCTTCTTCTTCTTCTTCTTCTTCTTCTTCTTCTTCTTCTTGTTCTTGTTCTTCTTCTTCTTCTTCTGTCTGTCTGTCTGTCTGTCTGTCTGTCTGTCTGTCTGTCTGTCTCTCTCTCTCTCTCTCTTCTCTCTCTCTCTCTCTCTCTCTCTCTCTCTCTCTCTCTCTCTCTCTCTCTCTCTCTCTCTCTCTCTCTCTCTCTCTCTCTCTCTCTCTCTCTCTCTCTCTCAAAATCTATGTATGATTCTTTGTTGTCTTGTTTCAGGGCAAACAGTGAATACTCTGATTTTTTTGATTGCCCCGTGGTGTCCGCCAAGGGTGTGTATTAAGTCCTACAATTTTCTCCCTGTTCATTAATCAGCTTGCCAATTATATTACTGAGACAGGTAGACATGGTATACAACTCTTGTCGGGACTCGTTGAATTGTTCATACTCCTTTTTGCAGATGATGTAGCTCTGTTGGCAACCACTCCTTATGGTTTACAAAACCAACTGAATTCTCTGAAAGCATGCTGTGATAGACTGCACATGGAAGTAAACAGAGATAAAACAAAAGTTATGGTGTTCCGAAAAGGCGGCTACCTGTCAAAACATGAAAAATGGTATTATGAAGTCGTAAACAAATATCATTATCTTGGTTCCGCATTCACGACAACTTTAAGTGTAAAACAAGGTAAAACAAGGTACAGATCATTTGGTTGCAAAAGGTAAAAAAGCCGTCTTCAATCTATGTACGTCTTTCCAAAAATGCAGAGAAATGACAAAAGAGACTTTCTTTAAAATATTTGATTCAAAGATTCAGTCAGTTTTGTTGTATTCATCAGAAATATGGGGGTTACACATACTAGACAGCATCGAAAGAGTACATCTCATGGCATGTAAAAGATATTTGGGAGTGCCAAGCCGTACCCCAAACAAGATGGTATATGGAGAGTTAGGTAGATATCCTCTCTTTATTGCCTCATATGTTCGTTGTATTAAGTACTGGTTGCGCTTACTGTATATGGAACAGAGCAGATTACCTAATCAGGCCTACAGGATGCTTGTTAATCTTGATGAAAACGGGAAACAGTGTTGGGCAACGGAGGTACGAGAACTCCTGTGTAAAACTGGCTTTTACTTTGTATGGTTACAGCAAGGCGTTGGAGACGTCAAATCATTTTTGTATGTCTTCAAGCAAAGATTGTTAGACATGTTCACCCAGGAGTGGACTGCTGACATCAGACAAAGAAAGATATGAAATGTATCGTTCTTTCAAAGTTATGTTTGGAGCAGAACAATATTTATCAGTTATAGATATATATTGTTTCAGAGTAGCACTGACGCAATTCCGACTTGGTGTACTTCCAATAAATAGCAATATGTACAGATACAGTGACTGTCCTACAAACAAAAACTGTGTATTTTGCCAAAACCAGGTTGAAAATGAAGATCACTTCCTTTTGGTTTGTCCTCTGTACACGGATCTAAGAAACAGATTCCTTGAACAAAAAGGTATTCAGTCGTTACAGAACATATTGAGAAGGAAAAACACTAAAGGTTGTCGACTGCTTTCAAAGTTCATTTTCCATGCTATTAACAGAAGAAAACTATATGTAGATGTGTAAGCACCTGGGATGATATTGACTAGAAATTACTCCACCTTATTGACCGACACACAGTACTTTGTCGGCATCTACCACATAATGTCTCATTTTCCCGGTGCGACTGTTTGGTCCTCTTTTCTTTTGTTTATTGTTTTTGTTTGTTGTTTGTTTGTTTGTTTGTTGATATGTGTCTTGTTTGTCTGTGTGTTTTGCTGTTTGTATGTCTTATTTGTCTGTCTGTGTGTATAATTTAGTTTTGTATTTGCGGTTTGTATATGGGTCTATGGCCAAAATACAATAAACCATCTGAAGTCTGAAGTCTCTCTCTCTCTCTCTCTCTCTCTCCTCTCTCTCTCTCTCTCTCTCTCTCTCTCTCTCTCTCTCTCTCTCTCTCTCTCTCTCTCTCTCTCTCTCTCTCTCTCTCGTTGGTGAGTGCACCTGTCTTGTATTGTTGGTGAGTACATCTTTCTACTATTACTACCTTCACCACCACCACCACCACCACCACCACCACCACCACCACCACGACTACTACTACACTACTACTACTACTACTATAATAATAATAATAATAATAATAATAATAATAATAATAATAATAATAATAATACTTCTACAACTATTAAAGACCTTGTTTAAGTAATACAAACTGCAACAAGTGGCCAGCTTACCGAGGAAAGTCCGTCTGACGGCAACCATGGTGAACTCCCCGGACCGGTAACCCGACTGTGTGAAGCGGGACCTAGCATGGCTGTACGAAGGTGTGCTTCACTGTAGCGAAGGCTATATAATGACGCTGACAGAGCGTTCGTCACATCGCATTGTTTACTGCTCCGGTGTCGATTGTTCTCACTGTCTTTACCGAAAAGGGGGCAGTGCTGATTTAATCTTAATAAGATACAAGCATGTTCTAGCGGTGAATTATCCCTTTTTCGGGTCTCCGACACGTACAGGCAACACTGGGGCGAAAAGGGACGGACGGATTTGCTCCATGGAGCTGTTTTCATGGTGTATTTCAATCAGCTAAGTAACTCTTTGATCGGACTCTTAGTAGCAGACCACAGCAGCAGTAGCATCCGCAGAGTAATGATAATAGCAATCAATGGTTGTACTGAAGTAGCAGCAGTGACAGTAAGAGTGAGTAGTAGCAGTAAGCCAGCATTAGCGGTGGTGAAGGTGGTGGTGGTAGTTACAGGTGTGTATGTGTGTGTGTGTTTGTGTGCGTGTGTGTGTGTGTGTGTGTGTGTGTGTGTGTGTGTGTGTGTGTGTGTGTGGGTGGTGTGTGGTGTGTGTGTGTGTGTGTGTGTGTGGTGTGTGTGTGTGTGTGTGTGTGTGTGTGTGTGTGTGTGTGTGTGTGTGTGTGTGTGTGTGTGTGTGTGTGTGTGTGTGTGTGTGTGTGTGTTTATGCCACGCCTACCGATATGGCACGTGCAGCTTCTCCGATTTGGTTCTCCTTTCACGGCACACCTTCGTTGAGTCCTTAGCTCTGATACTCGTTTCCACCATTCGGAATATCCGTGAATACAATCCTAACAACTCTGCATACAATGGAGAGTAGATTCGCGAGACAATAGCATTCACTGGCACGTTTTTCGCAGCTGCTGCGTGGACTTAGCCGAAAAAGGCGTTAGATTAGGCCTATCAGTTACGACGGGATGGCGAAGGCCAGAGGAGTGTGATTATCACCACTGAAGTGACGGTGTCCGATATGTGTTTGCTTACTGTAGGTCAGCTGTGTAACAGTTGTCGCGTCTCTTCTTCGTTGTCGTCGTCGTCGTCTTCTTGGTGATACTGTTGTGAGATTAACAGTTTCCAACAGACAGAAGGTTCAAAAGAATGCTGTTTATTAGGACAAAACACAGCATGGGAATTTTCGGGGGTAATCCCTTTTATGAAGCTACAAAACGACACTTAAACAACAGTTAAACGGTGAAAAAGGAAATGTAAAACGAATCCTCTTTATCAAGCTACAAAACGACACTTAAGCAACAGTTAAACGGTGAACAATGAAATGTAAAACGAATCCCCTTTATGAAGCTACAAAACGACACTTAAACAACAGCTAAACGGTGAAACAATGAAATGTAAAATTAAGACACTTAAACAACAGTTAAACGGTGAAACAATGACATGCAAAACTAAGACACTTAAACAACTAAACGGTGAAACAATGACATCTAAAACTAAGACACTTAAACAACAACTAAACGTTGAAACAATGACATGTAAAACTAAGACACTTAGACAACAACTAAACGCTGAAACAATGACATGTAAAACTAACACACTTAAACAACTAAACGCTGAAACAATGACATGTAAGATTAAGACACTTAAACAACAACTAAACGCTGAAACAATGACATGTAAAACTAAGACACTTAAACAACAACTAAACGTTGAAACAATGACATGTAAAACTAAGACACTTAAGCAACAACTAAACGCTGAAACAATGACATCTAAACATAAAGACACTTAAACAACAACTAAACGCTGAAACAAAGACATGTAAAACTAAGACACTTAAACAACAACTAAACGGTGAAACAATGACATGTAAAACTAAGACACTTAAACAACAACTAAACGCTGAAACAATGACATGTAAAACTAAGACACTTAAACAACAACTAAACGGTGAAACAATGACATGTAAAACTAAGACACTTAAGCAACAACTAAACGGTGAAACAATGACATGTAAAACTAAGACACTTAAGCAACAACTAAACGCTGAAACAATGACATGTAAAACTAAGACACTTAAGCAACAACTAAACGCTGAAACAATGACATGTAAAACTAAGACACTTAAGCAACAACTAAACGCTGAAACAATGACATGTAAAACTAAGACACTTAAGCAACAACTAAACGCTGAAACAATGACATGTAAAACTAAGACACTTAAACAACAACTAAACGCTGAAACAATGACATGTAAAACTAAGACACTTAAACAACAGCTAAACGCTGAAACAACGACATGTAAAACTAAGACACTTAAACAACAGCTAAACGGTGAAACAATGACATGTAAAACTAACACACTTAAACAACAACTAAACGGTGAAACAATGACATGTAAAACTAAGACACTTAAACAACAGCTAAACGCTGAAACAATGACATGTAAAACTAAGACACTTAAACAACAGCTAAACGCTGAAACAATGACATGTAAAACTAAGACACTTAAACAACAACTAAACGCTGAAACAATGACATGTAAAACTAAGACACTTATTTGGCTTTGGCTGAGCTGTGTTGTTTTCCTGTCCAGTGCTTGGAAGACTGTTGGCATGACGATCAACAGTTTCAGCAAAAGTCCAGGGGAGGAGGCGGGAGTACGGTGGTGGTGGGGGAGGTGACTGGGTGGAATGGGACGGGTGGGTGGGGGAGGTGACTAGGTGGAATGGGACGGTGGGGTGGGGAGGTGAATAGTGGAATGGAACGGGGTGGGGTGGGGGAGGTGACTAGGTGGAATGGACGGGTGGGGGTGGGGGAGGTGACTAGGTGGAATGGGACGGTGGGGGTGGGGTGGGGAGGTGACTAGGTGGAATGGACGGGGTGAGGGTGGGGAGGTGACTAGGTGGAATGGGACGGGTGAGGGTGGGGAGGTGACTAGGTGGAATGGGACGGTGGGGGGGGGGAGGTGACTGGGTGGAATGGAACGGGGTGAGGGTGGGGAGGTGACTAGGTGGAATGGGACGGGTGGGGGTGGGGGTGGTGACTAGTGGAATGGGACGGGTGGGGTTGGGAGGTGACTAGGTGGAATGGAACGTGGTGAGGGTGGGGAGGTGACTAGGTGGAATGGGACGGGTGGGGTGGGGGAGGTGACTGCTGGAATGGGACGGGTGGGGGTGGGGGAGGTGACTAGGTGGAATGGGACGGGTGGGGGTGGGGAGGTGACTGGGTGGAATGGGACGGGTGGGGGTGGGGGAGGTGACTAGGTGGAATGGGACGGGGTCAGGAATAGGTGACTAGGTGGAATGGGACGGGGTCAGGAGGAGGTGACTAGGCGGAAGGGCACGGGGTGGGGGGTGGGGGGTGACTAGGTGGAATCGGACGGGGTGATGGTGGGGGAGGTGACTAGGTGGAATGGGACGGGGTGGGGTGGGGGAGGTGACTAGGTGGAATGGGACAGGGTGGGGGTGGGGGGTGACTGGAGGTGACTAGGTGGAATGGGACGGGGTGGGGGGAGTTGACTGGGTGGAATGGGACGGGGTGGGGGGAGTTTACTAGGTGGAATGGGACGGGGTGAGGGTGGGGGGAGGTGACTAGGTGGAATGGGACGGGAGGGGAGGTGACTAGGTGGAATGGGACGGGAGGGGAGGTGACTAG
>JABMCL010000320.1:350000-377500 GCA_018857735.1 Alviniconcha marisindica
ACGTGAATAAATAAACAAAAAGGTTGAGAGATCGACAAGCAAATTTAATACGTAAAGAATAAATTACTATCGAGTGAATGTGGGGGGCGGGGGAGGGGGGGGGGGTACGATGTTTGATGACAAATTTTGTGTGTTAGTATTGTGTTTTGTTGTCGGTTTTTTACATTTGTTGCTGTTGTTGTTGTAGTTTTTGTTTTGTTTTTTATCAAGCAGGAAATGTTCGTTTTGATGTTGTTGTTTTTGTTTTTGTTTTGTTTTTAACAAGCATGAAATGTACGTTTTGATGTCGTTTTTTAAATATTTTGTTTATAGTTTTTTTACCAAACATGAAATGTACGTTTTGGTGGTTTTTTACATGTTTGTTGTTTATTTACTAAGCATGAAATGTACGTTTTGATGTCGGTTTTTTGCATGTTTGTATTTTATCAAGCATGAAATGTACGTTTTGATGTCGGTTTTTTGCATGTTTGTATTTTACCAAGCATGAAATGTACGTTTTGATGTCGGTTTTTTGTTTGTTTGTTTTTAACCAAGCTTGAAATGTACGTTTTGATGTCGATTTTTCGATGTCGGTTTCGATGTCGGTTGTTGTTCTTTAACAAGCTTGAAACGTACGTTTTGATGTCGGTTTTGTTTTTGTTTTGTTTTTTGTTGGGGGGGGGGGGGGGTTGTTTTTTTGTTTTGTTTTAACAAGTATGAAATGTACGCGCCTAGGGCTCATCTGAGAAAGGGCGCTCTAAGACCCCGCTATCATTATTATTATTATGAGCATAATAAACAGCAAACAGGGAAACCTTTCTTAACTGTATGTGTCTGTGTGCGTGCGTGCGTGCGTGCGTGCGTGCGTGCGTGCTGCGTGCGTGCGTGCGTGCGTGTGTGTGTGTGTGTGTGTGTGTGTGTTAAATAATACTTTATGTAAATTGTTTTGGTGGGACTATGCTCTACATATGTTTGGGGTATCATATTTCGGTTAATATGTATCATGTGAGCTCTCAGGGCGTTGATGAGCGCATGATAAATGTACATTATTATTATTATTATTTAACTGAAGTTTGTACCTTATTTTTAGCTTGTCCACCCAACGCGTGTCTACCTGTGGAATATTCCCCTGTATACAGAGGTTTCCACAACATCGTGAAGAACAAGACGAAGCTGTCAGAGAAGGTAAAAAAACAACTAAAACAAGAATGACTGCCAGCGTTCTAAAATAAGATCCAAACACATGAAAGCTTCAAAAGGTTGAAAATAACGCTATTTATTAGGACAAAACCAAACCTTTATCATGCTACAAAACGACACCTAAACAACAGTTAAACGTTGAAAGACGTTTTAGGTGTCGTTTTGTAGCTTGATAAAGGGGATTATCCCGTAGATTGGTATGTTTTGTTTTGTCCTAATAAATTACGTTCTTTTGAACCTTTGATGTGTTTGGATCCTGTCAAAGAAGGTGTTGGAGCACGTCAGGTCATTGAAGACGTTGTAAAGGAAGGTGCTGGAGCACATCAGGTCATTGTGAAGAACAGGAAGACGCTGTAAATGGAGGTGTTGGAGCACATCAGGTCATTGTGAAGAACAGGAAGACGCTGTAAATGGAGGTGTTGGAGCACATCAGGTCATTGTGAAGAACAGGAAGACGCTGTAAATGGAGGTGTTGGAGCACATCAGGTCATTGTGAAGAACAGGAAGACGTTGTAAAGGAGGTGTGGAGCACATCAGGTCATTGTGAAGAACAGGAAGACGCTGTAAATGGAGGTGTTGGAGCACATCAGGTCATTGTGAAGAACAGGAAGACGCTGTAAATGGAGGTGTTGGAGCACATCAGGTCATTGTGAAGAACAGGAAGACGCTGTAAATGGAGGTGCTGGAGCACATCAGGTCAAGCTTTCTTGGTCAGAAGGAAGCAGATTCCAGCTGCCTCTCCCAACAGGCAAGCAACGATGGTAAGAGCAAAACTGTAGCTGAAGGTGGTCCACGAAGGAGCTTCACCCGCGTACACGGCGAACTCAATGAGGATAAGCAATCCTGAAATGACAAAGAATAATGTAGAATGTTTGTGTAAAACAAAGTACAGCCGTATTACAACTACGTATGACTTATAGGCTAAATATTTCCCCCCAACATTTATCAGAAAAAGAATAATGTAGAATGTTTATGTAAAACAAAGTACAGTCGTATTATAACTACGTATCACTTATAGGCTAAATATTTTCAAGAGAAATTTATCATTTAAACCTTCCCACACTCTCCGCTCCTCTTCTGATCTGCTGAGCCTCCAGATTCCTCGCACCAGACTTTCCGTTGTTGGATCCCCTCAGCTGTCATGCACTAGATGCTCTGCTCTGTACTCACTGCACTGGGATGTCATGCCCTATATACACTGTACTGCACTGGGATGTCATGCTTTAGATACACTGTACTCACTGCACTGGGATGTCATGCTTTAGATACACTGTACTCACTGCACTGGGATGTCATGCCCTATACACACTGTACTCACTGCACTGGGATGTCATACCCTATATACACTACACTCACTGCACTGGGATGTCATGCTTTAGATACACTGTATTCACTGCACTGGGATGTCATGCTTTAGATACACTGTACTCACTGCACTGGGATGTCATGCCCTATATACACTGTGCTCACTGCACTGGGATGTCATGCTTTAGATACACTGTACTCACTGAACTGGGATCTCATGCCCTATATACACTACACTCACTGCACTGGGATGTCATGCTTTAGATACACTGTACTCACTGCACTGGGATGTCATGCCCTATATACACTGTACTCACTGCACTGGGATGTCATGCCCTATATACACTACACTCACTGAACTGGGATGTCATGCCCTATATACACTGTACTCACTGCACTGGCATGTCATGCCCTATATACACTGTACTCACTGCACTGCGATGTCATGCCCTATACACACTGTACTCACTACACTGGGATGTCATGCCCTATATACACTACACTCACTGCATTGCGATGTCACGCCCTATATACACTGTACTCACTTCACTGCGATGTCATGCTTTATATACACTGTACTCACTGCACTGGGATGTCATGCCCTATATACACTGTGCTCACTGCACTGGGATGTCATGCTTTAGATACACTGTACTCACTGCACTGGGATGTCATGCTTTAGATACACTGTATTCACTGCACTGGGATGTCATGCTTTAGATACACTGTACTCACTGCACTGGGATATCATGCCCTATATACACTGTACTCACTGCACTGGGAAGTCATGCCCTATATACTCTGTACTCACTGCACTGGGATGTCATGCCCTATATACACAGTACTCACTGCATTGGGATGTCATGCCCTATATACACTGTACTCACTGCACTGGGATGTCATGCTTTAGATACACTGTATTCACTGCACTGCGATGTCATGCTTTAGATACACTGTATTCACTGCACTGGGATGTCATGCTTTAGATACACTGTATTCACTGCACTGGGATGTCATGCCCTATACACACTGTACTCACGGCACTGGGATGTCATGCTTTAGATATACTGTATTCACTGCACTGGGATGTCATGCTTTAGATACACTGTATTCACTGCACTGGGATGTCATGCCCTATACACACTGTACTCACTGCACTGGGATGTCATGCTTTCGATACACTGTATTCACTGCACTGGGATGTCATGCTTTAGATACACTGTATTCACTGCACTGGGATGTCATGCCCTATATACACTGTACTCACTGCACTGGGATGTCATGCTTTAGATACACTGTACTCACTGCACTGGGATGTCATGCTTTAGATACACTGTACTCACTGCACTGGGATGTATATGCCCTATATACACTGTACTCACTGCACTGGGATGTATCATGCCCTATACACACTGTACTCACTGCACTGGGATGTCATGCCCTATATACACTGTACTCACTGCACTGGGATGTATATGCCCTATACACACTGTACTCACTGCACTGGGATGTCATGCCCTATATACACTGTACTCACTGCACTGGGATGTCATCATAATACAATAATAATAATGTACATTTATCATGCGCTCATCAACGCCCTGAGTGCTCATATGATACGTATTAACCTAAATTATATCTCTATACACATATAGCTAATAGTCTACCAAAACAATTTACAATAAATATATACAAAAACACTTTACAATCCTACAAAACACACACACACACACACACACACACACACACACACACACACACACACACACACACACACACACACACACACACACTGACCGTAGCAGAATCTGGGTACTGATATTAGTTAGGATGGAAATACTGTGAGAAGAGGAAGGTTTTGTCATGCCCTATATACACAGTACTCACGACACTGGGATGTCATACCCTACATACACTGTACTCACAGCACTGGTATGTCCTGCCCTATATACACTGTACTCACTGCACTGGGATGTCATGCCCTATATACACTGTACTCACTGCATTGTGATGTCATGCCCTATATACACTGTACTCACTGCACTGGGATGTCATGCCCTATATACACAGTACTCACTGCATTGTGATGTCATGCCCTACATACACTGTACTCACTGCACTGGGATGTCATGCCCTATATACACTGTACTCACTGCATTGTGATGTCATGCCCTATATACACTGTACTCACTGCACTGGGATGTCATGCCCTATATACACTGTACTCACTGCACTGGGATGTCATGCCCTATATACACTGTACTCACTGCATTGTGATGTCATGCCCTACATACACTGTACTCACTGCACTGGGATGTCATGCCCTATATACACTGTACTCACTGCATTGTGATGTCATGCCCTATATACACTGTACTCACTGCACTGGGATGTCATGCCCTATATACACTGTACTCACTGCACTGGGATGTCATGCCCTATATACACCGTACTCACTGCACTGGGATGTCATGCCCTATATACACTGTACTCACTGCACTGGGATGTCATGCCCTATATACACTGTACTCACTGCACTGGGATGTCATGCTTTAGATACACTGTATTCACTGCACTGGGATGTCATGCTTTAGATACACTGTATTCACTGCACTGGGATGTCATGCTTTAGATACACTGTATTCACTGCACTGGGATGTCATGCCCAATACACACTGTACTCAATGCACTGGGATGTCATGCTTTCGATACACTGTATTCACTGCACTGGGATGTCATGCTTTAGATACACTGTATTCACTGCACTGGGATGTCATGCTTTAGATACACTGTACTCACTGCACTGGGATGTCATGCTTTAGATACACTGTACTCACTGCACTGGGATGTCATGCTTTAGAGACACTGAACTCACTGCACTGGGATGTATATGCCCTATATACACTGTACTCACTGCACTGGGATGTATATGCCCTATACACACTGTACTCACTGCACTGGGATGTCATGCCCTATATACACTGTACTCACTGCACTGGGATGTATATGCCCTATACACACTGTACTCACTGCACTGGGATGTCGTGTCCTATATACACTGTACTCACTGCACTGGGATGTCATGCCCTATATACACTGTACTCACTGCACTGGGATGTCATCATAATAATAATAATAATAATAATAATAATGTACATTTATCATGCGCTCATCAACGCCCTGAGCGCTCACATGATACGTATTAACCTAAATATGATATTCTATACACATATAGAGTATAGTCCTACCAAAACAATTTACATAAATTATTATACAAATAAAATTTAAAAAATACGCACTACAAACACACACACACACACACACACACACACACACACACACACACACACACACACACACACACACACACACACACACACACACACACACACACACTGACCGTAGCAGAATCTGGGTACTGATATTAGTTAGGATGGAAATACTGTGAGAAGAGGAAGGTTTTGTCATGCCCTATATACACTGTACTCACGACACTGGGATGTCATACCCTACATACACTGTACTCACAGCACTGGGATGTCCTGCCCTATATACACTGTACTCACTGCACTGGGATGTCATGCCCTATATACACTGTACTCACTGCATTGTGATGTCATGCCCTATATACACTGTACTCACTGCACTGGGATGTCATGCCCTATATACACTGTACTCACTTCATTGTGATGTCATGCCCTATATACACTGTACTCACTGCACCGGGATGTCATGCCCTATATACACTGTACACTCTGCATTGTGATGTCATGCCCTATATACACTGTACTCATTGCACTGGGATGTCATGCCCTATATACACTGTACTCACTGTACTGGGATGTCATGCCCTATATACACCGTACTCACTGCACTGGGATGTCATGCCCTATATACACTGTACTCACTGCACTGGGATGTCATGCCCTATATACACTGTACTCACTGCACTGGGATGTCATGCTTTAGATACACTGTATTCACTGCACTGGGATGTCATGCTTTAGATACACTGTATTCACTGCACTGGGATGTCATGCTTTAGATACACTGTATTCACTGCACTGGGATGTCATCCCGATACACACTGTACTCAATGCACTGGGATGTCATGCTTTCGATACACTGTATTCACTGCAATGGGATGTCATGCTTTCGATACACTGTATTCACTGCACTGGGATGTCATGCTTTAGATACACTGTATTCACTGCACTGGGATGTCATGCTTTAGATACACTGTACTCACTGCACTGGGATGTCATGCTTTAGAGACACTGAACTCACTGCACTGGGATGTATATGCCCTATATACACTGTACTCACTGCACTGGGATGTATATGCCCTATACACACTGTACTCACTGCACTGGGATGTCATGCCCTATATGACACTGTACTCACTGCACTGGGATGTATATGCCCTATACACACTGTACTCACTGCACTGGGATGTCATGCCCTATATACACTGTACTCACTGCACTGGGATGTCATGCCCTATATACACTGTACTCACTGCACTGGGATGTCATACCCAATATACACTTACTACACTCATGGATGTCATAATAATAATAATAATAATAATATACATTATCATGCGCTCATCAACGCCCGAGCGCTACATGATACATATTAACCTAAATATGATTTATATACACTATAGAGTATAGTCCTACCAAACAATTACATAAATTAAACAAAATAAAACACACGCACTACAAAACACACACACAACACACACACACACACACACACACACACACACACACACACACACACCACACACACACACACACTCACACACACACACACACAAGCACACCACACACACACACACACACACCACACACACACACACACACACACACACTGACCGTAGCAGAATCTGGGTACTGATATTAGTTAGGATGGAAATTCTGTGAGAAGAGGAAGGTTTTGTCATGCCCTATATAAACTGTACTCACTGCACTGAGATGCCATACCCTATATACACTACACTCACTGCACTGGGATGTCATGTTTTAGATACACTGCACTCACTGCACTGGGATGTCATGCCCTATATACACTGTATTCCCTGCACTGGGATGTCATGCTTTAGATACACTGTATTCACTGCACTGGGATGTCATGCTTTAGATACACTGTATTCACTGCACTGGGATGTCATGCCCTATACACACTGTACTCACTGCCTGGGATGTCATGCTTTGATACACTGTATTCACTGCACTGGGATGTCATGCTTTAGATACACTGTATTCACTGCACTGGGATGTCATGCCCTATACACACTGTACTCACTGCACTGGGATGTCATGCTTTCGATACACTGTATTCACTGCACTGGGATGTCATGCTTTAGATACACTGTATTCACTGCACTGGGATGTCATGCCCTATATACACTGTACTCACTGCACTGGGATGTCATGCTTTAGATACACTGTACTCACTGCACTGGGATGTCATGCTTTAGAGATACTGAACTCACTGCACTGGGATGTATATGCCCTATATACACTGTACTCACTGCACTGGGATGTATATGCCCTATACACACTGTACTCACTGCACTGGGATGTCATGCCCTATATACACTGTACTCACTGCACTGGGATGTATATGCCCTATACACACTGTACTCACTGCACTGGGATGTCATGCCCTATATACACTGTACTCACTGCACTGGGATGTCATCATAATAATAATAATAATGTACATTTATCATGCGCTCATCAACGCCCTGAGCGCTCACATGATACTATTAACCTAAATAATATTCTATACACATATAGAGCAAGTCCTACCAAAACAATTTACATAAATTATTATACAAATAAAATTTAAAAAATACGCACTACAAACACACACACACACACACACACACACACACACACACACACACACACACTGACCGTAGCAGAACTGGGTACTGATATTAGTTAGACTGTAAATACGTGACGAAGAGAGGTTTGAATGCAATTGCCCTATATACACTGTACTCACTGACACTGGGATGTCAGCCCTAATACACTGTACTCACTGCACTGGGATGTCCTGCCCTATATACGCTGTACTCACTGCACTGGGATGTCATGCCCTATATACACTGTACTCACTGCATTGTGATGTCATGCCCTATATACACTGTACTCACTGCACTGGGATGTCATGCCCTATATACACTGTACTCACTGCATTGTGATGTCATGCCCTATATACACTGTACTCACTGCACTGGGATGTCATGCCCTATATACACTGTACTCACTGCACTGAGATGCCATACCCTATATACACTACACTCACTGCACTGGGATGTCATGCCCTATACACACTTTCAATCATTGCACTGGGATGTCATGCCATATATGCACTGCAATCATTGCACTGGGATGTCATGCCATATATACACTTCAATCATTGCACTGGGATGTCATGCCCTAGATGCATCTGTACTCATGCACTGGGATGTCATGCCTATATGACACATGCACTGAGGATGTCATGCCCTAGATGCCCACTTGTACTCACTGCACTGGGATGTCATGCCCTAGATGACACTGCACTGATGTGTCATGCCCTAGAATGCCTAGCACTCGGGATCATGCCCTAAATGACTGCACTGTGTATCATGCCTAGATGCACTGCACTCACTGATGGTGTCATGCCCTAGATGCACTACACTGTGGTATCATGCCCTAGATGCACTACACTGTGGTATCATGCGCTAGATGCACTACACTGTGGTATCATGCGCTAGATGCACTACACTGTGGTATCATGCACTAGATGCACTACACTGTGGTATCATGCCCTACATGAACTACACTGTGGTATCATGCGCTAGATGCACTACACTGATGTGTCTTGCCCTCGATGCACTACACTGAGGTATCATTCCCTAGATGCACTACACTGAGGTATCATTCCCTATATGAACTACACTGAGGTATCATGCCCTAGATCCACTACACTGAGGTATCATGCCCTAAATGCACTACACTGAGGTATCATGTCCTACATGCGCTACACTGAGGTATCCTGCCCTCGATGCACTACACTGAGGTATCATTCCCTAGATGCACTACACTGAGGTATCATTCCCTATATGAACTACACTGAGGTATCATTCCCTATATGAACTACACTGAGGTATCATGTCCTAGATGCACTACACTGAGGTATCATCCCCTAGATGCACTACACTGAGGTATCATCCCCTCGATGCACTACACTGAGGTATCATGCGGTAGGTGAACTGCACTCACCAGAGACAAAGCCCAGAGCTGCAGCGATGACCGACAGATTGGCGTTGTCCAGGAAGCCGACGAGGATGCCCACAACCAGACAGCCGGCAATGACCAGCAAGCCGAGAATGCCAAAGGCTCTGCAAGCCTTCAGCCAGTCTTCCACTGAAAACCACAGTCACCATCGAGGGATGTTGTTTACGTAGGATCTGTGTTATGCTATGCATTGTGCTTCTGCTTATTACAAGGGAAGCGCAAAGAGTATGACGCACAAAAACCACTCTATTGAAGATTCAAGATTACTTTATTATCTCATCGGATAAATTCAATACGTGGCTGAACACTAACCATATCACAGTACACAATAACGCATATCGTATATTTTAAAACTCAACAGTTACTGGAAGTACAAAAAATAAATACAAATTACGATTTTTGTAAAAATCCCGTAATGACATATACTTTCTACATATTGTACTCTCTCTTAAAATGAATCATCTTTGGCAGAAAGTTTCACACACACCAAACCCCGCGGCCGATTCATTTGAAAGAACCTGTCAGACATTCAGCCTACACCCACACACAAAGTATCAAAGTCCATCCAATCTATTTCTTAAAACCTCACACCTATACACACCAAGTCCCACACCGGCACATCCAAACCCGGCCGTTCTATCTTTGAACAGACACATCCACACACTTAGCCCAGCCCCCCACCCCCCACACACACCACCACTACCACCACCCGCCACCCCCACCCCCATTCACCTCTACCCACCCCCCCAACCGCCAAAAGCACACTCTTTTATTGTTTGAAAGAACAGACACTCAACGCAACCCCACAACCATGCACTTGCATACACACCCACCAAACCCGGGACCGATCCATCACCATCTCTGTTCGAATTATACTCAAGTTCAAAAGTTAGGCAACTTTTTACACCACTCCTCAGTAAATTACTTTCACAAATCCCCTGCAGATGGAAGGTTTGCATCTACCTGACCTGCCTCATATACGCTGAATAATAGAGACTGCTTAACTGGTAACTCTTACTGAAGGAACACTTGAAGCGACCGCGCGGAGTGATGTCCCCTGAACGTTCACCCCAAAATTTCAACCTCGAACCATTTTCATAGTGAAGATGTCATGTTGTGCGGCGATTAACTGTACTACAAAGGACACGAAAGAGGCCCGACGGTAAAGCTACACCTTTCATCGGCATGTCATGTTGGTTGCTGTTCCATTTGAGTTTTAATCTAATGTTATCAAACGAAAAATGCTGATGTTTATCAACTGAGCGATCTGGTGCAGATGCGGAGACAACATCGAAGAAATCAGTAATCAAAATAGATAGGTAACTGGTGAAGCATTTTAGTTTCAGGAATGATTAAACTGGTGTGTGTGTGTGTGTGTGTGTGTGTGTGTGTGTGTGTGTGTGTGTGTGTGTGTGTGTGTGTGTGTGTGTGTGTGTTCATGTTGTATGCGTTGAATTTGGACAATATGAGCTTGTAAAGAATATGTAAGCGCTTAGGACCTGCGCGATTTAGGCGTTCTAAATATTTTTATTATTATTACTATTATTATTATTCCACCAAGTCACAAAGCCTTGCCAGACAAAAAGGGGGGGGGGGGAGGGGGCTAGGCTAAGTGTGTGGATGTGTCTGTTCAAAGATAGAACGGCCGGGTTTGGATGTGCCCGTGTGGGGTTTGGTGTGTATAGGTGTGGGGTTAAATGCGGGTGTGGGTTTTTGGTGGGTAATTGTGTGGTTTGTTGTGTGTGTGTGTGTGTGTGTGTGTGTGTGTGTGTGTGTGTGTGTGTGTGTGTGTGTGTGTGTGTGTGTGTGTGTGTGTGTGTGTGTGTGTGTGTGTGTGTGTGTGTGTGTTCTTTGGTGCTTCGGTTTGGCACTTGGTGCGGGTTTGGTGTGTGAGTGTGAGGTTTGGTGTGGGACTGGTGTGGGACTGGTGTGTGGAGTTTTGTGTGTAGGAGTGAGCTGCAACTGCTATAAACAAAAGTATAAGACAGTTTCAAGTATCAGGTGGCAGTCAGCAGACTCAATGCGACCAAATATACAAACAACCAGATAGGGTATCGTCAAAGATCTCCACAGTGAGGTCGTCCTCCACTGTGTCATTGTTTTGACAAATCATTATCATATATCTAAATTCGTTATCCGGCTTAGTATGACGTTCCGTACCTTTCCGAAGATGTACCTCTGGTGGAGTTTATGTACCTTGTAATACAAGTTGTATTTACACGAATGCCAGGTGAGAGTTACAGTAGCTAGGCGACTCAGGTCTTTATTGTAGTGCTTGTATGAAGTCTTTCGAGCGCTGATTAACTCCTTTGTGTCTTGATTCTTACCTTATAGAGTTGTTTAACTTTTTAGTTGGAGTGTACCCACATGTAGGTACGGTAAAGTAAAACTATGATTCAAACACATAAAATGTTCAAAAGAACGCTATTTACTGGGATAAAACACAATCTGAAACAACAGTTAAACGGTGAAAAACGATGAAAAATGAGATGGAAAACTAAATCAGTCTGTTTTTGGTTCAGCTATGTCGTTTTTCTGTCCAGTGTTTGGAAGAATCAAGCAAAATATGTCA
Source organism: Alviniconcha marisindica (assembly GCA_018857735.1). Taxonomy (NCBI): domain Eukaryota; kingdom Metazoa; phylum Mollusca; class Gastropoda; family Provannidae; genus Alviniconcha; species Alviniconcha marisindica. Next base: position 362,355 of record JABMCL010000320.1, read on the forward strand.
AAACAAAACAAACAAAAAAGACTCACCGATAGGAAAATCGACGCAGGGTCCAGATGAAGAGCATATTTTCCACAGCCCAGACTCAATACTGCCACTCGCTGGTGATGGAAGATCAGCAGTGATCCACCCGGCGGTGGCCACTCCAACGATCTGGAACAGGAGCCCCGCCCCTGCGCACACGATGCCTATGACGCCAGGAATGGGAGGCATTGTGAACCCCATAGTGAGCGAACTTCTTCCGCTTTGTCCGTCGGTGTGAAGTGTAAGAAGTTACAGCTCTTTCCTATGCTCAGAAGGTCCAAGGATTCTATTACTCAATGTGCAACGTGTCTGCTTGCCTCTACAGTCCTATTACTCAATGTGCAACGTGTCTGCTTGCCTCTACAGTCCTATGGCGTGGATATCACCTTCGCTTGCTGCAAAGCGTACTTTTGCACTTAGCTGCAAACCCAAGTGGTTTTGGGTTTTATAAAAATGATCCACCAGAAGGACTGACAACTATGGCAAGTCTGGTTGTTGTTGTTGTTGTTTTGTTTAGTTTTTCCCCCTCAAGCTAATTCTGAAAACAAAACGAAAACACTCTCGTTTGAAATAAATAAAATCTGCCAGTGACAAAAACGAAGTCAGACTGCAGTATAAGAAGATCAAAGTTAGAAATGTCCGCATGAGACCCAGCGTTATTTCGAGGCTTTAAGGCTTTTTTATAGAAAGCGGATGTCAATGTTTACAGCGATGTCACTGGAAACGCGTCTTGATATGAGCAACGTTGCCCGACATAGGTTTAACAGTTTCATTGACACGTGGAAGAGAGCCTAGTAGAGAGGTGCATATCTAGTGATCAAGAGCTGGCTCTAATACCCGTGAAACCAGAATACACTCAAAATCGGCTGTTTCCTTACCTTATTCATTACCAGCTGGTTTATTTCATCTCTCTCTCTCTCTCTCTCTCTCTCTCTCTCTCTCTCTCTCTCTCTCTCTCTCTCTCTCTCTCTCTCTCTCTCTCTCTCATTTCCCATCTCTCTCATTTTCAGAATTTTCCTTATCGTGATATTTTGATTTTCTTTCTTCCTGCTACATGTTATTTATTTTTCTGTTCCTTGAGGGAACGTCCTTTTATATATATAACTATGATCCAAACACATAAAACTCTAACATTCCTGTATCAGATTTTTATAACTCTGTTTATGGATGTCTTCTATGTTCGTTGATTCCAATAATTTGAAGTAGATTTCAGAGCCAAGGCTGATGTTTGATTTTAATGGAAGGAGAATTAAGGGACAAGGGACCTTGTAGGTCTAAGATGAGGGCGATCTCCATCTTTAGAGCTCCTTCGCGTCATCATTCGTTGGTCTGTCCTGCATGTTGATGTTGATCCACCCTGCTCTTTGATGTTAAGATATCCTTTTCGGGGTTGATCTATCGGCTTTTTGATGTTCTCTGCTGCTCTTTGATGTTGATCTATCCTGATTTTTGATGTTGATCTATCCTGCTCGTTGATGTTGATCTATCTGCTTTTTGAAGTTGATCTATCCTGCTTTTTGAGGCTGATCTGTCCCGCTCGTTGATGGTGATTTATCCTACTTTTTGATGTTTATCTGTCCCACTTTTTATTGTTGATCTGTCCTGCTTTTTGATGTGGATCCGCCCTGCTCTTTGATGTGATCTATCTTGCTCCTTGGTGGTGATTTATCCTGCTTTTTGATGTCAATCTATCTACTATTTGCTGGTGATCTGTCCTACTTTTTGATGTTGATCTATCCTGGCCGCTGATGTTGAACTCGAGTGTCGCGTTGTGTCCACTGAGGCCGATACATAGACCAACATAGACCTGAATCGTCTACCATAACTATCACAAGGCATGCGAGAAAATACAAGGCGCACAAATTCTATTGGCGCTTATCAAATGCTTTTGTGTGTAGCTATTACTGCTTGCAATAATAAAATTCATTCTTTCAAGAAATGTGTAAACGATTTACACCAGGTACGGACGTTCCACTTATAATCTAATTTACTGAAAATCAAGAAGTGTTCTTAATAAGCAATGTATACGTTTTCACCTTTAAGCAGGGACAGGGATTACCACTGAAGCAATCTGATTTGTGTGACGGAGTCGTGGCTGGCAGACAAGTCGACAGTTGTTGTTTTTGGACAGATTCACCACCATTCGTATTGACAGAGACAAGGGGAAATGAGAGAAGAGTGTGAGGGGTAGACTGAGCCGCTTTGTAAATAGCATCTGCGCCACACAATCTGTATGCTTGCAGAACTCTTGCTGACAGAAATAACAGCTACGCCACACAATTCAGTATCCGTGAAACTGTCAGTACAAACGACTATGAAATTCTCAGTAGTGACAGTGACCTAACTGACGTTGCCTCGTGACTGCCCCTCGCGATTGATGAAACATTAAAATGGCTCTCATCGCTTCCTATCTTCATGCAGAAATCCTTCTGGTGCTGACAATATAGCATTGGATATAATAGTTCCTGCCCCCCACCCCACCCCTCCACCCCTCTCCAACCCACCCCCTCCCTGGGTTTTTTGTTGTTGTTGCTGCTGTCCCTGTATCTGTGCCGACCTCAGAGGTACTGCCCCCACGCCACTCGTCCCGCCGTCCCTACCTCGGGCGGTATATTTTTGTGATTGATGGGAGTTTAAGCGGTTACAAAAAAAAAGGGTGCATGGGTCGGGGGAGGTGAGAGGGGAGGGTGTGATAAAGGGATTAATATCAAAGGCGGAGTTTCCCGCGCTTTGTGTGCCACGGGCCTGGGCAAGTCCGATATGCTGTACAGAAGTAGGCGAAGACATTTCCAAAACTCGCTCTGTTATCTGGTTCAAATCCTTTGCACCGACACGTGGGAATGTTTCAGAGCCTTGTGTTACAAGATAACGTGCTGCAAGTCGATGTAATTTAACGGGGTACTAAAACTTTACAACTGCAGGGGTATGTCAGTCCGAAACGGGTACTTCTATCAAAACCACTTTCCATTGCTCATGAAAGATATAGCCTCTCTCTCTCTCTCTCTCTCTCTCTCTCTCTCTCTCTCTCTCTCTCTCTCTCTCTCTCTCAGCTCTTTTTGAAGCTGGTGATAATTTTGACAATTTTTGAGGTTTTCTGTTTTCTTGATGGTAACACGACGTTCCGATAGTTGGTTTGTGGTGACACTGCTGATCAGTTTGAAGTGAAAATTTAGCAAGTTCATTAATACCACCAAGCTGGACGTACTACGCGGACAGTTCTTGATCGCTTTTATATAGCGCTGTTCTCCGCTCTCGAGCAAACTCACTGCGCTCGCATGTGATTCTACATTCCTGAATAGCTTTTATTAGCGCGTTTTTGAACATCCACCGAAGTGGTGTATTTACAGCGCTGACATGGCTGGTGTCACGTGAAACTGCTGCCGTCTCGGCGCGTTCTGAGTACACCATACAATCATGCACCATGTCACGTCACTTCATGCAAAGCCACACACGTGAGGTGCATGCGTGTTTAGCTGTAACCTGCCACCTGCACTTTTGGCAGAATGACCGGGATCTTTTAGGTGCTACTGCGGTAACACGGGGGTGGAACGGATACCGAATTAAGACTCAGCACAGAAAGTTGGTCCTGGAGAGAAAAAAATCTCCCGCCGCTCCTGCAGGAGTCCTGCGCTCTAACCACTGAGCTATCTCCACTCCCCAATCCTGGAACGTTGAAGCAGAAAAAAGAAGAAGTCGCAAACCCGCATGGGTAGTCCGTCGCACCCATGATGTATGGACAATTCAACCAAAATCCAAACACACAGAAGGGTTAAAAAACAAAACAAAAAACCGCTGATTTTAGTGGGACAACACAAAAAACATCGTCACCATTAAATTTCAGTCAAACCCAGTAGTGTAAAGACGAGGCGAGGATTCTTATCTTTCTAACAAACAAAACCGAGGAGTGCCGTAACTGAGAAGTCCCTACGGGCAATGAATGCTGGTAATCTAGGCCACATTGTTCGCGTGATGATGATGATGAAATGTTGCTTAATGTCCTCAGATGTCAGTTGACATATTAGGGACAAGTTGTGACCAATGCCGAAGCATAGTTCAATAATTCTTTACGTCCACGGAAACCAGAAGGCTCGTTAGGACGGACAGCCCAGGACGGCCACCTCGACTCTCACACAGCTCCTGAACTATGATATTGTTCGCGTCTTTGATCCCGACAATTTATTCGTTTTGGAGTGTGAGGGGAGAGGGGGGGCGGTGGGGTGCACAGTGAGGGTTTAGGGGCAAGACGTGGTTTCGTGTGCACGACTTCACCTTGCACTGACCTTCGAATGAGAAGGTCAGCTATCAGGAAGCAGAATAATCACCAGGGGTTCCTAAAAAATGTTTGACGAGGTGGGAACTGAAATAAAAACCCACAACGTCAGCGAAACAGAGGCTTGTGTGAACACGCACACGGCTTGGGACTGCAAAGTGGAACAAAGTGCATAATCTCCGTAGGAGGTGTAACTCAACAGGCTGGTACGAAATGTATTGGACTACCGAAAATGTTTACCTCTACATAAAATTGCTTCTTCGTGCGGCAGTGATCGTCAAGTGTTTGCGTGTGTGCGTGCGTAAATGTGAGAGAGTATGAATGTGTGTTTTTTCAGTGATGTATATGTGTGCGGAGCGCGCTGCGCGCCGCGCGCGCGCGTGTGTGTGTGTGTGTGTGTGTGTGTGTGTGTGTGTGTGTGTGTGTGTGTGTGTGTGTGTGTGTGTGTGTGTGTGTGTGTGTGTGTGTGTGTGTGCATGCTGCAGTTTTGTTTGTCACGACGTCTACACACATGTAAAATCTCTCTCTCTCTCTCTCTCTCTCTCTCTCTCTCTCTCTCTCTCTCTCTCTCTCTCTCTCTCTCTCTCTCTCGCTCTCTCTTGCTTCACCTCTCTCTGGTGCACAAGTGAACCCTTCAAGGCATACGCATATCAACGGAAAGCACCCGGACGTGGACTGCAGCCATATCAAAATGTAAACTAAACATTGAAGCTTGTGGTTGTTGTATCCATAGCTCACACAGGTAAACACTGAAAATACAACTTGCACTGATAGCCTGGGCGGGGTATAGCGATGCTCTAGCGGCAGCTGTATTCTTAATTATCAGGTTAAAGAAACAAAACAAAAACATTGTTAGGACTTGGTGGCGTTGCTCCTGCAGCTAACCCCTTCACTGCCATGATGTCATTTCAAAACGACCCATAAAAGTGCGAAATTTGAAACTCTTAAGCCTTTTTGTCTTCTTTTATGCACTGGCATGAGAAAGGATATCCATCAAAACTCATAGCATTGAAAACAGATGTTATAGGACCGGAACATAATTATACTATTTGCAGGCGCGTCCGTGCATCATTTAGCCCGGAAGTTTTACAGGCTGGGGCAGTGTAGGGGTTAAAATAAAGTTTAAAGTTTTTGTCTTAAACTGGCTGAGTACCGGTAGCCTACCGACCAGTTTTTTGTTTGTTTGGTGTTGTTGTTGTTGGTGGTGGTGGTGGTGGTGGTGGTGGTGTTAAACACATTACAATGGCTAGCTGGAGTGTCAACAGTACTATCACAAACCGAGGAACAGATTATAAAACAACTAAGGCGAGACCGGTTAATTGCATAGATCAGGTATGTGACTATATGTGTCTGTAAAAGTGTGTCATATGCATTGCAGCAACTAGACAAAAAATTCTAATGCCACCAGGGTCTTGTACGAATGCCAGTTGGTTATGAATTTGTGGTAAGACTCATTCACTATTCAACTATGGTATATACTCCAAACTCAGTTATGAGATACTGCTTAAAGAGATGAAACCCTGGTGTGATCTTTTTAACTTTACATTTTTTAACATTCTGAACCATTGAGGCTGTACCTCTTGTGGAGTTGAAGCACCTTGTATTTACTCGTATGCCTCGTGAGAGTTACCATAGGCGACTCAAGTCTTTGTTACTGTGCTTAGGTGACGTCTTTCCAGTGCTGATTAAATCCCTAGTCTGCTGATTTTGCATTTGTAAATAAAGCACCGACGAAACTTTATCAAGGCAAACACTGTGCATAATTATATCGCATAAATTGGTAAAACTGCATGGTTAGCGCTGATGGCGTACGTGCTTGCTGTAACTTTTAACAGGTACACAATAAAGCATCAATTAATCGGCAGGACTGACTACATAATTATGACGCTGATCGTGGAAACACAGGTAGGATTGGGTGGCACTGCTCTTGCGGATACGGTAGCGAGGCGAACCCAATGTCTCTCAACGGATATTATAACAGACAGACAGACAGACAGACAGAGAGACACTGAGAGAGAGCTGCACTTGCGGCTACTGTAGCGAGGTGAACACAATCTCTCTCAACGGATATGATAAAAGAGAGCGAGAGAGACAGACAGAGACAGACAGAGACAGAGAAAGACGGACAGAGAGAGACAGAAACAAGAGAAGAGAAAAGAAGAGAGAGAGAGAGAGAGAGAGAGAGAGAGAGAGAGAGAGAGAGAGGGGGAAAAGAGAAGGAAAAAAAGACAGAAAAGAAAAAGGTAAAAAGAGATTTAAAAAAAAAGGCGAACGCTTCTTTACCGTTCAAGATACGGTCAGCTTATTTCTAACAGTTTAAGCGAGTTTCATCAGCATGTCTCTTGTGACACAAACGGGAAGGCATAATTTGTATTCTGACAGCGCCACCCTGATTTATGAACACCAACCTCCTTGAACACGAATTATATTGCCATTCACCGTTTCAGTCTTGTTTGCACTTTGGCAGATGAAGGATTTTTTCTTTTATTTTTTATTTTTATCTAACACGATTCTTCGCAGTATCAAAGACACGCAGATAAGAGTGGTGGTATATGTGATATTAAGGCCATAATGCTCTTTGCCAGTGTCTAGAATAAGGCGAGAAACATCTCGTTTTATTCTAGTTGCGGTAATGTTGCTGTATACAGACAAGGAACTACTTGAGAGGACCAGAACAATATATGGCTGTATCTACTGTATCTGAATCTATTTCAGTCTCAGAAACGGTTTGAGACTCTCTCTCTCTCTCTCTCTCTCTCTCTCTCTCTCTCTCTCTCTCTCTCTCTCTCTCTCTCTGACCCGGGAAGTGAAAAAAGTAACACTTTTACTTTTATATCACATTCACTTTATTTACAACCAGTCTCTTTCCGTATTGGCATATCTGAAAGCATTTACATTTTCATATTGATTCACAGACCTCCGCACGTAGATTGTCCCTATCCGTTTCAAAGTGAATGCTCCATATCTGCATAAATCGACGTGCCATATGTACTGGAAGGTAATATTTGTCATATGAGCACTCTAGACTGTGGTGCAATTTGCCACATAAGCATGACGATGACAATGCATTGTCAAATAGTGAAGATTTCAGTTTAATATCTGCGTGAACGTGACATTTGCAATATCTGCATGAATTAAACATATGCCATATCCGCATGAAGGTGACACTTGTCGTATCTGCATAAACAATAGCAAAAGGGGCAAAACATGGTGTATATACTGACATAATTAAAACATTGAAAACCACACTGCATAAGACATTAAACACATTGCATGGAGCCCGAGAGAAAAAGCATTGCATATATTTTTTTCTTCAGGTTTTCTGTACGGCCAAAAGAAGCTCAATAAATAACTCTCTTTTTTAAGCACACTAGACTTAAAATATATATAAAGCAACGCTGTGTAAAGGAACAACTCATCCAATTTACGACGAGATGAGTACACGCTAGGTTTGTACTTTATTTCATCATACTTTCATACTTGCAATAAAAGCCTGCTTAAATACTGGAATTCCTGTTGTGCAGGAACACAGATGTTGTGCATCTAATCTGTCACTTCCAGTCGGAGGGGGGTGTTCTGCTTACAGCATGTTTCTTCATCTTAACATTATTCCTAGACAGTAGCCTTGAAAGGGAGGATGCAAAACGTCGACATGTAGCAAGATGGACAGTAAGGACACACATGACGAAACGAGGATCGGAAAGAAAGAAAGAAGCGGGCAAAGCAGAAACAAACGAAGAGTTAAGCAGTTGCTTAGTAAGTTAGTAAATCGATCTTGATAACCTGTCAAAGTGCATTTACATAAGGACGATCTGTTTTCTTCTTCTTCTTCTTCTTCTTCTTCTTCTTCTTCTTCTTCTTTTTAAACTCTGTCATAAGCAGCTGCACATTTCAAAACTCGTTTCGCGTGTAAACCCTTTCTTAGGTTTTGTTGTGTGTTGTTTTTCTATGAAAAAAGGGAAGTGAGAGAGAGAAAAAAAGGAAGGATTCTAAGAGTCGAGATGGAATAAAAGCAGAATGAAAGACTAAGACAGACAGACAGACAGAGAGACAGTCAGACAAAGAGACAGAGACGTAAACAGAGAGAGAGAGAGAGAGAGAGAGAGAGAGAGAGAGAGAGAGAGAGAGAGAGAGAGAGAGAGAGAGAGAGAGACAGACAGAGAGAGACAGAGAGAGACAGAGAGAGACAGACAGCGAGACACAGAGAGACACAGAGAGACACAGAGACAGAGACAGAGAGACAGAGAGACAGAGAGACACAGAGAGAGACAGAGAGACAGAGAGACAGAGACAGAGGCAGAGAGACAGAGAGGCATAGAATTAATATGGCAAAAAAATGTATGTACAGCTTACTTTTTGTCACCTAGCTTAGAAACACAGAGAGGCAGCAAAAGCGAGTTAGTCAGTACTGGGGTTTTAGCGTCATGTAATCCACACTGAGTCGACCATACCAGGACAGAGTGCAAAAGCAAACAACTAAAACCGTTGCATCTAAAAAATAAAAATAAAATAAAAGTCAAACTAATAGACAGACGTAGAGTTAAGGATAGACAGAATGACAGACGTAGAGTTAAGGATAGACAGAATGACAGACGTAGAGTTAAGGATAGACAGAATGACAGACGTAGAGTTAAGGATAGACAGAATGACAGACGTAGAGTTAAGGATAGACAGAATGACAGACGAAACGACGACAGTTACCGTGATCGGATTTATTCCATCAAGAAGCAAGTTTATGAAGTGTTATCTACAAAATGCACTTTATGTGTATGTATAATGTATTCGAGTCGTTGAATTTCATTCTTCTTGATCATTCATTCTTTCGTTTACACACACTTTCCATTCTCACTTTTTCATAAAACCTGTATCAGGTTTTATCAAACATGAACAAAACACTGTGGACAATTCATCAACAAAAATACTATTTAAACTGGTTTAGGCGAAGGCTAAGCAAAACGCGTGAACGAAGTAGAAAGTCAGATGGCAAAACGCTATACAACACACATCTATCATAAAATTAAACCTTAATTTTAGGCCATTACTTTGTTTTGACTACGAATTGACCTCAAAGTTCATTAAAACTGACCCTATTTGTCTCTTGTTGTTGTTGTTGTTGTTGTTGTTGTCTAGTTTAACAGACAGTCTGTTGACTTCTAAAGTGTGTTGTGCGTTTTTCAGCGATTTAAGAGTGCTTAAAAATAATAATCTCTTGCGTCTGTCAGTTGATCGAATGGAAAATGAATCTCTGAAAAAATCGATCGTTCAAAAATACTAAAACAGCAAAACAACAGTGCACTCGAAATGGACAACGATGTCAAAGATAAATGCGATTTTGTTCTCTCCTCAACAAGAATGTAGTGCTCAAAAATATCCAACGATGACACATTTTGGTTGGATGTATGTTTTTCATTTCTCCAATATTAATCGGAGTACCTCAAGTACAATATCAACTTCGGGAGGAGGTAGGTCTTCGCGTTCGCTGAAACCAAACTCATCCAAAAAGCGCTTTGTAGTTTGTTCCATTCATGAAACCCTTATTTGAGTTTGCGTCCGCTTCATTTCTGTTTCCGGTGCTGTCACTTCCGGTATTTGTCGTCTGCCAGCTACCCGTGGGGGCATTTGTATCTGTGCTGTCTTCAGCAGAAATCCCTGCTCTGTTCGGCACAGAAGATATCTCGGATTCTTTCTCCACGTGGAAATCTGTGCTGGAGTTGTCTCCCCCTGCTAGTGTTGACCGTTTCTGGAGATGACGTGGTGTGGTTTTGTGCCGTGACGCGGCAGCGGGTTTCAGGGGCTGGACGGTGGTTTGGACCGGAGCGGAAGCGGCAGTGACGGCAGCAGCTGCTGTAGTAGTGGTGTTCGCCACAACGCCTTCCGTTGTAGTTGTCCCTACCGTTGAAGCTGTAACATAAGACTCAACCCACTGACTGGCAAGGGGGACCAATAGAGAGAAAAACAAACCGAAGAGCAAAGAACTGGACAAGAGAATAGACAGCCGTAAGACGAGGGGAGGTGGGAGTAGACCTACTGGAGAAAAAGACAGCATGGTAATGAAAGACAGTAAACAAAAGAAATGTCAATGAAACCAGCACTGAGACGTCTCCAGCATAGTCTAGCTGCTACCAGTCGCTGACACGATCCGTGCAAACTGCCATTTTGCTGAGATGATCGAGGTTGAATTTCCCACGAGCGAATTATTAACGCGGGAGTCGTTGCATGTATACCTGACCCATAGTGTCCCAGCCTCTGTGTACACCTGACCCATTCTGTCCCAGCTTCATCGTATATACCTGACCCATTGTGTCCCAGTCTCATCGTCTATACCTTACCCATAGTGTCCCAGCTTCATCGTGAATACCTGACCCATAGTGTCCCAGCCTAATCGTGTCTCCCTGACCCGATTGTGCCCCTTCTCATTGTGTCTCCCTGACCCATTGTGCCCCTTCTCATTGTGTCTCCCTGACCCATTGTGTCCCAGCCCCACTATTACCTGACCCATAGTGTCCCAGCCTCTGTGTATACCTGACCCATAGTGTCCCAACCTCTTTGTGTACACCTGGATAAAAGATTAAGTTGACCAAACATGATTCTTTTGAGATCTTTGCTGCAGGCCAGAATTCCCGAGAAGCTGCAATTTCAGCAGGACGTTGCACAGCATCCTATAAGCAGATGGTGGAAAAGCGCTTTTTCTAATTCCTAATTCCGACGTCAGAAGGGCAGGAAAGGGTTCAAACAAAACCGGAACTACAGACGAGAGGTCCAGCAACTGACCTCTGAAAGGTTCGAGCTGGGCGTGGTACTTGTCGTTGATCCTGGCCATGGAGTCGCCGTTGCAGAGGGAGGCGGTGCAGAAGCACCACTCCACCTCACGGTTCCACATCTGCTGCACCCGGCACCCCACGTAGTTCGTCTCGATGCTGCTGCTCGTCCACCCGTCAGCGCACCCGCGGTAGATCACTGAAACCGTCAACTGGGAACTAGAGGAGCACAACTGTCGACATTGTCCACACACGCAGTGGCTGAGCTGCAGCCGGAAGGGGGCGGGGTGGGGCGAGGGGGGTTGGAGGGGTTGTTGTCGTTTGCTTGTGTGTGTGCGTGTGTGTGTGTGTGTGTGTGTGTGTGTGTGTGTGTGTGTGCGTGCGTGTGTGTGTGTGTGTGTGTGCGTGCGTGTGTGTGGTGTGTGTGTGTGTGTGTGTGTGTGTGTGTGTGTGTGTGTGTGTGTGTGTGTGTGTGTGTGTGTGTGTGTGTGTGTGTGTGTGTGTGTGTGTGTGTGTGTGGTGTGTGTGTGTGTGTGTGTGTGTGTGTGTGTGTGTGTGTGTGTGTGTGGTGTGGTGTGTGTGTGTGTGTGTGTGTGTGTGTGTGTGTGTGTGTGTGTGTGTGTGTGTGTGTGTGTGTGTGTGTGTGTGTGTGTGTGTGTGTGTGTGTGTGTGTGTGTGTGTGTGTGTGTGTATGTGTGCGTGCATGTGTTGTTTTGTTGACGCGGATGGGTGTATACCTCTAACTATGCTGGTTGATATATGCTTATTTGTGTGTTTATATGTTGAGCCAGTTACCTTATATAACTGTATGCCATTGTGCAGGTAAATGTGTGTATTTGTGTGTTTATATGTTGAGCCAGTCACCTGATATAACTGTATGCCATTGTGCAGGTAAATGTTTGTATTTGTGTGTTTATGTGTTGAACCAATCACCTGATATAACTGCACGCCATTGTGCAGGTAAATGTGTGTAGCTGTTGAGCTAGTCATCTGATACAACTGCATTCCATTGTGCAGGTAAATGTGTGTATTTGTGTGTTTATATGTTGAGCTAGTCACCTGATATAACTGTAAGCCATAGTGCAGGTAAATGTGTGTATTTATGTGTTTATAAGTTGAGCCAGTCACCTGATATAACTGTAAACCATAGTGCAGATAAATGTGTGTATTTATGTGTTTATATGTTGAGCCAGTCACCTGATATAACTGTATGCCTTAGTGCAGGTAAATGTGTGTATTTGTGTGTTTATGTGTTGAGCCAGTCACCTGATGTAACTGTATGCCGTTGTGCAGGTAAATGTGTGTATTTGTGTTTTTGTATGTTTAGCCAGTCACCTGATATAACTGTATGCCGTTTTCAGGTAAATGTGTGTATTTGTTTGTTGATATGTTGAGCCAGTCACCTGATATACCTGTATGCCACTGTGCAGGTAAATGTGTGTATTTGTGTTTTGATATATTGAACCAATCACCTGATATAACTGTATGTCATTGTGCAGGTAAATGTGTGTATTTGTGTGTTTATCTGTTGAGCCAGTCACCTGATATAAATGTATGCCATTGTGCAGGTAAATGTGTGTATTTGTGTGTTTATCTGTTGAGCCAGTCACCTGATATAAATGTATGCCATTATGCAGGTAAATGTGTGTATTTGTGTGTTTATATGTTGAGCCAGTCACCTGATATAACCGTATGCCATTTTCAGGTAAATGTGTGTATTTGTGTGTTGTTATGTTGAGCCAGTCACCTGATATAACTGTATGCCATAGTGCAGGTAAATGTGTGCATTTTTGTGTTTATATGTTGAGCCAGTCACCTGATATACCTGTATGTCGCTGTACATTACCAAATGCATTCCACTCACATCAACAAATGCATTCCACTGTGTGTGAGGATTGCGTACGTGACCGTGTTTGTTATCCCACCACATGGGCAGCCACACGCTTCCTTTGGAAGATTTAGTCCCATTTCTGTTGTTGAGTGGCTCCACGTTGTTACGCGAAGTGCTTATCATGGCTGAAGATAGCGGTCCACAAGACCATACAGCGGATAACAACATTTTAATGTAGCCTTGGTGTTCTTGCTGTGCTGTGACAGCCGAGGCCAAGATGAGCAGCAGGGAGGGGAGAAGGGGGGTAAGTGTATATCAAAAGGAAACAGCTATGAGAGCTCACAACAGTTTACATACACGTCTTGCTCGGGTACGGCTATCCTACCTTATCAATGCCTGACGCGAAAAACAGATAGAGGGGGGGAACTAGAAGAGGAACGAAGCGAAGAAGAGGATAGACCATTGTACAGGCGAGTAGATCGACTATAAAAAAATTTTTTTTTTAAAACAGAGACGAGATCATGGTCAACGATCGATCGCACACGTTCTCGCTTCCTGGGTGAAAATACGTCTTAATAATCATCATAATCATCATCATCATCATCATAGAGTATATTTCTGGCACCCCATCTCGGATGAGTTCTGGGAGTTTAAATATATTTCGCAGCAAGATTAAGCGAAAACACATCAGTATTATCATCATCATCGCCGCCTTACGACTACTGCAGTTGCAGATGAACACCCCCACACACACCATTACTTCTATCATTGTTCAGGGCGGATGTGCGACGTCAACGCATCACCATCCTCATCGTCGTTACACACGCCACCAGCACACAGCATGCACGCACGCACGCACGACGCACCACGCACACACACTACACACACACACACACGCACACCGCACGCACGACGCACGCACACACACCGCACACACACACACACACGACACACACACCACACCACACACACACGACACGACACACACACAACACACACACACACATGCCACACACACACACACACACACACCCCACACACACACACACAGCACCACAGCACGCACGCACGCACGCACGCACGCACGCACGCACGCACGCACGCACGCGCGCGCACACACACACACTCACACGCACGCACGCAAGCACGCATACGCAAGCACACGCACGCACACACACATACACAAATGCAAACGCACACACACACACACACACGCACGCACGCACGCACGCACACACGCACACACACACACACACACACACACACACACACACACACACCCTTTACTTCAATGATTGGTCAGGGCGGAGGTGCGACGTCAACACATCACCATCCTCATTGTCGTCAGCATCACTGCCACCTTACCTCCATTGTCCCTGCGGACGAAGCATTTGTTGGTGGCCGAGCAGGCCGTCTTGCCCAGGTACATGGCCTTCTGTGTCTCCACGCTCTCCCCACACAACGGGCTGTCGCTGTAGCAGTCCCAGCAGAAAAACTCTGCAGCAAAATCACGTCTTAAAGCATCACTGTCAGACCCGTAGCTGTCACACAGCAAAATCACGTCTTGAAGCATCACTGACAGACCCGTAGCTGTCACACAGCAAAATCACTTCTTAAAGCGTCAGTGTCAGACCCGTAGCTGTCACACAGCAAAATCACGTTTTAAAGCGTCAATGTCAGACCCGTAGTAGTCACACAGCAAAATCACTTCTTAAAGCGTCAATGTCAGACCCGTAGCTGTCACACAGCAAAATCACGTCTTAAAGCATCACTGACAGACCCGTAGCTGTCACACAGCAAAATCACGTCTTAAAGCATCACTGTCAGACCCGTAGCTGTCACACAGCAAAATCACGTCTTGAAGCATCACTGAGGGTTATACTATGCAATAAACGTCACGTATTAAAACATCACTGACAGACCCGTAACTGTCACACAGCAAAATCACGTTTTAAAGCGTCAATGTCAGACCCGTAGTAGTCACACAGCAAAATCACGTCTTAAAGCATCACTGACAGACCCGTAGCTGTCACACAGCAAAATCACGTTTTAAAGCGTCAATGTCAGACCCGTAGTAGTCACACAGCAAAATCACGTCTTGAAGCACCACTGTCAGACCCGTAGCAGTCACACAGCAAAATCACGTCTTAAAGCATCACTGACAGACCCGTAGCAGTCACACAGCAAAATCACGTCTTGAAGCACCACTGTCAGACCCGTAGCAGTCACACAGCAAAATCACGTCTTGAAGCACCACTGTCAGACC
>JABMCL010000320.1:390000-392500 GCA_018857735.1 Alviniconcha marisindica
AAATTCTCTTCTTCTCTGATCTACCTTCACAGAGAAGGTGCACATTTTCTAGCAGAAATTCCACCTCCACTTTGAGCTTTCTTCGAAAAGCAGGTGGAGTACAGAAATCTCATTTCCACTCTCGTCTCCTTTTCGAAATGCAAGAGGATATTTTCCAGAATAAATCTCACATTAACTTTCGTTTTCTTCAAAATACAGGTGCACATCTCCTGGCAGCAAACTCACCTCCACTTTCATCTTTCTTCAAAATGCAGGTGCACATTTTCTGGCAGAAAATTCACCTCCACTTTCATCTTTCTTCAAAAAGCATGTGGACATTGACTGGCAGCAAACTCGCCTCCACTTTCATCTTTCTTCAAAAAGCAGGTGCACATTGTCTGGCACCAAACTCACCTCCACTTTCATCTTTCTTCAAAATGCAGGTGCACACTGTCTGGCAGCAAACTCACCTCCACTTTCATCTTTCTTCAAAAAGCATGTGGATGTCTTCTCGCACTCCACAGCCGCTACAGCGCTCTCGAAAGGCTCGTCCACCTTCTCCTTGCAGTAGGGGTTCCAGCTGGAACAGTCGTGACATTTCACCCCAGCTGCGACAGAACAAATGAACACAGTGTGTGAACGTGTGTCTACGCATCTGTAGTTCTAGCTGGAACAGTCATGACACTTCACCCCAGCTGTAACAGAACAACATGAACACAGTGTGTGAACGTGTGTCAGCGTAGTGTGTCTATTTACCGGTAGTTCCAGCTAGAACAGTCGTGACATTTCACCCCAGCTGCAACAGAACAAATGAACACAGTGTGTGAACGTGTGTCTATGTATCGGTAGTTCCAGCTGAAACAATCGTGACACTTCACCCCAGCTGCAACAGAACAAATGAACACAGTGTGTAAAAGTGTGTCTCGATCTCTGCAACATGAACACAGTGTGTAAAAGTGTGTCCCCCGTTCTGCAACATGAACACAGTGTGTAAAAGTGTGTCTCGATCTCTGCAACATGAACACAGTGTGTAAAAGTTTGTCTCGATCGCTGCAACATGAACACAGTGTGTAAAAGTGTGTCTCGATCACTGCAACATGAACACAGTGTGTGAAAGTGTGTCAGCATAGTGTGTCTATGTATGGGCAGGTCCAACTGGAACAGTCGTGACATTTCACCCCAGCTGCAACAGAACAAATGAACACAGTGTGTAAAAGTGTGTGTCTCGATCGCTGCAACATGAAAACAGTTGTGAAAGTGTGTCAGCACAGTGTGTCTATGTATGGGCAGGTCCAACTGGAACAGTCGTGACATTTCACCCCAGCTGCAACAGAACAAATGAACACAGTGTGTAAAAGTGTGTGTCTCGATCGCTGCGACATGAACACAGTTGTGAAAGTGTGTCAGCATAGTGTGTCTATGTATGGGCAGGGCCAACTGGAACAGTCGTGACATTTCACCCCAGCTGCAACAGAACAAATGAACACAGTGTGTAAAAGTGTGTGTCTCGATCGCTGCAACATGAACACAGTGTGTAAAAGTGTGTCTCGATCTCTGCAACATGAACACAGTGTGTAAAGGTGTGTCTCGATCTCTGCAACATGAACACAGTTGTGAAAGTGTGTCTCGATCTCTGCAACATGAACACAGTGTGTAAAAGTGTGTCTCGATCACTGCAACATGAACACAGTGTGTAAAAGTGTGTGTCTCGATCGCTGCATCAGCAGATCCATCTGGAAGAGTATAAATTTAACGTAGTGTGTGAAAGGGTGTCAACACAGTGCGTGTGAACGTGTGTATCGGCAGTTCAAGCTGGAACACTACAAATTTAACGCAGCGTGTGAAAGTGTATCTGTCCAGGTAGAACGGCACAAATTTAAAGTATTCACTTGTTGTGCTTTCTAATACACAAATACTTTGCGCTACCGTCACCTAATTACTGCAAAATAGGTTATTGCTGTTGTTACTTCTCTCTCTCTCTCTCTCTCTCTCTCTCTCTCTCTCTCTCTCTCAAAATACATGCAGGAGTTGGATAAACCGCGGCGGGTGAGGGGAGGGGGGTCCGAAGAAGCAAAATGTTCCTCCCTCCCCAATACCCAGTCGACCTGTTTCACGTCACGTGCTCAGAATGCCAGACAAAAAATGGCAGTGCTCGACACGACCCGGTTATTTCGCGACATTCAAACGTCGGTTTTTAACAAACTGGGCCACATGTCGACTGGAAAATTCTGCGAACTAGTCTATTTCTGTATTACACTTCTCAAGATGTTGCTGAGCATTTTTGTGCGCGTGCGCGTGAATGTGCGTGAGTGTGTTTGTGTGTGTGTGTTGTGTGTGTGTGTGTGGTGTTCTGTGTGTGTGTGTGTGTGTGTGTGTGTGTGTGTGTGTGTGTGTGTGTGTGTGTGTGTGTGTGTGTGTGTGTGTGTGTGTGTGTGTGTATGTGTGTGTGTGTGTGTCTGTGTCTGTCTGTGTGTGTCTGTCTGTCTGTGTGTGCGCGCGCGCGTTCCATAACTGGAAGACA
>JABMCL010000320.1:400000-417500 GCA_018857735.1 Alviniconcha marisindica
ATACAGCTGTTGTCCCAAATAAAATTTGTCACTTTAATACAGCTGTTGTCCCAAATAAAGATTTGTCACTTTAATACAGCTGTTGTCCCAAATAAAGATTTGTCCTTTAATACAACTGTTGTCCCAAATAAAGATTTGTCACTTTAATACAGCTGTTTCCCAAATAAAGATTTGTCGCTTTAATACAACTGTTGTCCCAAATAAAGATTTGTCACTTTAATACAGCTGTTGTCCCAAATAAAGATTTGTCACTTTAATACAGCTGTTGTCCCTAATCATCATGAAACATAGCACGACGTGAAGCGTGAGCAGTGAGTCGACGTTTGCCTCGTGATTTCGTAACATCGCTATGACAGAATCTGTACTGTTTGTGACAGTGGTGAGGTAGGAGATGAATTTCACTCTTTGCTTAACTGTTCCAATGAAAATGTCAAAAGAAACCGTACTAAGTATTTTGATAAATATTATACACATAATCCCAACGTGCCTAAATTCTGTAGCCTCATGAATATGACTTCAAAATCTAAGAATTTTAAGCTTGCTAAATTTATTAGTTATATCTTTGAGTTATTTTGATTAAGCCAATAGCGAAACACAACGGAAAAAGAAATATAATTTTTTTGCGCCTTAGCCTTACATATTTATAACAACTTTGATTTGTGTTTGAGCATTTATTTTTGTCTATATATAAAGTGTGGTAGTTATTTATTAGTAGTACTCATGTACTTGTTCATAAGGAATGTCGTGTGCGAATACAACTTCGCTTTCTAGCCCCCAGGGGCAAAAAGCTGAATAAAACCTTGAAACCTCGGTACGGTGAGAGTCGGTGGCGCTCAGCGACAGCACTTGCTGTCCAAAGCTGGAGTTAAACACGCTGGATCCTGGTCAGCGCGCGGACGGCCCAACATTACGTGCCAGGCTTTGCACAGACCCTCAGATTTTTCCGGAGTCAAATTCTGTGCCGACTCTACAGACGGCAGTTGGATTTTTACGTCCGGTCAACCGCGCAGGGTTATCTCCGGACAAACAAACTCTGTCATAAGCAAAAATGTGACTGAAGACTTGAGGAGAATGGTGATGATGATTATTTCACTTCTCATCTCATTTTTCATAGTTTTTAACCGTTGTTTAAGTGTCGTTTTGAAGCTTGACAAAGACGATTACCCCAAAAATGTGCAGATTGTGTGTCTGTCTCATAATAAATAAGCGTTCGTTTTAATATTTTTTGTGTTTGGATCTTCTGTCATAAGCAGATGTATGTTTCAAAACTCTTATCATGAATTATATATGTAATCCCTTTCTCAAGTCAATCGTCCTGATATTACCGTAATGGCAGACTGGGCGAGAAAAAAAAGTTACTTCTCAAGTCAAATACACAAAGTCAATCTCTTTTATCTGACAAATAAAAATTAAAAAAAATAAAAATTAAAGCAGACATGCACAAGCATAAAATACTCATTTTTGGAGAGTTATTCCCTTTAGGTCTGCCCTTGTAAAAACAAAAAAAACGCCATATAATGCTAGGACATGCTGTGTGTCGCAGACCATTCCTTCTAATTGATCGACACAAGAGTAAAGAAAAATATAAAGAAGAAATGGACAGAAGCAATGAAAGAACATTACAAATGCATAATGGCAAATACCACCGCAATATGGCCGCAAGCTGCACATACCACCTACCAACTATCATCTCCTAGCTGCTCAACAAGAGCCATAAAAAAAAACACGATCTTTTAAAGAAAAATGTTGGAGAATTGTCTGGAGAAAAAGTCAGGAGAGTGGACCATTAGCAGCACAATGACAAGACGGAAAGAGCAAGAGGACAAGGCAGAAAACGAGAGGAGAGATGGGAAATTGGAATCAAATGACAGCCCCGAGATTCCAGACAGGAGGAAGACGTCAGACATTCTTTGTTTCTGAGCGCTCGGGGCGTTGATGAGCGCATGATAAATGTACATTATTATTATTATCCCTGGCCTCCCTTCAGGGTGCCAAACATCCTTCGTATGGGAATATTAGTATATGATAATAGCGAGGTCCTCGTGATAATAGTCGTACACACCTGCAAAAATATTACATACGCCCGTTAAAGACCTTGTACTAAATATTAGTGTTCCATGGATTATGGAAACACCGAAATAATCCAGCATGCACCAGTTAGCGAATTGGAATATAAAACCCCAAAGTGTCAGTATTGTATCTTGTCAGTCTCTTTGAGCTCATCGACTATAAGCTGCAAGCTTTTTGGTGAGCACATAACGATCTTGAAACCTCGATATCTTGATTGTTTTGAATACATTCTTGTTTATACCAAAATGTCAGTTTTTAAACTGAAGTTGGACCGTATTCGGAAGAAGATAACCTGCGTTTGGCCTTGAAGCGTCTTCCTGACTGAGTTGTTGTTACGTGTAAAAAAAATGATCAGTCAGTTGTTTCGATCTCTCCTGTTCATTGGAGAACTCCAACTCGACCTCGAAATCGAAAACTTTCATAATCAAGGATAGTAGCGTTAGGTCCATTTGGACCTATCTAACAGCCAGTCCTTGCTATACTATAAAAACAAATAAGCACGACTATACTACAAACAGAAGAAGAAAGAAGAAGAAGAAAACGCCCAGATAATTTGACACGACCATTATCTTTCAAAACGCAACACTTGTTACCATGGTGAGCGTTTAGGTCCCCGGTGGAAAACGACCGGAGGCTCCGGGCCAGCTGTGACACTTGGCGTTTTGCATAACTGATCCAGCTAACTATCACCGCTTTCGGAGGTCGACAGGAAAGCAATGAGGTATGTATTACACAACAAAATCCTTCTTCTTTTCAATGATGATAATAATAATAGTGGTCAGTTCTACAGCGCCCTGTCTCACTGACAAAGGTGAGCATACCGCTCTTTGCAAGATTACAGGACTTAAAACTTTATTTATAGCTTTTTTGTTTTGGTTTTTGGTTTGTTTCGTTGTTTCTTTGTTTGTTTAGTTTTGTGTGTGACGCCCTAATAGAACCGTCGTGGTTGACTGGGCGTTAAAATAGAATTCCTTTTATAGATTTTCTTTGTTGTTGTTGTTGTTTTGTTGTTGTTGTTGTTGTGTGTGTGTGTGTTGTTGTTTTTTTTTGGGGGGGAGGTTGTTTGTTTGTTTGTTGGGGGTGGGGGCTATTTCTTTTGCTCTTTCGTAAACCACTACGGCATGCATGTTTTGAGAAAGGGACTTCGTCAGAAGCTGTCCCACAGAACTTAACATTACTCAACAAAGCCGTTATAAAATGTGTAGTTAAAAAAAACGTCAAACATTATAATTAAATGTTCTGCAAAATATAATACCGTTTTGGAGCAGTCCCATTTCTGACTCAATCAAATTAACAACAAACGCTTTTGAGAGAGACGGAGTGAGCGAAGCATCCTCAGCAACATCTTTTCGCTCTGAAATTGCAGATTTTGCTGTAAAATACCCCTTTTGCATTTATATCGATTTTAGGAAACTAGCCATTCGGAGGACAGGTTTCATAACCAGACGCTGCTGGGAAAATACTTTAACTGACAGTCAATATTGTATATGTCCCATGAGAAGATTGACTCTTAAATGTCCATTTGCGTACCTCCAGAATCTGACCCACTATACGAAATAAAGAGCCTGCAAACACGATCCTGGTCGTCTAGCCAAAACGTGCGACAGATTTCAGGGGCGCAAGCTGGGTAAAACCACACTTTTCTGCTTTCTCAGACGGTAACAGAATTTTGACAGATTTTGGCCAGACTGTCTTTTTTACTGCCGTGCGAAACGTAAACACAGGCTCTCTCTCTCTCTCTCTCTCTCTCTCTCTCTTCTCCTCTCTCTCTCTCTCTCTCTCTCTCTCTCTCTCTCTCTCTCTCTCTCTCTCTCTCTCTCTCTCATACCACTTAGTGCACGAAAGACTTGCAAGGTTAGTGAAAAGTGTGCATTTATAAATGCAACTACCAGTAGTTGAGTGAATGGCATTTTTTCTCCTTTTTTTCCCCTTTGTTTCTTTGTTTCTTGTTGTTATTGCTGTGGGGGGTCTCGTTTGTTCTCTCTTTCATTTGTGTCAATAATGATGAAACTACCATATGTAACTGAATTAGGCGAAGATGTGTCAATGTGAATGAAAGGTATCTATATATACTGTAACGGGTGGAGGCATGTTCGTCCGAATAAAAGTTCAACATTGATTTGTTATGATTGTTTTATAATAATAATACTGATCAACATTTGTAATGTTCTGAACGCCGTCCTGAGCGCTTCCAAACACAGCATGTCAGTCCTGCTGATGCTGTTTACATGAATAAAAGCATTAGAAGCAGAGGGACAGAAAATAAAGCACACACACACACGTGTACACACACAAACACCACCCATAGACATTCACGCACGCGCACACACACACGCACGCACGCACGCACGCACGCACGCACGCACGCACGCACGCACGCACGCACACACCACACACACACACACACACACACACACACACACACACACACACACACAAGGAAACCGAATACTGGTTTTAGCTGGGATAGAAGTACTGTAAAAAGCGGAAAGTTTATTCAAGTGCAGTGCCTGAGTGAGATCAAAATATGAGGTCCAAAGTTCGAGAAAGAGCGAAAGCCATGCGGCTTGCGTATGCATTGTTGGGTCTTGGTATGCGAGAATGTCTTCTTCTTCTTCTTCTTCTACTACTTTGAGACTATAAGAACAGAAGGGAGAATTAAGGTACTGCAAATGAAACCGACGTAAAGCCAGATTAAAAAGAAGTACTGCTCCAACCGAAATTCGAACGGCAGCCTGTCAAAAGCAGGTCCTTTGCCTTAAGTACTCGTCCACATTAAAAAGAAAATTAATTGAGCACCCCCACTACCACCCCCTTACTCCGTCCGTCTAATGCTTTTGGAAATTAAGGATTATACCAAACACTGATTGTTTAGCCTGCAGGATCAACAAACAAGGGAGTTAATTAGCGCTCGAAAGACGTCACACAAACACAAAAGGCCCGAGTTGCCTACAGTAACTCTCACCTGGCATGCAAGTAAATACAAGGCATATAAACTCCACCAAAAGTACATCCTCCTGTGCATTAGAGAATGTACCTCTGGTGGAGATTATAGACCTTGTATTTATTCGCATGCCAGGTGAGAGTTACCTTAGACGACTCAGGTCTTTCCTTTTGTGTTTGTGTGACGTCTTTCGAGCTCCAGTTGACTACAGAATTGTTTGTTGATCCTGCACAGGCGCTCTGCGCCTCGTTCTGTGTCAGATTGTTTAGCTAGCAGTCAGCTAAACTGTCCCATGAACGGCTAGCAACGCCGTATCTAAATCCAAAGATTTTGTTCATTTTGTTGTTGTTGTTGTTGGTGTTGGTGGTGGTGGTGTTGGTGGTGGTGGTGGTGGAGGTGGTGGTGGTGGGTTTTTCTGTTGTTGTTATTGCTGCTGCTGTTGTTGTTGTTGTCGTTGTTTTGTTTGTTTGTTTGTTGTTTTGTTTTTACTTTTGTTTTGGTTTTCCAATTTACGCCACATCCACCTTACAAAAATGATCAAAAATGCCGACGGATGCCGCTTTCCAAGAGTTGCGTCACTGCCTTTGTCCAGCGAGGTCAGAGTTGTCGGACTTAACATACTCACGCCATTTTGACAAGCAAGGCTTATTACGCCAGTTGTCTTTCCATACGAAACGAGCCAAATTTGGAGCGTCTACAATTTCCGGGTATCCAGTGAAAAGACAGATTTCATCAACGGATCCGCAACGTTCATTTTATGGTGAAACGGTATAAAGGTCAGAGTCGAACACACGCACTCCCCCCAAATCGCCTAAGGCCATTTTTGCTGACCACCGACGAATATCCATGTATCCATGTACCATTCCAGTGAGCCTACCTGCTTTTCGGTATCATGATGATGAAGTGATGCTTAATGTCCTCAGATGTCGGTTGACTCATAGTTCGGGAGCTGTGTGAGAGTCGAGGTGGCCGTCCTGGGCTGTCCGTCCTAACGAGCTTTCTGGTTTCCGTGGACGTAAAGATTTATTGAACCGTGCTTCGGCATTGGTCACAGCTTGTCCCTAATATGTCAACTGACATCTGAGAACATTAAGCACCACTTCATCATCATGTCGGTTGACATATTAGGGACAAGTTGTGACCAATGCCGAAGCACGGTTCAATAATTCTTTACGTCCACGGAAACCAGAAGGCTCGTTAGGACGGACAGCTCAGGACGGCCACCTCGACTCTCACGCAGCTCCTGAACTATGTTTCGGTATCATAGGTCAGCACCTCAGGCTGTATTCGGAGTGAGTCCTAAAAAGTACTGGTATTCACTCTGAGCCCTATGAAAGTGCTAATATTCACAATGAGTCCTGTGAGCCGGTTTGGCCTAGCGGTGAGGCGTTAGGTTGGTGAGCGGAAGGACCTCGGTTCGATACCGCTTCGGCTCTCCTTTCTCTTCAAAAAGGTTGTGGTTTGTGGACACTGTCCTGTGACTTTGTCCATCATTTCCTACTGAAACATTAAAATGGCTCTCACCGCTGCCCATCCTAATGCAGGAATCATTCTGGTGGTGACAGTGTAGCGATAGGTATATAATCTCCCTCTTCCCCCACCTCTATACCCCCTTCCCCCCCTTCTCCCCGTCCCTAATAAGCCTTATGGTTTCTGTGGACGTTAAGCACCATGTTTACTTACTAATGAGTCCTAAAAAGTACTACTCTTCACTCTGAGCCCTAAAAAGCACTAATATTCACAATGAGTTGTCGTCATCGTCGTTGATCACTTTTATATACCGCTATTCTCCGCTCTCGAGCAGACTCACTGCGCTCGCACGTGATTCTACATGTGAGTCCTAAAAGGTACTACTCTTCTCTCTGGGCCCTAAAAAGTATTAATATTCACAATGGGTCCTAAATAAAGTACTAATATTCACACTGAGCCAAAACAAATAAAGCATTAATAGCTACAATAACCCTAAAGGTACACCCTCGGAGCCTTAAAAAGCACTAATATTCATACTGAGCCAAAAAAGGCTCTAATAGTCAGTCTGAGCCCCAAAAAGTACTAATATTCACAATGAGTCCTAAATAAGTACTACTATTCACTCTGAACCTTAACTAGTACTGCTATCCACACTGAGCCCTAAGAAGTACTACTATCCACACTGAGCCCTAAGAAGTACTACTATTCACTCTGAACCTTAACTAGTACTACTATCCACACTGAGCCCTAAGAAGTACTACTATCCACACTGAGCCCTAAGAAGTATTACTATCCACACCGAACCCTAAGAAGTACTACTATCCACACCGAGCCCTAAGAAGTACTACTATCCACACTGAGCCCTAAGAAGTACTACTATCCACACTGAGCCCTAAGAAGTACTACTATTCACTCTGAACCTTTAACAAGTACTACTATCCACACTGAGCCCTAAGAAGTACTACTATCCACACTGAGCCCTAAGAAGTACTACTATCCACACTGAGCCCTAAGAAGTACTACTATTCACTCTGAACCTTAACAAGTACTACTATCCACACTGAGCCCTAAAAGGTGCTAAGGAGAAGGAAGAAGGCGAGGCCAATTTATACAGAATTCAAGACTATTGGTACTTCCATCCATGCTGCCACCTTTCCTGTGACAATGTAAGCCTACGTTTAACCACTTAGCCTAAAAACCAGCATCAAAGCAAAATACAGGGGAAATGGTCAAACAATAAAAAATAAAAGCCTTTGAAAAATTGTCGGCGGAAAGGCCAGATGGGAGAGGTGGACGTAGCTGCATTTGACCGAAGAGATCCAAACAAATAAAAGGTTCAAGACAACGCCATTTATTAGAACAAAACGCAACATGCGAATTTTCGGGGTAATCCCCTTTATCAAGCTACAAAACGACAGTTAAACAACAGTTAAATCGTGAAAAACGATGAAAAATTAGATGCAAAGCTAAGAGACTTACCTGATATTGGTTGAGCTGTGCTGTTTTATGTGTTTCGGTCTTGTTTTACAACGGTACGGTCATTCTTGTTTCAGATTTTTAACCAAAGGGAACAAAAGATTGAAATCAAAAAGGTTAAACCAAAAATAAACTGACTCAAAGAGATGCATGAAAGAACGATAGCCTATCACTGTCAGTAAACAAGTCTTTAAGTTAAAAGTGATTCATATTCATAATTATATCCAACAAATATATTTAAATTATGTAAATGAAGGAGGATTGCCTTACCTTTGGCGATTCCAACAACGCTTGTTACGATCAGCATGCACAAAATGAAATCCATTGCTGTAAGAACCATGTGATGTTTCAAGTCTCGTGTTCGTGCAGTCCAGCTATATTGGTTCAACAGCGAAAGGTTCAAAATAGTGAAGTCCACTTTTCAATTGATGACTTATTTCTCTCATATAACCCGTGGCTCTTTTGATCAAGAAGAATTCTGCAAACAGGTATCAGTTTTCTTGTTTTGTTTCTTCTTTGGGGGCTTTTCTGCTGAATATTCTGCAGATGTTGTTCACTGCTTCATGTTTTCTTCTCCTATGGTGTGTCTCCGAATTGCATAACAAATCCACGTTGCATATAGAACCCAAAGTGCACTGTATCAGTCTCAGTCAATCACACAGGAAATCAGTCAGATGTAACGTCTTGGATCAAGTTCGTGGATTGCTCTTGTCAGTCTACCTTCGACACTACAGAAACAACTCCAAAGTTGCATCCAACTTTTGCTTTCTGCTTTTATACCGCTGACGATTTTCTGCAAATATTGCGCATGCGCACACATGCGCACTCGTCGAGTTGCCAAAACTAACGGAATTCGTTGCTCTTTGTGTAACCACCTTGCAAATGAGAATACCAAGCAGCCGATGCTCCAATTTAGGGAGAGAAAAAAGATCGAACCTGTCCGTAGGCGAAATTGTGAGGCGCACCTCCCCTCCAACAACAAAAAATCGTCTCGTCCTCTTGTCTTGCGCTGTCGTCTCTGTGTGCCTTTCGTCGCTTTGTTTTGTTTTTGGGGGGACATAGATTCTTGGGCCGTTTCCTTGAGGCAGGCACGTTATGCTCCGAATAAACACAGCGCGTGGGTCTGGCCATACCAGGGGGGTAGAGAGGGAGGGGCAGTGTCGTCCGCTGACACCGGATCGCCCTGACCAGCCCTCGGGAGCTCTCGGCGGCTAGGGAACAGTACCACAGGCGATGCGACCTGGCCGAGTAATGACCGGGCCAAACACGACCGACGGGACGCTACACGGCTTAGCCACGGGCTTGTAATGTCCAGGATGAGACCGTCTGAGAGCGGGGAGATGAGACACAGCGCAAAACAATGTGCAGTGCAGACCTAAAGCAGACGGGAAGCAGATGTATACACCAGATACGAAAAGATGTGTAAGCCGAGACTTCTTTTGGAGGGGGGGGGGGGGGGGGGGGGGGGGGGGGGGGGGGGGTTTTTTGGGAGGGAGGGTGGGGGAGGGGGAGTCCCGGGGCGGGGACGGAGGGAGGGGGAGGAGTAATTAGTCAGGAAAAAATACAACAAAGGACTGATAGCTTGGTTCCTGTATTAGCTAACGCTGTGGGTTGGGACTTCACTAAGCGAGAGTGAAGCCATAACTGAGCAAGCGCGGTGAGCAAGAATGGAACAAGGGTGAATGGGACAGGACGTTGGTGAGCGAGAATGGAACAAGGGTGAAAGGGACACGACGTTGGTGAGCGAGAATGGAACAAGGGTGAAAGGGACACGACGTTGGTGAGCGAGAATGGAACAAGGGTGAAAGGGACACGACGTTGGTGAGCGAGAATGGAACAAGGGTGAAAGGGACGTTGGTGAGCGAGGGTTGAAAATAGGTGGGAAGAAGGTTGGTGAGCAAGAATGGAACAAAGGTGAATGGGACTTGGTGAGAGATGATGGAACAAGGGTGAAAGGGACGTTGGTGAGCGAGGATGGTATGGACGTTGGTGAGCAAGAATGGAACAGGGTGAAAGGGACGTTGGTGAGCGAGGGTGGTATGGACGTTGGTGAGCAAGAATGGAACAGGGTGAAAGGGACGTTGGTGAGCGAGGGTGGTATGGACGTTGGTGAGCAAGAATGGAACAGGGTGAAAGGGACGTTGGTGAGCGAGGGTGGTATGGACGTTGGTGAGCAAGAATGGAACAGGAGTGAAAGGGGCGTTGGTGAGCGAGGGTTGAAGGATGGTGGAAGGGACGTTGGTGAACAAGAATGGAACAAGGGTGGGAAGAAGGTTGATGAGCAAGAATGGAACAAGGGTGGGAAGAAGGTTGATGAGCAAGAATGGAACAAGGGTGGGAAGAAGGTTGATGAGCAAGAATGGAACAAGGGTGGGAAGAAGGTTGGCGAGCAAGAATGGAATAAGTGTGAAAGGGACGTTGGTGAGCGAGGGTGGAACGAGGGTGGAAGGGGCGTTGGTGAGCAAGAATGGAACGAGGGTCAAGTCAAGGCAAGTCAAAAAAAAATAATCATCCATCAAAGGGCAATTCAAGGCGGAAAGAAGGGTGGTGAGCAAGAATGGAACAAGGGTGGAAGGGACGCTGGTGAGCGAGAGTGGATCAAGGGTGGAATGGACGTTGGTCAGAGAGGGTGGAACAAGGGTGGAATGGACGTCGGTCAGAGAGGGTGGAACAAGGGTGGAATGGACGTTGGTCAGAGAGGGTGGAACAAGGGTGGAATGGACGTTGGTCAGAGAGGGTGGAACAAGGGTGGAATGGACGTTGGTCAGAGAAGGTGGAACAAGGGTGGAATGGACGTTGGTCAGAGAGGGTGGAACAAGGTAGGGAAGAATGTTGGTGAGCGAAGGTGGAACAAGGTTGGGAAGAATGGCGATGAGCGAGGGTGGAAGAAAGTTGGGAAGAAAGTTGGTGAGCAAGAATGGAACGAGGGTGGAAAGAAGGTAGAGCAATGGCAGATCGCGAAGGTACAACGAGGGTTAGTGAGCGAGGGTAGATGAGTTAGGGTATCCTTGGGTAGAACAGCTATAGGGTAGAGCGAGGTTGATGAGCGAGGCTAAAAGAGCGAGGATAATGTAATGTAAAAGAGTATTTGTAAAGCGTTTACACCTAACGTGAGCCCCATAAATAGTAGAACTATAGGGTAGAGCCAGGTTTGTGAGCGAGGGTGGAAGAGGGAGGGTAAAACGAGAGTTGGTGAGCGATGGTAGATTAGTTACGGTAGATCTTGGGTAAAAGAGCAAGGGTAGAGCAAGGGTTGGTGAACTAGAATAGAAGAGCGAAAGCTGGCAAGGGTTGGTGAGCGAGGGTTGGTGAGCTAAGGTAGAGCAAGGGTTGGTGAGCTAGGGTAGAGCAAGCGTTGGTGAGCTAAGGTAGAGCAAGGTTTGGTGAGCTAGGATAGAACACGGGTTGATGAGCTATGGTAGAGCAAGGGTTGGTGAGCTATGGTAGAGCAAGGGTTGGTGGGCGAGAGTTGGTAAACTAAGGTAGAGCAGTGGTTGGTGATCGAGGGTAGAAAAACGAGGATTGTTAAGGGTTGGTGAGCGAGGGTTGGTGAGCTACGGCAAAGCTGGGGTTGGTGAGCTAGGTTAGAGCAAGCGTTGGTAAGCTAGGGTAGAAGAGCGAGGGTGGTAAGGGTTGGTGAGCGAGGGTTGGTGAGCGAGGGTTGTGAGCTAAGGTAGAGCAAGAGTTGGTGAGCTAAAGTAGAGCAGTGTTTGGTGATCGAGGGTAGAAAGGCGAGGATTGTTGAGGATCGGTGAGCAAGTGTAGAAGAGCGAAAGTAGAAAAGCGAGAGCTGGTGAGCGAGGGTAGAAGAGCGAAGGTAGAGCTAGAGGTTGGTGAGCGAGGGTAGAAGAGCGAGGGTGAAATAGATTGGGTAGATCGAGGGTTGGTGAGCGAGGGTTACTGAGAGAGGGTTGAAGAGCTATGGTAGATCGAGGGTAGAAGAAGCAGGATATAGCGACAGCTAAGATATAGCGAGAGCTAGGAAATAGAGACGGTAAAAGAGCTAGGGTAGAGCGAAAATTGATGAGCGAGGGTAGGGGAAGAGCTGGGATAGATCAAGTGTAGAAGAGGGGTGGTAGAACGAGGGTAAAAGAGGGAGGGCAGATCGAGGAGAGAAGAGGGGAGAACGAGGGTAGAAGAGGGAGGGCAGAGAGAGGGTGGAAGAGGGAGGGTAGATCGAGGGTAGAAGAGGGAGGGTAGATCGAGGAGAGAAGAGGGAGTGTAGAACGAGGGTAAAGAAGGGAGGGCAGGACGAGGGTAAAGAAGGGAGGGTAGAGCGAGGGTAAAGAAGGGAGGGTAGAAGAGGGAGTGTAGCGCGATGGTAAAGAAGGAGGGAGGGTAAGAAGAGGTAGAGCGAGAGTAAAGAAGGGAGTGTAGAGCGAGGGTAAAGAAGGGAGTGTAGAGCGAGGGTAAAGAAGGGAGTGTAGAGCGAGGGTAAAGAAGGGAGGGTAGGAGCGAGGGTAAGAAGAGGTAGACAGGAAAAAGAGGGTAGAAGAGGGAGTGTAGAGCGAGAGTAAAGAAGGGAGGGTAGAGCGAGGGTAAAGAAGGGAGGGTAGAGCGAGGGTAAAGAAGGGAGGTAGAGCGAGGTAAAGAAGGGAGGGTAGAAGAGGGAGTGTAGAGCGAGGTAAGAAGATTAAGAAGAGGAGGGTAGAGCGAGGGTAAAGAAGGGAGGGTAGAGCGAGGGTAAAGAAGGGAGGGTAGAAGAGGGAGGGTAGAGCGAGGGTAAAGAAAGGAGTGTAGAGCGAGAGTAAAGAAGGGAGTGTAGAGCGAGGGTAAAGAAGGGAGTGTAGAGCGAGGGTAAAGAAGGGAGGGTAGAGCGAGGGTAAAGAAGGGAGTGTAGAGCGAGAGGAGTAAGAAGGGAGTGTAGAGCGAGGGTAAAGAAGGGAGTGTAGAGCGAGGGTAAAGAAGGGAGGGTAGAAGAGGGAGTGTAGAGCGAGGGTAAAGAAGGGTGGGTAGAGCGAGGGTAAAGAAGGGAGTGTAGAGCGAGGGTAAAGAAGGGAGTGTAGAGCGAGGGTAAAGAAGGGAGGGTAGAAGAGGATAGAGAAGGGAGGGGAGGACGAGGGTAGAAGAGGGAGTGTAGAGCGAGGGTAAAGAAGGGAGGGTAGAGCGAGGGTACAAAAGGGAGGGTAGAGGGAGGGTAGTGGAAGAGCTCGGACAGAGCGAGGGTAGAAGAGGGAGGGTAGAGTGATGGTAGAAATGGGAAGGTAGCTCGAGAGTAGAAGAAGGAGGGTAGAAGAAGGAGGTCGGAACGACTGTAGAAGAGGGATGGTAGAGCGAAGGTAGAGAAGGGAGGGTAGAGCGATGGTAGGAAGGTAGAAGAGGGAGGGTAGAGCGACGCGTCGACGGTAGAAGAGGGAGGGTAGAGCGAGGGTAGAGAAGGGAGGGTAGAGCGATGATAGAAGAGGGAGGGCAGAACGACGGTAGAAGGGGGAGGGTAGAGCGACAGTAGAGAAGAGAAGGTAGAAGAGGGAGGGTAGAGTGATGGCAGAAGAGGGAGGGTAGATCGAGAGTAGAAGAAGGCTGGTAGAGGAGGAGAGTAGAGCGACACTAGAGAAGTTAGGGTAGAGCGATGGTAGTAGCGGGAAGGTAGGGCGAGGGTCGAAGAGGGAGGGTAGAGGGAAGATAGAAGAGGGAGGGTAGAGGGAAGATAAAAGAGGGAGGATAGAGTGAGGGCCGAGGAGGGAGGGTACCGCGAGAGTAGAAGGCTAGGATATAGCAAGAGCTAGAATATAGAGAGCAAGGGTGAAGCGAGAGTGGAGCTTGATGAGCAAGGGTGGAGTTTGATCAGCAAGGATGGAGCTTGATCAGCAAGGGTGGAGTTTGATCAGCAAGGGTGGAGTTTGATCAGCAAGGGTGGAGCTTAATGAGTGAGGGTATAGTTTGATCAGCAAGGGTGAAGCGAGAGTGGAGCTTGATGAGCAAGGGTGGAGTTTGATCAGCAAGGATGGAGCTTGATCAGCAAGGGTGGAGTTTGATCAGCAAGGGTGGAGTTTGATCAGCAAGGGTGGAGCTTAATGAGTGAGGGTATAGTTTGATCAGCAAGGGTGAAGCGAGAGTGGAGCTTGATGAGCAAGGGTGGAGTTTGATCAGCAAGGGTGGAGTTTGATCAGCGAGGGTATAGTTTGATCAGCAAGGGTGAAGCGAGAGTGGAGCTTGATGAGCAAGGGTGGAGTTTGATCAGCAAGGGTGGAGTTTGATCAGCAAGGGTGGAGTTTGATCAGCAAGGGTGGAGTTTGATCATCAAGGATGGAGCTTGATCAGCAAGGGTGGAGTTTGATCAGCAAGGGTGGATTTTGATCAGCAAGGGTGGAGCTTAATGAGCGAGGGTGGAGCTTGATGAGCAAGGGTGGAGTTTGATCAGCAAGGGTGGAGTTTGATCAGCAAGGGTGGAGCTTAATGAGCGAGGGTATAGTTTGATCAGCAAGGGTGGAGCTTAATGAGCGAGGGTGGAGCTTGATCAGCAAGGGTGGAGTTTGATCAGCAAGGATGGATATTAATGAGCTAGGGTGGAATTTTATCAGCAAGGGTGGAGCTTGATGAGCGAGGGTGGAGCTTGATCAGCAATGGTGGAGTTTGATCAGCAAGGATGGATCTTAATGAGCTAGGGTGGAATTTTATCAGCAAGGGTGGAGCTTGATGAGCGAGGGTGGAGTTTGATCAGCAAGGATGGAGCTTCATAAATCAGAGAGAGTGATGCTTGATGATCAAGGGTGGAGAAGGGTTTAGAGTAGCGATGGAACTGAAAAAGTAAGACTGGGACAGCATCGGCAGTCACGAACAAAAGCAATCAAAGTAAGAGCAAAGACAAACAATCGGCAAAGAAAGGAACTAGTTCAGGGGGGCACCCTATTCCCCTCCTGCTCCTCCCTCCCATACACGCACCCCTCGCACCCACCCCTCTCCCGCCCACGCCTCCGTTTCCTGTAAAACTGCACTTCCATGTTGGATGTACGGAAACAAAACAGGACAGCAGCAAATGCAGCTGACTTCCCCATCCCCGCCCTAACTTCAAACTATGCACGCTCGTGCTTTGACCTCGATTGGTGGCATGCTGCCTCCTGCTTGCTCGTGCATTACTGTGTGTGCACTGTGCCCGCTGGGACGTCACTGGACACCAGCTGGTCCCCCAATGTTTTGATCTGTCTGCTGAGGACGAGGAAAGTGTGCCTTCTGGAAGTCGTCTATTTTGGTTTTGTGCAACAGGGAATGTATGAGTAATGACTAAATGACAAAACAAATAGATTTTATTTTACGAGGGTAATGGAGTCCAGTCAGTAAAAACAAAACAAACAAAAACGCTGGATATTAATTAAATTGTTTCTGTTTAATTTTGGCCTGACCCTTGAAGCTATTAAGTTAATATTCCAAGCTTTGGATCATTTTCATATTATTACGTCGACAACTCTCTCTTTTCTCTCCGTTTAACAAGATGTTAAAATCCAAATACTCTCTCTCTCTCTCTCTCTCTCTCTCTCTCTCTCTCTCTCTCTCTCTCTCTCTCTCTCTCTCTCTCTCTCTCTCTCTCTCTCTCTCTCTCTCTCTCGCCTATATGTATATAAATGATGCCTGTAATTTTATATTTACTCATGAGTAGCTTAGCAAGGACAGGTTGTTAGACAGGTTTTTGACCTAACCTAAACTACAGTCCTTGTAAAATAAAGTTTTCGACTTCGAGTTCGAGTTCTCTTCAGAATAATGTAGATTTACTTAGGGTTGGATTCGAAGTCTATTTACACCCTGACCTAGCCCATGAATAAATGCTACTAAAGCTACAAGTAAATCTGCATCATATAGAAGCAAAGAGAGAGAGAGAGCTGGGGGCGAGGGCGGGGGAGGGGAGCTAGCAGTTAGAGTTTAACATCCTGCATGTCAACGACGAGAGAAAGGGAGCTGCTGAGTAATAACAAAAAGATCCAAACAAACCAAACCTTGGTACACTGCGAATATTATTTGACAGCTTCAAGTGGGAGGCAGAAATCGTTTAACTTCCTGTCGTTGGATCTCTGACGGAGAGAGCTGAGAGGGAGGCCTAAGAAGGCGTGGAGGAGATCGTTGGACCTCGGACGACAAGAGGAATACCAAAATGGACATGGAGACGATCACCGGACTCTTAATGGCAGGACGGTGGGGATGGGGAGGAACTGATGAGACATGGAGGGGACTGGTGCACATGTTACTGCAGGAGAGGGAGATCCCAGGAGAAATGGAGGAGATTGGTGGAGTCGTTAGTGCAGGAGAGGGAGAACCAAGGAGACATGGAGGAGATTGGTGGAGTCGTTAGTGCAGGAGAGGGAGATCCCATGAGACATGGAGGAGATTGGTGGAGTCGTTAGTGCAGGAGAGGGAGAGAAAGAACCAAGGAGACGTGGAGGAGATTGGTGGACTCGTTGCTGCAGGAGAGAGAGAGAGAGAGAGAGAGAGAGAGAGAGAGAGAGAGAGAGAGAGAGAGAGAGAGAGAGAGAGAGAGAGAGAGATCCCAGGAGACATGGAGGAGAGGTGGAGCCGTTACTGCAGGAGAGGAAGACCCCAGGAGAAGTGGGGGAGATTGGTGGAGTCGTTGCTATAGAAGAGTTAGAGGAAGATCCCAGGAGCCATGGGGGAGAGAGGTGGGGTCGTTACTGCAGGAGAGCTACAGGGAGAGGGAGAACCAAGGAGACATGGATGAGATTGGTGGAGTCATTACTACAGGAGAGGGAGAGCCAAGGAGATGTGGAGGAGAGGTAGAGTCATTACTACAGGAGAGGGAGAGGTACACCCAAGGAGATGTGGAGGAGAGGTGGAGTCATTACTACAGGAGAGGGAGAGGTACACCCAAGGAGATGTGGAGGAGAGGTGGAGTCATTACTACAGGAGAGGGAGAGGTACACCCAAGGAGATGTGGAGGAGAGGTGGAGTCATTACTACAGGAGAGGGAGAGGTACACCCAAGGAGGTGTGGAGGAGAGGTGGAGACGTTACTGCAGGAGAGAGAGAGAGGAAGATCGAAGGAGACGTGGAGGAGATTGGTGGAGTCGTTACTGCATGAGAGAGAGAAGAAGACCCAGAAAGACATGGAGGAGATTGGAGGAGTCGTTACTGCAGGAGAGGGAGATCCCAGGAGACATGGAGGAGATTGGAGGAGTCGTTACTGCAGGAGAGGGAGATCCCAGGAGACATGGAGGAGATTGGAGGAATCGTTACTGCAGGAGAGGGAGATCCCAGGAGACATGGAGGAGATTGGAGGAATCGTTACTGCAGGAGAGGGAGATCCCAGGAGACATGGAGGAGATTGGAGGAATCGTTACTGCAGGAGAGGGAGATCCCAGGAGACATGGAGGAGATTGGAGGAATCGTTACTGCAGGAGAGGGAGATCCCAGGAGACATGGAGGAGATTGGAGGAATCGTTACTGCAGGAGAGGGAGATCCCAGGAGACATGGAGGAGATTGGAGGAGTCGTTACTGCAGGAGAGGGAGATCCCAGGAGACATGGAGGAGATTGGAGGAGTCGTTACTGCAGGAGAGGGAGATCCCAGGAGACATGGAGGAGATTGGAGGAATCGT
>JABMCL010000320.1:430000-435000 GCA_018857735.1 Alviniconcha marisindica
TTGGCTGTTCAAATAGTGACATGAGGAGTGGATGATTTTCAGTAACCGATCCCCAAACCAGAGTTGGTCCAGCTGCATGAATATGATTAAGAAATGACTCCTGACTTCGTATGCTGTCCAACACATGAAGAGTGGACGATTCAATAAGCGATGCCCAAACCAAATCCGCACGGGTCAGCTGTATGAATATGGCTGGGAAATGACTCCTGACTTTCGCATGTCTCCCAACACATGAGAGTGGCCCCGATTCAGATAAGCCGATCCCCAACCAGATTGGTCCAGTGCATGAATATGATTAAGAAATGACTCCTGACTTCGTATGCTGTCCTAACACATGAAGAGTGGACGATTCAATAAGCGATCCCCAAGCCAAAGTCCGCACAGGTCCAGCTGTATGAATATGGCTGGGAAATTGCTCTTGACTTCATACACTCCCCCAACACATGACGGCTGCGGCCCCCGTCTCTCCAGATTTGTCCGGTCAACAATGCGGGGTTGTTACTGTAATTGACAGTTGGCTCTAAATATTAACTCATGCTGTCCCGACTAACTCGGGCCCTTCTGACCGTCTGGCCAATTGCTTGTGTGACAAACAAAAGAGGGTGGACGACTCGTCAGTTCCGCTGGCGGAAACAAATTGAAAGCGAGGTTGTTTCGTGACGAAAGGATCGACCTCGCAGAAACTCAAACTAAGGGCCAATGTTTGCTGGCGTGTTTTTTTTCGCCGAGGGTATCTAGGTGATTGGTGGAGGGATGCCAAGTCAAGTGGTTCTTGATTCTGTTTAGAGGGAAGCGTGGACCCCACAGGTACCTAACAGAAGACAGTGGACACATCAAAGACCACCAGACGAGGGCGCCGCGTGTAAACAACAGAAAAACAATGGACACAAACGAATCACAAAAGGAGGAGGACCCCACATATAAATACTTAAACACAATGGACACACACACACACACACACACACACGCACACACGCACGCACGCACGCACGCACGCACGCACGCACGCACGCACGCACACACACACACACGCACGCACGCACGCACGCACGCACGCAGCACCACGCACACGCACACGCACGCAACGGCACGCACGACACCACCACGAGACGATTCGAATCATACAAAACACGCACACAGCCCACACAACAGCACAATAAAAACACATCAATATTTCACAACACACACACACACAACACAACACAACCAATATTTGCAACAAAGCACGCAACGCACGTTATTCTCTTGGACTGCAACGAGTCAGAGGGCCATCAGAGATCATCGCTTCTGCTGTGGAACGAACGAGTCAGAGCGGCCACACACGATCATCGCTCTTGGAATGAACGAGTCAGATGGGCCATCAGAGATTATCGTTCTCTGTGGAATAAACGAGTCAGATGGGCCATCAGAGATCATCGTTCTCTGTGGAATGAACGAGTCAGATGGGCCATCAGAGATTATCGTTCTCTGTGGAATAACGAGTCAGATGGGCCATCAGAGATCATCGTTCTCTGTGGAATGAACGAGTCAGATGGGCCATCAGAGATCATCGTTCTCTGTGGAATAAACGAGTCAGATGGGCCATCAGAGATATCGTTCTCTGTGGAATGAACGAGTCAGATGGGCCATCAGAGATCATCGTTCTCTGTGGAATGAACGAGTCAGATGGGCCATCAGAGATCATCGTTCTCTGTGGAATGAACGAGTCAGATGGGCCATCAGAGATCATCGTTCTCTGTGGAATGAACGAGTCAGATGGGCCATCAGAGATCATCGTTCTCTGTGGAATAAACGAGTCAGATGGGCCATCAGAGATCATCGTTCTCTGTGGAATAAACGAGTCAGATGGGCCATCAGAGATCATCGTTCTCTGTGGAATAAACGAGTCAGATGGGCCATCAGAGATCATCGTTCTCTGTGGAATAAACGAGTCAGATGGGCCATCAGAGATCATCGTTCTCTGTGGAATAAACGAGTCAGATGGGCCATCAGAGATCATCGTTCTCTGTGGAATAAACGAGTCAGATGGGCCATCAGAGATCATCGTTCTCTGTGGAATAAACGAGTCAGATGGGCCATCAGAGATCATCGTTCTCTGTGGAATAAACGAGTCAGATGGGCCATCAGAGATTATCGTTCTCTGTGGAATAAACGAGTCAGATGGGCCATCAGAGATTATCGTTCTCTGTGGAATAAACGAGTCAGATGGGCCATCAGAGATTATCGTTCTCTGTGGAATAAACGAGTCAGATGGGCCATCAGAGATCATCGTTCTCTGTGGAATAAACGAGTCAGATGGGCCAAAGGGGTTATCGTTCTGGGTGGAGTAAGCGAGTTAGATGAACCAACACTGGCGTTGTTCCCCTGTGGAATTCTTAGCGGTTTGGGTGAGCCGTATGTGGTTGTCGTTCTTTGTGTAATAAGCGAGTTAGAGAAGTTAGCACTGGTTATCGTTCTTAGTGGAATCAGCGAATTATCGGAGTCAGCTCTGGGCATCATACTTAGTGGAATCAACGAGTCATGGGAACCAACACTAATTATCGTGTGATTCATAGGCATCAACACTGGTTATCGTGTTTATATGGAATCAGCGATTCATCGGAATCAACACTGGTTATCGTGCTTATATGGAATCAATGATTCATAGGCATCAACACTGGTTATTGTGCTTATATGGAATCAGTGATTCATAGGCATCAACACTGGTTATCGTGCTTATATGGAATCAGCCATTCATCGGAATCAACACTGGTTATCGTGCTTATATGGAACCAATGATTCACAGGCATCAACACTGGTATCGTGCTTATAATTATGGAATCAGTGATTCATCGGAATCAACACTGGTTAACGTTATCGTGCTTATATGGAATCAGCGAGCGAGTTATAGGAGTCAATACTCGTTATCTTTCTTAGTAGCATCAGAGAGTTATCGGAGACAACACTGGTTGTCGCACTTAGTGAAATCAGCTTACTGTTCTCTGTGGAATCAGCAAATTGTTATCGGGGTCAACACTGGTGATCTTGCTTATTGGAATCAGCGAGTAGGAGGAGTCAACACTGGACATGGGCACTCCCAACTCTGTAATTCAACCGATGCAGAAAGTCCAGAATACTGCTGCACGCCTCATTCTCAGAGCACCACGCCATCAAAACTGCACACCTCTCCTACAGGAACCCCGCTGGCTCCCAATTTCTGGACGGATAAAATACAAAACTGCTTGCATGTGTTACAACGCAATCACAGGTTCCGCTTCCTCTTATCTTTCTGAGCTGCTACACCTTTACAGTCCTTCCCGCTCTCTCCGCCCTTCGTCAGACACACGCATGTTCAAACTCCAACGCTTCAACCGCAAAACCCATGGCTTTCGCACTTTCTCACACTGTGGCCCCCACATCTGGAACAATCTCCCCCAAGACATCAGGCACTCTGCTTCTCTCTCTTCCTTCAAAAGCAAACTCAAGACATTTCTCTTCTCAGAATATTTCAGCTAAGCAACACTGTCCATCACCCCTATCAGTCTGTAAAGTGTGTGTGTGTGTGTGTGTGTGTGTGTGTGTGTGTGTGTGTGTGTGTGTGTGGTGCGTGTGTGTGGTGGTGCGTGGTGCGTGCGTGGTGGTGCGTGCGTGCGTGCGTGCGGTGGTGCGTGCGTGCTGTGGTGCTGGTGCGTGTGGTGGTGGTGTCGTCGTGCGTGCTGTGTGTGTGTGTGGTGGTGCTGTGGTGGTGCGTGGTGCGTGGTGGTGGTGTGTGTGTGTGTGTGGTGTCGTGCGTGCGTGCTGTGCGTGCGTGCGTGCGTGCGTGTGTGCGTGTGTGGTGTGTGTGTGTGTGTGTGGTGTCGTGCGTGTGTGCGTGCGTGCGTGCGTGCGTGGTGCGTGCGTGTGTGGTGGTGGTGTGTGTGTGTGTGTGTGTGTGTGTGTGTGTGTGTGTGTGTGTGTTGTGCTGTGTGCGTGTCGTGGTGTCGTCGTGTGTGTGTGTGTGTGTGTGTGTGTGTGTGTGTGTGTGTGCGTGTGTGTGTGTGTGTGCATCTTTTGCATAGTTACGCTTGAACCCTTGTCTACATTATGTGTTAGCTTTTTCTTCTTCTTCTTTTATGTACATTTTTATTACTGATAACATTTCCATCTCGTTGTACATTATGTGTGTTATACTATACTTGTTCAGCGCTATGAGCCGCAGGGTAGGCGCTTTACAAATTTCCAGTAGTAGTAGTAGTAGCAGAGCTAACGCTAAGTTTAGTATCGCTCTTCTTCACATGCAGAGTTGCCTTATCGGGATTAAGTCCACACGTATATTTGCGTGGTGTTGTATCGTCTGGTATCTCGACTCAAGGGAAAGTACGTGTATAACAGAAAAGTGCAGGAAGTGTGCCCAGCTACTTTTTGCCACGGCAAGCGTGCAACGTTTAATAATAATAATAGATAACTTTTGTATAGCGCTATTCTCTGGTGTACCCAAACTCACTGCGCTTTACAACATTCTCCAACATTTTCTAAGTTTCACAAACATAATACATATAATTATGACAACTAACAATGTATTATAATACAAAATACATATAATTATAACAACTAACAACGTTTCAGTAAACATGGTGCTTAACGTCCACAGAAACCATAAGGCTTATTAGGGACGGGGAGAGGGGGGTATGGAGGTGGGTGAATGACTTCTGCATTAAGGTGGGCAGCGATGAGAGCCATTTTAATGTTTCATAATTGTGAGGGACAAAGTCACAAGACAGTGTCCACAGACCACAACTTTTGAAGAGAGAGGCGAGCCGAAGCGGATTCGAAACGAGGTCCCTCTGTTTACCAGCCTAACGCTTTACCACTAGGCCAAACCGGCCCACTGCAACGTTTCACGCATGGACCTACTTATGTAGGACCTACTTAGCAGAAGCACGAAGCAGAAGCACACGGGTCCGGCATGCTTCCCCATCTCTTCTGAGACTTCATTAGACGTTATGTCGGGTTTCCCTGCCACGTTAAAAGTAAAGGTGCAG
>JABMCL010000320.1:442500-497500 GCA_018857735.1 Alviniconcha marisindica
CTCCCAGTCACTAGAGGTCCACCCCCCCCCCCCCCCCAGGCCCCACCCCCACCCCAATTCCTCCCAATTCCCCCGGAACTGACAGTGAACATGCCAACGGAGCTTTAGGGCTAACCTCGCACCAAGTGTCTAGGTGCCAGAATGATCAGCATTTTGATGGTGGGCCCTCAACATAAAGAAGAAGAGGGACTGTCACTGTATTAGTGTATAGTCTAACCCAACCTCTCCAAATGTAATGGTTTGCAACTTCTTCTTCTTCTTCTTTTTCTTCTTCTTCTTCTTTATACTTACACTTACAGTCAGTAGTGCTCAACTTCAACAAAATGAAGACTGACACTTTTAGTTTTACTGTTTTAGTGCATGCTGGGTTATTTTGATGTTTCCATGATCACTGAACTCTAAAGAGTCTAACATGGACTTTAGGATCTTCTAACGTGTGTATGTGATCTTTGTGCATACATGTGTATACACATGGGGGAACTCGGTTTGTAGTCTCATCTGAAGGACTTTTGTAAGAGTCTGCACAGACTTTGACTTGGAGACGGAGAAATCTCAGGGCAGGCATAAAGCCTAGCACATAACGGTCACCCATCCATTTTGTGACCACACTCGACTGTGCTTAACTTCGTCTTTCAAGAGCAAGTACTCTTGCTCTGTGCCACTGACTCTACAACTTGCTAAATAAAACATAAGGGCATCATTAGGATATATATATATATGTGCCCCTCCAGCATCCCAATAGTGAAGCATCTCACATGTCACAATAACAAAGGGCTTGCTGGGGGGAACGAAAAGCATCACATCTGTTGTCACAATAACAAAGGGCTTGCTGGGGGGAACGAAAAGCATCACATCTGTTGTCACAATAACAAAGGGCTTGCTGGGGGGAACGAAAAGCATCACATCTGTTGATGGCAAAGTCATGTTGTCTCATGGCTTGATAGGTGAGAGTGGTTGCCTTTAGCAGTAGCAGATGCTAGACATGACTGTGTCAACTGTCATCTTGTTACACATGCAAAAGATCTTGGTCATTCTGCCAAAAGAGCAGGTGGCAGGTTACAGCTGAACACACACATATGTACCCTGTGTACTATAATGGCTTGCCTTTGAAGTATGTGCTGAGATGGCAGCAGTTTTACATGGCACCAGTGAATACATAAATTTCAAAATGCACTATAAAATTAAAAGGCTAACTCTATAGTCACTCATTCAGAATTACATGCAACAAGAGAACAGTGAGTCTGCTTGAGACAATGAGAGCAGAGAATAGTGCTGTTAAGTGTTAACTATAATTATTTCTAAATAGAAGTGGTCAGTTAATTAATTAAATTTAAAAAGTGCAGTTTGCGCAGTGAGTCTTCTCGAGAATAGAATAGTGCCATTATCTATAATATTTCTATTATCTATAAAAGTGATCTGTTAATTAGTGTAGTTTATTAATGAATATAGTTTTCTTTATGTCACTGACTGACTGACAGTGACACTAGTAAAGTGAGTATTACTAATACTATTAATCTGTGGTATGGACTGTTTTGTGTTACAGTTGCTGCTGTGTTTTAGACTTCAGTACTTCCACTCGCTCTCACTGTACTTCGTCATGATTCCATTCTGGCTCCTGGCCACCGTTTCTGTTGCTGACATGTTCAAAGGGCTCGTTGCTACACATCGCAGTGCATGATTAACTCTCCGTGGAGCTGGGGATGTACATGGTGCTGAACAGCGACTATGACTGTGAGTAATGGAAGACACAAGGTCTACAGATCTGCTTGACGGTTTCCTTGAAGGCGCCTTCAGTCACAGCAACATTCAGAGGACGCAGATGGCTCTTCTCTGGATGGTAGCCTGCCAGCAAACTGATGGCTCCTTTGCATGGACCTAGAGCTGGCAGCAGGGCTGCAATGTGGAATGAACCCTGGGTGTGGCTGGACGTGGGATGTTGGAGCGTGTAGCGTGGGACTGGGAGCGTTGTCTCTAAAGCAAGCTCAGTGCTGGGACAATTTAAGAGGCAGGACGTTCATTTCAAAGGACGAACTGAGCTCAAGTGCTACAAGTTGCAAAAATAGGACCATGCCACTGTCAGAGATTCATGAATCATGGGATTTATTTATTTATTCACAATAGTCTATGGTTAGAGATAACTGCATCACATTTTAATTAAGCTGGTATTGACTCATTGAGGATGTAAGTCAGTAAACATGGTGCTTAACGTCCACAGAAACCATGAGGCTTATTAGGGACAGGATTGAGGATGCACTTCTGGTGGAGTTTATGTACCTTGTATTTACACGCATGCCAGGTGAGAGTTACCGTAGGTGACTCAGGTCTTTGTTGTTGTACTTGTGTTACGTATGTCAAGTGCTGATTAACTATCTCCCTTGTGTGTTAATTAAGCAAGTGTTACGTACTTATTTGTGATGCCCAGCGTTCTTCAGTCACAGAGAGAGGAGACAGAAATAATGAACTGGGTTACATTGAATTACCTATGTGTGTACGTATACATACATGTATTTGTGATGCTCAGCATTCTCCAGTCTCAGTTTATTGTTTATTAAGAAAGGTTTCAAGAAACAGAAAATGTTGATCACAGTGTGGTGTTACTATTGTTTTTATTTCCTCAAAATAACAGTCTATAGTTAGGTAGCAGACAATTTTCAACACAGTGTGGTGTTACTATTGTTTTTATTTCCTCAAAATAACAGTCTATAGTTAAGTAGCAGACGATTTTGAACACAGTGTGGTGTTACTATTGTTTTTATTTCCTCAAAATAACAGTCTATAGTTAGGTAGCAGACAATTTTGAACACAGTGTGGTGTTACTATTGTTTTTATTTCCTCAAAATAACAGTCTATAGTTAGGTAGCAGACAATTTTCAACACAGTGTGGTGTTACTATTGTTTTTATTTCCTCAAAATAACAGTCTATAGTTAGGTAGCAGACAATTTTCAACACAGTGTGGTGTTACTATTGTTTTTATTTCCTCAAAATAACAGTCTATAGTTAAGTAGCAGACGATTTTGAACACAGTGTGGTGTTACCATTATTTTTATTTCCTCTAAATAACAGTCTATAGTTAGGTAGCTTTCCTCATGAATGGTACACCAGCTAAGCTCATAGTCTTTTGTTCTTTAAATGTTCTGTTTGTTTATTGTTTTTGTTTGTTTGTTTTGTTTCATCTGTTCGTTCTGCACTTCAGCATGGGCAAATCTTTTGAAAAATTCCTTTGTGATACTGTAACTTGTGTGTGTGTGTGTGTATGCATGCATGTGTGCCTGCGTGCGTGTGTCTGTGTGTGTACATGTGTCTGCAAAGAACTGGTGGTGAGATATGCACATTTATATTACGTGTGCGTGCGTGTGTGTGTGTGTGCATGCATGCATGCATGTGTACGTGTCTGCAAAGAACTGGTGGTGATATGTGAACAT
Organism: Alviniconcha marisindica; assembly: GCA_018857735.1. Lineage (NCBI taxonomy): Eukaryota > Metazoa > Mollusca > Gastropoda > Provannidae > Alviniconcha > Alviniconcha marisindica. The sequence goes on from JABMCL010000320.1 coordinate 445,924, forward strand.
TTATATTGTCAGTTTACAGTTGTAAGACTTAAAGAGCATGAGAGTTGAAAAAGAAGTAAGTGGCATGCATACTGGCATGCACACAAATAATTTGCATTGATGTAAAGCAGTATCCTTCAATAAATGTATGTGAATTATATAAATTTCTGCTCTTGTGTTAATGTAAAAATGTGATTTGTGTACATTTTTATTTTATAAATTTATATGCCCCTCTCAGGCCTCTGTCCCCTGTATAACACATCTGGAGGTTCTTTTATTCTTTTATTTTCCTTTTCTAGTTTCTTTCATTTATTGTGTGCATTTTGTTTATTTTCTTGTGCAGATTTGATCATTTTTAAAAAAACATAGAAATTAAATCAGGATCCATAGATATTAAAACTTCAACACACGCACACACATACACACACACACACACACACACATATAGATGTAACAGAACTTGAAGTACTGCATGTACAACATATAACAAAGAGGTGCAAAGCACAAAATAATAATAACAGGGAACTTATAGATTGCTTTCGGAATCTCAAAGGCTAAGCACTTTACAACTTAAAGAAAAACATGCAATGCACAAATACCCATAATTATACAAATCAATAGTATAATAAAATTAACAAACATCTCCATACAAAACATGCCCAAAACACATGCACGCAAATTTGCGTTCACACAGACGCACACACAAAGCCAAAGCATTGCATGCACACTGCCAATAAAAAGCACACACACACCAGCACACACACACACACACAGCTGAGAAGGACATGGAGGGGGGGAGGTAAAGACTAATTTGAAGGCAAGGACTGTGACACACAGAGAGATTTGTGCAGCAGAAAAGCTATTACTGGTCAGAATGCTGTTTGAAGGGGTAAGTTTGAAGGCAGGGGGCGGAAGGGCTGAGGCAGAGAGTGAAAGGAAGAGAATTCCAGAGTTGGACAGCATGTTAGTTGCACTCCTACAAACAGTATATTTTCTGGTCTGCTTTCAATGCTATACGTTTTGATGAAAATCCTTTTGCAAGCCAGTGCGAAAAAGAAGAAAAAAAGGCTTAAAGGTTTCACTTTTATTCAGTGGTTGTTTTTAAATAACACAATGTCAGTGAATGGGGTTAATCTGTCAGCTGCGCTCTGAAGCATTGATTCAGAATAGTGGGTTTGTTGTTGGCGGTACTGTGGCAAAATGAAGAAAGGTCGGACAACTACTTACTCTCTGTCCCAGGCTAAGCAGAGCAGGGGCGGCTTGCTGAGCAACGGACTACCGTCTGCCAAGATCTGTGGGAAGGGAAGTAACTTGTCGAATGGCACGTTGCGAGCTTTTGATCCGCAGTTTTCTCCCCTGCTCTAACGTCCGCGTGTTCTGTGTTGCGTGGGAGACGGGATCAACTGCGAGTGATGATGCTGTAGCTGTATGCCGGTTTGGCCCAGCGGTAAGGCGGTAGGCTGGTAAGCAGAGGGACCTCGTTTCGAATCCGCTTCGGCTCTCCTTTCTCTTCCAAAACTGGGGTCTGGGCACTGTCTTGTGACTTTGTCCTTCACAATTTATGAAACATTAAAATACCTCTCATCATCACTGCCCATCTTAATGCAGGAGTCATTCTGGTGGTGACAATGTAGCGATAGGTATAATAGTCTCCCTCTTCCCCCCACCTCCATACCCCCTTACCCCCTTCTCCCCATCCCTAATAAGCCTTATGGTTTCTGTGGACGTTAAGCACCACGTTTACTTACTTATTGTAGCTGTATGCATAATTTACAAGGCTTGCCTCTTCTTCTTTTCTTTTTTTCCTTTTCTTTTTTTCTTTCTTTTTTCTTTTTGCGAGTCCTGTGTGATGTAACCACACTGATGGTCTTGCATGCTGCATGTCAGTGGTTTCATTAAAACATTGTAGGGTAAAATCACGATCCATAACTATTCAAACAAGACAGCGGGAATAGCTCGGTGGTTAGAGCGTCTGACTCGTGATCCGGACAGTTCGCGGGTTCGAGTCCAGATGAGCAGGAGGAAGGTGCAGGAAAGCGGCGCTCGGAGAGTGCTTTCTGTGCTGACTCATATTTCCGTATCCGTTCCGCCCCCGTATTACCGCAGTAGCACCAAAGATTATAAACACATGTATTTATAATCTTTGGTAGCACGTACAAGATCCCGGTCATTCCGTGAAAAGTCAGTGTAGGAGGCATTGAGGTTGAGGCAAACACGTATACACCCTCTCCGACATGTGAAGCTGTACAACTATTTAGTTTCTGTACAAAGAGGCTGATAGCCTACATTAGTTAGTAACTGGATTTTAATATCTTGTCAACCGCACAGGGCTTACCTCGGGACAACCAAAGTCTGTCACTATAAGCAAATTCGCATTTCAGAACTCGAAACTCCCACTCATAAGGCAAAGGACAAATATTTGTCGCGAGAAACACGTGTTTGTTGCGACAAGCATACTTTTGTCGTGGCAAAAACACGTGTTTGTCACGACAAAAGGAAGCTTGTGGCAACGAAACTTTTGTCGCGACAAAATTATGTTTGTCGTGACAAGAGTTTCGCCGCGTCAAGCATACTTTTGTCGTGACAATAATGATACTTGTGGCAGCTCCCGCCAATGATAATTCCCCACGTAAACACAAAACTTGACAAACCATACATCCACAAACACTCAACACTGACAAACCCTCCGCGAAAAGCCAGTCCTGTCAATGACACCCCTGTTAAAAACAGAGCGCACTGCTAAGCCCAGACATGCTCGCATCGTCGACCACCCCGTCCGATTTATCAATACCAGATTAAAGAAAAATACAAAAAGGAATGGACAGAAACAAAACAAAAATTAAAGTTTTCTAAATTCATAATGGCAAATACCAATGCTATACGGCCCGAAGCTGTACAGCACACCACGTACCAACTATCATCTCCTAGCTGCTCATCACGAGTCATGCAAAAAAAAGGCTAACTCTTAACGAAAAATAGCCCTAATATAACCGCACTGGTTGACTGGGCATAGAACACCAACTACTTACTAACGAAAACTATTTGGGTTTTCTGGAGAGAGAGAGAGAGAGAGAGGAGAGGAGAGAGAGAGAGAGAAGAGAGAGAGAGAGAGAGAGAGAGAAGTCAGGAGAATGGACCATTAGCAGAAAAAAATGGCATGGCAGAAAGAGGACTAGGCCGAAAAACAAGAGAGGAGATAGCAAAGGGGAATCAAATGACAGCCCCGAGATTTCAGACAGGGGAGCGGAGATAGGAATGGGGAATCAGATGACAGCCCTGAGATTCCAGACAGAGGGGAAAAGAGATAAGACATCCCCGGCCTCCCTTCGGGGGGCTCCTACATAAATAATAATAATGGAAATTTGTACAGCGCCTACCCTGCGGCTCCAAGCGGTGAACAAGCATAGTATAACATTTGAATGTTATTAGAAACAAAGGGAGAAAGAAAAAGAAAATAATGCAGACATCAGCTACAAGGGTCAAGCATAACTATGAAAAAGATACGCGCGCACACACACACACACACACACACACACACACACACACACACGCACGCACGCACGCGCACGCACGCACGCACGCACGCACGCACACACACACACACGCACACACACACATTACACACGCGCGCACGCACCACACTACACACGCACACACATACATACACACACACACACACACACACACACACACACACACACCACACACACACACACACCGTACAGACTGATAGCGGTGAACAATAATAACAACAATAACTTGAGAACAAACTCTGAACTCCACGCCAACTCATAGACGCCACAACCTGCTCAGTAGCCTATAGTTGTCGTGCGTCGAGTGAAGCCGACCTTCCGCAGAGCTCTCTGAACAGCCCCGTGTCTCACAACTGATCTACTGGCTGACACGAACAAAGAGCTAGTCTAGCCTGGCTATACTAATTATTGACTGTGTCGGCTGCCCCCGCAGTTGGCTGTGACGAAAGTACTGACTGGTATTGGTTTCAAGCGGCCCACAGCGGCGACAAATGGAGAAACAAATGAACGAGCCCTGTTTGGTTTACGGGCGCACCGTGCCGGACTTTGACAGGCTCTCAGTGTAAGGTGGGGGGAGGGGGGGGGGGGGGGGGGGGGGGGGCTGGCTGTCGCTTTACACGATGCGAGTGACTGACAGATCGTAAAGCTTCCTTCACGGAAGTTGACCACTCTATATCTTTTATTTGGTAGAACTGACTCTTCCTCAAGACTACAGCCAAGTTCTAGAGTAAAGCGCCTTTGGGATTTATTGTGCTGCGTGTGAACTTGTATAGTAACGGGTGTCGCGGGACAGGTCAGCATCATGAAGCTGAAAAACTGACTGATTTCACAGTAACAGGTGTCCGACTGACGGCTGGTCAGCGTCCTGAAGCTAAAAAAACGGACTGATTGCACGGTCAGTAACAGGTGTCCGACTGGCCACCTCAGTTCCTGAATCTGAAAACTGACCAATGCTTAGTTGCCTGATCTGCCAACGGAGACACTAGTAATGCACGGATAATTATGATATTAAGTAAACCGAAATAAGCACGTCATGAAGTTAGCGCCTTTGATTGAATCGTTTGGACCATCTAAGTATCTTTCGTAATAAACAAAGTATCAGTTGATCAATAAATAGAAGTAAATATTGTAATCGTTTTTGATTCTCCACTCTCCTCACCCCGCGAGAAGAAAATAAACCCCCTCCCCCCCCCCCCCCCCCGCATTCCCCCCCCCCCTTCCCCCCCCCCCCCTCCCCGCATCCCCCCCCCCCTCACACCACTACCCCACCCTACAATTCCGAAATATGTCGCCGTTGTCTGTAATCACAGCACAATGTTTCTGTTTCGTGTAAAGCGATCGCACATTGCGATTTAAAATGTTATAACAATAGCGGCACCGAGGTGGGCGCTTGAGTGTCGGTACACCGGCCGAGCCGTTGTATAAATCAATTTATCGCTGAGCCCACATACTCTGGATTGAAGCCATGTCAAATCGAACAGCGCTAACAGAGATTTCGGTCAGTGATGACGATCATTTGACGGATACTTCCGAAAGTGCTTTTTAACAGCTACCAAGCTCAGTTCCTGTTGAAAGAAGCAGGCTACAAAGCGTTGGTGATATACATGCGCATGCGTCTTCTCGGTGTGCATTAGACTGAGACTGACAAGGCCAGTGTGTTTTGATTAAACTCCAATGTTTGGAGTTCGGGCAAACAGCGGAAGAGGTTTTTACAAGAGTGGAAGAGCCCTTGTGTGGAGAACAAGCCTCCACTGTGGGCCCCTGCTTACCGTGCCGACTGGGGTGTGCGAGGTGCGGCGTGTAAGAGTTAACACTACTTTCCCTTTGGTGCCAGAGTTCAGGAGCTGTGTGAAAGTCGAGGTGGACATCCTGGGCTCCCGTCCCCAATAAACCTACGGTTTCTGTGGACGTAAAGCAACACTTCAACCAACCCTTTGGTGTCAGAGCTCAGGAGCTGTGTGAAAGTCGAGGTGGCCATCCTGGGCTCCCGTCCCTAATAAACCTACGCGGGTTTCTGTGGACGTAAAGCAACACTCAACCAACCCTTTGGTGACCGACGTGACGGCCGAGGCGACACGAAGACCTGCAAGTCAGTATTGCTTGACACCGTTTGTTTTCTTCGCTCGCTTTTGTTTTTATAGTATCTGTGCGGCTAGCTCGTTATGTCGCTGGCACCGCGGTTCAACACCGTGGCTGAGTGAAGTGTCAACTATTACTGTGTTCTAGCTCTAACACAGGCATGGTGGTACACAGTTATGATTTACGTCTTCCTTAACTTGATGCCTGCATTACTGCCACAGCAATGTGATATTTACGTTCATAGGCTACTAATCGATAACCTGAAACGGACTTCCGTTTACGTAATTTCAGTGTTTGTTAGTTTTGACGGCAGAATTGCCATTCACAAACGACACCGTAATGTGTGTTTTGCAGAAAACGATCATCAGTCGCTTGATGCAACCTATCCACGAACGTTTAACCCCCACCCGCGGTTAACATACCACGCGCAATTAAACCTTTAAAATACTTGGCATCCATGCTCTCTCTCTCTCTCTCTCTCTCTCTCTCTCTCTCTCTCTCTCTCTCCCCTTCACACACACACACACACACACACACACTGTCACACACGCACGCACGCACACACACGCACGCACGCACGCACGCCGCACAAACAAACAAACAACTACAAGACACAGGCCAAGCCGCAGCAAAACCAAACGAATATCCATATCCAACCAAAAACAAAACCGGCCTAAGACAGACCCTACGCCCTAACGTAACCATCCCGTCAAGCGGCATTCGTCAAGTTATATATGATATAGTTCCTGTCGCATTACTGTGCTTTTGGCGGGAAACTGTTTTATGGTTCGTAGTATCACCCACCAGCATGCGGGTCTACTTCATTCCGGCAATTGCTGGGTTTGGTTTCAGGTTCCGGTCACCTGGCAACATGAGCGACAACGGGACAACCAATCCAGTGCACCATCACTCGCCCAGCCTATCAGGAACCTCGTTACAGATTCCTCTGACGCAACGCAGCCAGTCGACGATCAGCAGCCAGCGAAGTTTCGACCAATCAAAATCACGCGCCAGCGCCTCGAGCTTCGCGAGCTCCCAATGGACGTCAGTGTCCGAGGCGATGAGTCAAGCATCCGGCGCCTCGACCAAGACCTTCTACCCTACGTCCGGTTTCCCCAGCACGAACTCTCTTCCTGGCCAGACCTACCCCTCCAACGGGTACCCGGTGTCCCAGCTGCAGCATTCCTACGGATACCCGTCCAGCAACTTTCCTTGCTGCGAAATCCCTGGAGTGGTTGACATGAGACAGCAGCTCCAGTACCCGAGCTCCGAGTTCCCAGGGGGCGGGGTGTTCCCCGGGGAGGTGGACCAGGAAGATGGGTCTCAGCCGTTCATTGGCGCCACCGGCACGGACGGGTCGGGGTCGGGTGTGTACCCGTCTGATCCGTTGGCAGGAGCTGTGCTGAACGGTGGGTTTCCCAATGGGCAGATTTCGTACGCAGCTTCCTCGGGCATGATGCCCATGCCTACTGCTTTTGATCCGCACTACAACCTTGGCTATCCTTCATGACGAGCCGCATCGTGTCTTGGCTGTGCTCGCTGTCTCGAGCTCGGCTGTCACGTATCAGACATGTCACTGCTCGTCAGTGCTGTGACGTAACGTCACTTATCGTCACGTGTCACTTATCGTCAGTGCTGTGATTCAGTGTCAGTGTTATGATCTTGAATGCAAGTCCGTGTAGTCCCCTCACCAAATCAGCCTTGACTGACGCGGTACTTTGTGTATTCACGAATGAATAATCACCCAGACATAAAATCACCCAGATATGTATTGGTTCAAACAAGCATAACTCTTTCACATGCTGCGGGGAATTTGCTGAGGATTAGTATTGGTACACAGAGTTCTAGCTTAGTAAATAATTGTGAATTAAACGAATGAATGAAAAGAGAGGAGAAACAGTGAACAATGTTTGATAACCATTAGGAACAATGTTTGATAACCATTAGGAACAATGTTTGATCAAAATTAGGAACAACGTTTGATCCCTATTAGGAACAACGTTTGATCACCATTAGTCTGTTTCAGTGTTTGCAACACGTCGTTGATTATTGTAGTCCCAGTGTTGTGACAGGGGTCTGAGATTCAAACCACTCCACCAAGTACAAAAATCCGCTGATAAGCTCATCCGCCTCTCGTAGAAGCAAAACACCCCAAACCTCTTAAGCAACTGCACAGGTTTTCCATAGAGCAGAGAATTAAAAACAAACATCTTGTCTCTGCTATCCGATTATCCTTGGCACTGCTCCTCAATACTTGTCCAAATCTACGTCCTTTCTAGGTCTCTGCGTTCTTCTTCGGATGCCATGGCAGAACTGCTCGCATCCCCGCCTTCAACAGAAAACAGTACGGAACATAAATATAAAAAAATCACCTTTTCACTCTCCCTGCCTGCAGTTCACCTGTCTAAACAGATTTTCTTTGATCAGTAATGATCTTCTTTTCGGTGGTAAGTGTGTGGCTATTTGGCATTGAATGAGCGCGTGTCCGTACGATCCTGAGAGTGAATGTTTGTGTGCATGTTATTCATTACTCTTTGCCTGCATGATTGTGTGTGTGTGTGTGTGTGTGTGTGTGTGTGCGTGCGTGTATAATGATAATGATGCCACTGATTTTTTGTTTCTTTGTAAATATTAATGCGTTCCATACTCAATCTTTCGTGTGTGTGTGTGTGTGTGGTGTGTGTGTGTGTTTGTGTGTGTGTGTGTGTGTGTGTGTGTGTGTGTGTGTGTGTGTGTGGTTTGTTTTGTTTATTGTTGTTTTCTTGTTTATGAAGTTGTAAAGTGCTTTGAGTCGCGTTGAAAGTTGATGATGATGAAATGATGCTTAATGTCCTCGGATGTCAGTTGACATATTAGGGACAAGCTGTGATCAATGCCGAAGCACGGTTCAACATTGCTTTACGTCCACGGAAACCAGGTCGTTAGGACGGACAGCCCAGGACGGCCACCTCGACTCTCACACAGCTCCTGAACTATCCACGTTGAAAGTTGATGAAGTGATGCTTAATGTCCTCAGATGTCGGCTGACATATTAGCAATTAGGGACAAGCTGTGACCAATGCCGAAGCATGGTTCAATAAATCTTTACGTCCACGGAAGCCAGAAAGCTCGTTAGAACGGACAGCCCAGGACGGCCACTCGACTCTCACACAGCTTCTGAACTATCCGCGTTGAAAGTAAGTAAGTAAACATGGTGCTTAACGTCCACAGAAACCATAAGGCTTATTAGGGACGGGGAGAATGGGGGGAAGGGGGTAGGGAGGGGGGGGGGGAGAAGGAGATTATATATCTGTCGCTACACTGTCACCACCAGAATGACTCCTGCATTAAGATGGGCAGCGTTGAGAGCCATTTTAATGTTTCATTAATTGTGAGGGACAAAGTCACAAGACAGTGTCCACAAACTACAACTTTTCAGTGAAGAGAAAGGAGAGCCGAAGCGGTATCGAACCGAGGTCCTTCCGCTTACCAACCTCAGTAACGCCTTACCGCTAGGCCAAACCGGCTCACTCGCGTTGAAAGTGCTCTACAAACTCCCTATTATTATTATTCAGTTTAAAAAAATCAGGGTGCCAAATCGCTAAGTAAGTAAACTGGTGTTTTACGCCCAGTCCACCAGTGCGGTTATATCAGGGCGATCAAATCGCTGAAGCCGGAACAAAATATACCAGAGCAATGAAAGCGGTGAGGCTTTGCGGAGGGATTAAGAAGCACACACACACACAAAGCAAAACAATGGGTGCGTTCACACCCCGACCATCGCCACAGGAAAAGGGAGAGAATCAACGCTGTGCGAAGTTCATTCAGTAACGAGGCCGGAACGTACAGTGGAGTCAATACTGACTTGTAAGCGTCCGCGTCCATTGACGCTTCGACACAGCAGCTCAACTAGTGTGACAATCAAGTGGACACTTTGGTGCGTGCAAGTAGAGTCTTTCCTTCCGTTTTCAGTAAAATCTCTGAGAAGATAATACTATCTTGAATCTTCCTTAGGAGATACACGGAGTTATGTAACTCTGCTCCTTTCTGGCGTACGTACACTGACAAACTTTGGTCCCTACGCGTAGTGCTTAAAATTGGCCGATGAATTACAGGAACTGGTCAAGACAGTGTTCATTACCACTCAGACCAGAAATACAACCAAAGCAACACTCTGCTTTATATGTATCAGGGGCACTGCTCCGTCTCATCTCTGTGACTGTCTTCAACTTTACACTGACGCTGTCCCGTACTCTCTGCTCTGCTAGTCTCAGCCTCCAGATTCCTCGCACCCGACTCTCCACCATTGGTTCCCGCGCCTTTTCTGTTTTCGGTCCATCTACATGGAATGACCTTCCTCTCCAACACAACCCCTCCCTGGACTCATTCAAATGCAACCTAAAAATATCTTTTCCCAAAACTGTAGACCTGCCATGTTTTCTGTCGTGCTGCTGTCTTCATCCATCTCAAGTCTCCGTTTGCTGCCCGTTTTGTGTAAATTTAGCTTTGTACGCGGAATGCTCGTGTGTGCGGGTGCCTCTGTATGTATGTGTGTGTGTGTGTGTGTGTGCTCGCGCGTGTATGCGCTTAGAATAGTCTCTATGGACAAGACTTTGCGCGGCTTTACAAATATTTTGTTATTATTTATCATTATACTACAGCAGCAGAGCAGTGCGTCTGATCTGCTCAGACCACCAGCCCTTTGAATTCACCAAGCACGCGCCTTTGGCATGCCACTGCCCACAGTGATCAGCGCACTGTAGAGATTGCACAACCACAGGTTCTTTCCCTTTTCCTGTCGGTGTGGCAGAAGAACTTGACTCCCTCCTTCAGTCTTCATGACAGGTTGCGCAATTTGTAGGGCCCAACACTTTTGGGTGGACTGAACATCGTTGCTGCAAACGAATTCTTCTCGTTACGTTTAATAAACCGTCCGCTTTCATCGACTCTTAGTTTGTTCGCTCGTTGTAATCGTTACCGGTTTTGCGTCAGACAGTCAGAGTCCGTATGTTTCTGGTTGTTTGTAGAACCAAGATGCTGTAATTTAGTTGCAATATTCCGCGGATCAGTAATCGCCATTTCCTTCACTCCTTCTTAGGCAACAGCCAAAGACTAAAAAGGCATAACTTGATGGTCGATGACATGGGACATACAGATAACGCGTAATATGATAATGCTGATCGTGGCTCCATATGAACGAATGATAATTTCTGTGGCACATAAAATAATAATAATAATGTACATTTATCATGCGCTCATCAACGCTCTGAGCGCTCACATGATACATATTAACCTAAATATGATATTCTGTACACATGCCGCAAAGCATAGTTCTACCGGCAAAACAATTTACATACAATTTACCTCAACACCAACATGCTCGAAGATAACCTTTTTTTAAAGCTATTTGTGTGGGACAACCGTACTAGTCAGTCTTACCTGTGAACACGGTGCCGTTCAACTGAAAGCGTTCGTCCCAAAGTACGACGCGCAACATTGGCATCAATGCGACTTTGGAACCCCCCCCCCCCCCCCCCCCCCCACCCACAGCATGGGAGGTAACTCTCTGGCTACCATCTTCTCGAGCTGGTCAACAGGATTGCTTCCCTTAGACCAATCCAGCTGGGATTTCCAGTTAGTAAGTAAGTAAACATGGTGCTTAACGTCCACAGAAACCATAAGGCTTATTAGGGACGGTTCCAGTTAGCGAAGGTAATTTATTTTATTAACAGTTAGCTGCTGCTTTGAGCCCAGTCCACCACCGAATAAATTAATGCAATACACGAGCTGGATGATAAAAGATTACGCATCTGATCAAATTTTTTTACAATTTCACATGGCGTACTCGTCATAATTCTCAAGTCTTTTGTAGCCTCCACCTCGTCCGCGAACACAGCGCTCGCATCAAAACTACACTGGCACAGTCGTTTACAGGTGTAAAGTTACAGACACACATGGAAAACTACAGACACATCACAACATGTAAAATATACAGACAAAAGCCACAGCAGGGTTTCACCCACACAAACATTTCAAACGAGGGACTTTCATCAACGTTCTTCATATTCTCCCGGTTCTTGCTGCAAACTGAATCCTCTCCCTGTGCTGTAGCTGACCTTGGTATGCTGCATGCATCTCTTCATAAACATAAGGTTACAAATACAAGTGAAGCACGAGTTTTGCATGGGAGGTAACTTTCCCTGGCCACCATCTTCTCGAGCTGGCCAACAGGATTGCTTCCCTTAGACCAATCCCACTGGGATTTCCAGTTAGCCAAGAATATCAAGTTACCTGCTGCTTTGAACCCAGTCCACCACCGAATGAATTAATGCAATACACGTGCTGAATGATAAAAGATTACGCATCTGATCTATAAAAAAAAAAATACAATCTGACATGGCGCATTCGTCATAATTTTCAAGTCTTTCGTAGCCTATACCTCGTCCGCGAACACAGCGCTTGCCTTTTCCAAGATTACCTCCCCTGACCATCCCTCTTCAACACATCAGCGGCTGCCAGGAAATGTCAACGCGTGCAAGACGGAGACCGTGCCACTCTAATGGTAAAGCCTCGATTTCCGGAACCTGCCTCCAAGAGCTTGAAGGGTGTCTTAAACCAATGCCTGACGTCTGAGCGAGAGTGGAAAAGAAGAAAGAAAAATGCTTGAAACAGCTTCAGCAGGCTCAATGGTGTCTCACCGCCTCTCTCGCTTCCGCAATGTTCAGCTTGAAGAGCTTCACAGTCAAGCAGTCGTTTAAGGGTGTAGCGTAAAGTTACGGACACAAGGGAAAACTACACAGGTATAGTCGTTTATGGGTGTAGTGTAAAGTTACAAACAGACACAAGGGAAAACCTCAAGTGTTTTTGAAAGTTGAGAGAATAGCTTCAGCTGGCAAAGACCAGATAAAGGCTTTCACTAGTTTCAGCCTAAGTAAATCTGGTATCATATCACATCAAAACTACACAGGCACAGTCGTTTAAGGTTGTAGTGTAAAGTTACAGACAGACACAAGGGAAAACCTCAGTGACCTCAGTGTTTTTAAAAGTTAAGATGGAATAGCTTTGGCTGGAAAAGACCAGATGAAGTCAATCTGATAATCACATCAAAACTACTTACACTGGCACAGTCGTTTACATGTGTTAAGTCACAGGCAGACACATGGGAAAACTACACAGACACAGTTGTTTAAGGGTGTAGCGTAAAGTTATGGACAGGCGCAAGGGAAAACTACACAGACACGTCACGACATGTAAAATATACAGACAAAAGCCACAGCAGGGTTTCACCCACACAAACATTTCAAACGAGGGACTTTCATCAACGTTCTTCATATTCTCCCGGTTCCGGCTGCAAACTGAATCCTCTCCTTGTGCTGTAGCTGACCTTGGTATGCTGCATGCATCTCTCTTCATAAACATAAGGTTACAAATACAAGTGAAGCATGAGAGTGTTTGTTTTCTTTTTCTTTTTTCTGGTGCTCTTGATCAGAGAATGCCACCCTTGGAGAGAACATGATCAAAGGGCAAAGTGCTGCCCCTCTCTCTATTGTGAAAAACAATTCATTCACATGCAAGCCAATGGGCAATTTAACTACCACTGCCAATTTTAGCCAAGGCGACATTTTGCACAGATCTTGTTAAGCATGAACCAATAGAGCCTACATGAGCTCACCCCGGTCACTAACCCACACAGGCTAGGAGTCAACACCCCCCCCCCCCCCCCCCATTGCTTGATAAGAAAAAGCTCAAAATAATGTCAGCATGCCTGTAGCATGTGTACAGGTGTAGTTGATGTCCTGGTCAATTTGGTTTGCTGCCTTAAGTTGTACAAATAAACAATGCTGCATATTGTTAGTACATATATATTACTAGTATACTACTCAGTGTTTGCCCACACTTAAGTTAAAAGTTTCTAGCAGCAGTAGCTATTTATATGACTCCCCCCCCCCCCCCCCCCCCCCCCCAAAAGCCATACACAGCAACTCCTAACAAGGTAACTAGAACAAGACAGTAACTGGATTTTAACAACCACCATACAGGTTACCTCAGGAACATCAACTCACACTTGAAACCCATCTCAGATCTTAAACTATACTCATCAGTTCAGAAAGCTGGACTAAACAAGCCACAGGACAACCTGTGACACTTGAGCCAGGGCCAACTGATCTATCAGCCACTGTAGTCAATTCACTGACAGTAGGAAAACATCACAAATGCAAGTAAAATCGGCCAACTGATCAAGTATAGATGTATTGATACATAAAATGGAAAACATAAAATATAATGCAGTCCCTAGACAATTCAAAGACCAACAAAACGAGTACATTCACTAAATTATGAGACATGTAGTGCAATGGGCGTGTACATGATGCAGTACAGAAAAATAATGAAGACCGGATGATCACTTCTCATTATCCCAATGGACTGTTGTACCTTAACTGTGCCTAAAAATAGATTTAGTGGCTTACATGGTATAAAAATAATCTGGTTTCACAGCATGCAAGTAATCCGCTTTTAGACAATTATCCAAAGAATCCTTTCATGCCCGTCGACATCACATAGTGCAAGCCATTCACTATTCCAGTCATCAAACTCAAAAGCTACTGCCCTCAACAAGCTGCTAAAATTCATGCTGAATTATTCATCGTGAAGTCTTTTTAAACTTGTGAACCAACTATTGTTTGCCCTCTAAAAGATTTTGACTGGCCTCTGTAATAATCAAACACCAACCAATACTAATTGTGTATTCTTCCGTCAGTGATCAAGATGATCTCAAACCGATCAAAGTTCCCGATCCTTCTCAAATAACCTGCATGACTGACTAGGCACCCAACACCACCAATGCAACTTACACTTCAATGGCTACATGCTCTTTGAGCAGTCCAGTGTTCAGATAACCTCTTCAGCATTACACTTCTCCTCAGACATCTAGCTTAGGCATCGATAAAATTGGTAGTCCGCAGCAGATCCTCTTTGGAGCCCCAGACATTTTCTGAGCATGGCTCTTTGTGGTCAATGCTGTGCCTGCTTCCTCATACTGAGGGCAGACCTGCAGAACAGTTTGTGGTCCTGTCTCATACAGGCAGTCAACCGATTGTGACGAACCGAGGCAATACAGGTAGGTGGGTACACTGGCCAGTACATAGCCGGAAGAGGGTCTGCTGGTGGTGCTTCAGATATTGCATCTGGTCATCAGATGGTGGGGTAAGCCGGGCTGTCCAGTCCGTCTTTTTAACGATGGCGCCACTTGATCAGAGCCGTGGCTTCTCTAAAGGAGACTCGGTGGTTTGGCTGTGTGTGCGTTTCCTGCTGCTCTCTGGATGTCTGCATGCTATGGCCAGCTCATAACCATCCCTCACCTCTGCCCTTGAAAACGGGTCAAGATAATCCAACTACACCCGACTTCAATCAAATCATAACTTACCTCAAAAGCACAACTCACGTTTCCACACTTTCCAAAATCACTGTGACTGAATTTTAAACCATGTCAAGCCTATTAGAACTCGTATGAAAATGAAAACCTCAATGCAGATTATGTTTTGAGTCAGTTGTTTTGGCTCGTTTACGAAATGCACAAGCTTTGGTTTGTTTATGAAAGGTACGCCTGTAGGGTGTAAGACCCCATTATATCTTCATGCAGAGCCTCCATCAGACTGGCATATGCCGGTTTTTACCAGTAAATATTCCCTTTGTACCGGTAAAAAATAAAGTCACTGGCACCACACATCGACTGAAACAGAGCGCTTTGTGGGACTTGCAGGCGATTCTCTGTACCCTAGATCCAGATGCAAGCAGAAGCTCCTGGGCACATTATTAGGGCTAGGTAATGTTGCCTGCACCAGCTGAATGAGGGTTGGTACTGAAATTTGTTTTTATTGCCAGTACCATGTACCAATAATCTCAACAGTCTAGTGGTTAGCACTCTTGCTCTGCTCATGCAGAGTTCTAAACACCTCCCTTAAAATTAAACAGTCTTCAAACAAAAAGCAACAATGTTTTGGTAGCAATAGCTGCACAACAGAAGACATCAATTATTCCCTTTAAATAGAAGGTCACAAGAAAACAAAAAGTGCCAGACCTTGTACATGTATGCATGCAACAACCATAGTATCCAGCAAACAGATTCAGATCCAAACCAAAGAATAGTCCATCACTTTGATTTTCTTGTATTGCATAGCCTTGAACAAGGTCAAGGTCAACAAAACGAGTATGCATGAATCTATTCAGTGGGTGTTACCATTATATGAATGAAACAACTTGCTACAATACAAAGGAGTCAAAGATAGCAACCAAAAAGAAACACCCCTCCAACGTTAAGTTTTGCCATAAACATAATCAATGAATCAACTGGCAAATCCCTCATAATTGCACTAATAGTTTCACAGACTTACAAGTTACATGCAAGTCTTAAAGTTATGCACTAAAAGATCTGAAACAGTCGACTGCTAGAATTCTGAAACAGGATCAAAACACACAAAAGGTTGGAAAAAGACACTGATAAATAAATAATAGTTTTACACTAGCAAACAATGATTGTGGATTAAATTTATCTACTTGGCACCAACTTCAAATTTCATCCATATTGTCTGTTTAGTGTATTACCTGATATGTTTAAGCAGGGGGCACTATCACCCATAGGAGGGTACAATTTCTCTTTGAATCATTTTCCAACATGTTGACACACACAAGTAAAGACTTGGCAGGTGGGTCAGATAACATTGTATGTTAATATCAATATTAGTACTTTTGGTTGTTAACTTTTGAAACAGAAATTATTTAACGAAAAGAAAAAAAGAATGGTGTCTGAAAATATCTTCATACTTTTTGCCCTTTTATGAACTATCTCGCTCAGAACTCTACATTTTTCAAATAATACTTACGAATATATCATCTCTAGTATGTTCTATGCTTTTAAGCCCTAGGAATGAAACTTTTAGGTAAATAGTGTAGAGCAAAATATGGGTTTGATATCACTGCAACTTCTGCTTACATGACGATAGCTGTTATCTTGTATAATACACTAGGGCCACTAATGTTACCTTCTTGTGTTCAAAATCTGAAGTAAATTGGTTGAAAAACAAAAATGTTGTGCTGCCCATTAGCAAAGTAATTCTCCAAAATGTCTACCCTGGCAGCCAGTCATAATTTCAATATTTTTGTCTCCAAATTTCTCAGTAATTACTAGTCCAAGGAAATCCATTCACCTGGGTCTCATAGAGACTGTCCGACTGTCTGCTTTATCTAAAAAAATCAATCACTACAAATAACCAGTCGATACAATGATAGTGCCCCCTCCATTAAAAATGTGCGCACTTTGCTAATTAACATCAGTGTTCTTTTTAACTTTTTGTGTATTTTGGGAGTAAAACTTTTGTGTGTGCATGCATAAAAGTATACTAATATAGTCATTACCCCCTCCCCATTGCAGTTATATATAAATTTATTACATATATTACACATGTTCCATCAGGACAATTAAGTCAAGTAAACCCAATAGAAGAAATCAAGGCCAAGACTGTATGCTTAGTTACAATTTTATTGGGAGTAACAGAACAGAGTTCTAGCATCCCCCCTTGGGCATGGGCTTGCCGGTATCCTGTCGAGTTGTCTTGAGGTTTCCAGTTGCACTCTAAAATTGTTTCACAGAATGAGAAGTCCGCGACTGTCTCTGTTCCTTCAACTACCATCTTGCAGCCAATTCATCCACTAATCACAATCAGCAACACTCGGGGGTTAAAAAAACAAAAAGTAAGTCAACAGTATGCATGTATGGATGAATTGTATGTTAAAACTGTTTTTCTTTGCTTCTTCCATTTCCAAGTCTATGCAATAGTCAGTTTCAGCAAGGTTGGCCTTAAACACAAAGCAGAGGCCAAATAAGATCACAAATGAGCTCGAGTGTTTTTTCTTTTTTCAGTCTATTGGAAAATAAAATTGCAGTCACGTTTTTTTCTAGTCCAACAGTTTTTAAAAAAGATCACTTGTCGAATTGAAACACACCAGTCGCCAGTGTCTTGTAAGCGTCCTGAATTGTAAAAAAAAAAAAATCAACAAGTTGGCAAATGATTGGAACATCCTTGAAAGGGTCTTTTATAGTTTGAAGTCAGTTGGTACACACCACCGTGTACACTAAACAAGTTTTCTTAACACAGGGGACACACACTGGCAATGTGTGACACAGAAGTTTTTCTTTGTTTGTTTATATGATTATAGTTTTTAGAAGTTTCTTCTTTTTTTATCAGCAATTTGCCCACAGTCACTGCAAAATGAAGGCTAAGCTCTCACCAAGGCTCCACAGGAATTCTGACACCACAAGGGAAGGGAAAGGTTGAAAAGAAAAGCTGTGATAAGCTACACGTGTAGTACAATTATTACACAATCCACACACAAAAGGATCATGATGGTACAGTGGCCACGGCACAGCCACGATTTCCCCTGCTGTCGGATGTCTGCTGTTTGAAAGCAGAACGTGCAGAACGGAATTGAATACCAAGCCATGAATTGGAGACTCCAGAAAATTAAAATGTAATCAATCGTCGTCAATTCTACACCAGATAGCCTGCTACAGTCGGGTCCTACAATCCTTGAAGAAGAGAAAAATTTACAATTTAGGAAAAAAAAAAAAAAAAAAATCTTCCAAAACCCAAAAAAGAAATGTCCACAGAAGCAGGAGCAAGAGAGACGAACATCGGTTTGTGCTGTCACTATGGCGCACAAAACCCTGAGGGACAGCTGGTGGTATATTTAGTCCTTCCCAGCATGCAATGCTGCCCCGCGGCACTGCCTAGTTGTGTCGTCCTCCACGACGTCCATCCTAAAAACAGAAAACTATGTCAATGGTGGCCAGCCAACAAATGAATACATTCCAAAAAAGTAAATGCTCATTCACAACATTCAACAAGCAAACGTTACCATGTTTAAAAAAGAATCCTTTTCAAAGTCTTCTATCACTGGCACAAATAGGTAAAAATCCTTTTAACACTCAGTAGTCTTCAAAACGAAGTATGGGAAAAATACTATGTGCAAGTTAGCTGAACATTATTGCCACTGATGTAACAACCAAACTAACCCAGTTTGAAAATACATAAAAAATAATAGTAACAGGAAAAGGTTAACACGCTTGATTACTAGTTCACATTTTTATGGGTAGAGGGAGTACAGTTTCACTTCATGTATTCCCCCCCCCCCCCCCCCCCCCCAAAAAAAACCACACTCACCAACACACACAATCAATCCCCCCCCCCCCCCCACCCCCCAGTTCTGCTTTTCTCTCCTGCACTTCTACTAGTTCTAGAATAACTGCAAACTTAAAGTTAAAACCATCTGGGGGTTTTTGGTCAAATATCTGACCTTTACCAAAGGACACCTACTGACTTTGCCATTACATTTTTTCCACTTTTTTAATAAACTGTAAAAGCCAGAAACAAAATCAAAAAGATGTGAACAGTATGTGCTTATCTGTTTGTTTGCTTCAATTCTTGTGTTTGCTGCCAATTTATTTTCTTTGTTCGTGTTCTTGGTGGGGGTGGGGAGGATTTTTGGCTTTTCATTTGTTGGTTGGTTGGTTTTACATCAGTTTAGTGTGCTGTAAAGATCACGTAACTGCAAAACCACCTAGCTATAGCATTTTGAGATGGGCGGGGGGGGGGGGGGGGGGGGGGGGGGGCGAAGAAGAAACAAAAACTTGTGTAAATACTCTTTAAGCACTTCAAATCTATAGTTAAAAAGCACGCACTGGAGACCTGTCTGATATAAAAATGAGTTCAGTGCAATTTTAGGTGTTACTAATTTCAAGTCATATATATGACCAACTGCACAATTCTGGAAATCTTGCTGGTGGAAGGTTTTGCAGCACTTTGTTGCTTTTTTCTTACTTGATCATTACTGTTGTTGTTTCAAGGGACAGAAACTGGCAATGTATTTTGAGCTTAGACTATTCTAGTATGATGGAAAACCGTCCAGGAAAAAGACAAGAGCACCAGTTCATCATACTAGATGACAAAAGAGAGGACCGTGAAGTCCAGAGACCAAAGACCACAACTAATACAACTACAAGGCTTCATCTTGCTCAGGATTTAGGATTCACCGCCACCTCCTTGCTCTTCTTTCTAGGCATTTTTATTGTCATGCAAAGTTTCAAAGATCATAGCAATTTTCCAGCTAAAAAAAAGGTTCTGGCTGAATCCTGAAACACCTCAATTCAGACAGCTCTGCCAGTCACCCAAAGCTGTGAATGCTTTGTTCTTGTCTACAGGTGTGAAGCAATTTTTTAAAATGTTCAAGTCCATCAGTTTTTAAAAAGTGCACCTTTCACTGAAACTAGTGAAAGGTCAGTCATGTTAGGATTGGATAGGACAATCTGAAGCTTCTGACTGACCAATCCAATCCTAATGTGACTTTAAAGCTGCATTATGCATTACATAGCCTAGAGTTATTTCAATTTTTCACAGCTTTTGCTTCCACATCTAATCACGTTTCTGGGTTTTCTTACTCTTGTATTACATCACATTTTAAGCTTAGCGTTACAACTTTCATGAGAAGAAAAAAAAAACGAACAAAGGGAAGACGTACACCTATGAACAAAAAATATTTGCCTCAATTACCCTTCCTCCTCGTTGGTTGCCCCGGTCACCTCGGTCAGCACCGCCAACGCCTCGGTCACCACCACCAACGCCTGCACCACCAACACCGGCACCACCTCCAGCATGTCCACCGTGGGAAGGAGGTGCATTCACCGGTGTCTGATCCTCCTCCTGACGCTTCTCGTAGTGCGTGAAGTCATCGAAGATGGACGTGGTGTGCTTGTAGCTGTGCAAGATCTTCATCACCTGCTTGCCCTTCTCCGGGGGAACTTCCTGGGTGTCCCGCGAGTTTGTTACAGGCTTGTTCTCGTTGTTCTCCAGGCGGATGTGCCGCAGCTGCGAGTTGGGCACGTCCTTGACGTACACCCACTTGACCTCAAACTGGCCCTTCCACTTGTCCTGCGCCCACACGCTGGAGTTCTTGTTGTAGTCGATGGGGGACAGCATCTGGGCAAGCCCGCAGAAATGGCCGCTGCCGTTCACGGAGAACAGGAGGTAGATGGGGCCCTTGCCCTCACGCTCACGGAAAGCGGAGTCTAGACGCTTGTTGCCGTGCTCTGTGCTGCACCAGATGTTGTACTTGATGGAGCGATGGATGTCGTCCTCCGAGTAGCTCTTGATGATGAAGAAGCGGGCGCCCTTGGGGTTCAAGTTGAACTCCTTGGGGTTGTACTGGTTCTCCTGCTTCAGCTTGTCCAACACTGGGTGGTGAGTGGCTGCAGAGTTGCCTGGGGAGCCGCCTGAGCCAGAACCGTACGAGTTTGAGTTGGTGCCAGCTGCATGGTGGTTCTGGTGGTGACCTCCACCGCCGCTGTTGTTGCTGTTGCTGTTGGCGCCAGAGTGTCCACCAGCACTGCCACCGCCACCCATCTGACGCTGGCGAGGAGCACTCCACGCCTGGCGCTGCACAGGAGCTTGCTTCCCACCTGCTGACATTCCAGCTCCCATTCCGCCGCGGTTTTCCCAAGTGCCAATGTCCATGTTATGGGGCTTGTTGGGGTTGGCCGGCGCACGAGGGATCATCCGTGGGCGAACCTGAGTCTGAGGACGAGCAGGCTGAGAGGCAATCGCCGCCCACGAAGTCTTCTTCGGCGCTTGGTTTCCCATCCCCCCCACACTGCCCCCCACACTGACACCCATCCCCTGGGTGCTCACACCATGCATGGATGCTGACACCGGCTGAGGCGGGGGTGCCACCATCTCTTGGGGAGGCATGGCCCCAACCATCTCTGGCCCCATTCCACCATCCATCTTCTTCTCCATGCCTCCTTGGATCGTCATGCCTCGCAGTCCCTGCTCCACACCACCCATGGGGTCCCCGCGGTCTGGCCCCGCACCGTTCATCATCCCATAAGTGTCCGCCGGCATCATAGAAGGGTCCGTGTAATAGTCCGTTTCCTGGTAGGGCCTTGGGTCTTTGCGGGCAGCGGGCTGAGTGGGAGCGTTACCCCAGTAGTCACTAGGATACTCCCAGCTGCCGAAAGGAAAGCCAAAACTGCCGTACATGCTGCTATAGTCATAGCTCATGGGGAACATTGGAGTGTCCCCCCCATTGGACCACGGCCCGTCCGCAGTGCCCAAGCCTTGGTTCATGAACCCATACATGTTGCTGGGGGTCGGCTGGTAGTAGCTTTGGAAGAACGACTCGGATCCCCCGGGACTTGGCATTTGACCTGGATTTGTATACCCTCCCTGTAAAGAAAGAAAGAACATGGTTACTTTTTCATCCCTTTAGTGGTGGCAATACAATGCAGCTCCCCACAACTGCAAGAATGAAACACAACTCAGCTAATGCAATGTATTTGATGACCAGCCAAAACAAAACTGTTCTCTTCAAAGTCAAATGCAGTGGATACAGGACCTGACATTAATTTGATTTCCCACCTACCCTGCAGGGCACACAGAAAGAAAACAAAATCTTGCCTGACAGAACAAACTAACAAGTCTTCAACAGTTTTATATCTATTCTGAAAAGTCATGCAGTCTATATACTACGATCTGTTTTTATCTGCTGCTTCAGTGTCCAAAACTGTTCTTACTTGGCCTTCATTTATTGTCCACTTTCGGTTAACACTTACATTTTGCAGCGTCAATCAACCAGATGGACAGTTTTTTCCAGTCATGTACATCATACATCTAAAACAGTTAAACTGGTTATGTTTTAAATCTGAGGAGTATGAAGTCAGAATGCCTTTGAATAAAAAAAACTGAAAAAACGAAGAATAAAATGCCTGTCATAATGTTATCCTAACTGTGCAGGAAACACAAATTCTTAAACATAGTACCAAGTTCCTCCTCCTGGTGTTATATCTGGCAAATCAACTCCATAATACAATCACATCCATGTTTGGACACAATGTCAAGTGAAAAGCAAGCACTGATTGACAGATATTACATAATACATATTTATATTTAAAGACACACACACACACACAAAAACAGAAAATAACTGACTGTACGTCTCACTACCATACAAAGCTACATTTGGCTAACAGCCAAAGAAAGATGTTGCTTCCCTTCATAACTGTGAAGCCAACAAAAAGAAGCCAATCAAAAAGCATGTAATGTTAATAAAATTCTCAAGGTAGACAACTCAATGGACCTGTGCCGATCAATCTTTGAGTAAAAAAATAAAACCAGTTTGCTACATTGATAGAAATGCGATAGAGAAGGTGAGAAAAGGGAGTGAGAGAGAGAGAGAAAAAAAAAAGCACCTGCCCATTCGGGCAGCTTCACCATGAGCATGGGTTGCCCCGACCGTTGGGTCTACCCACCCTGGGCAGTTGGGCAATGCTTAAAGGAAAAGTCCAAGGTTTCTAAGTATGCAAAATGACCATCGAAATGATTGACAAATAAGTCACTAGTTTAAGATTTAATGAAATAAAAAATAAAAATTATGTTGGTTTTTAATCAATTTTATTTTCTGTAGGCTGGCCAAGACTGCTGTCTCGGGTTCTCCATCAGTCACGTGACTTTCTCGGAAGTGACGTCAGTCTGGGGAGTCAGTGCGGTTGCCATCTTAGATTGTTCACTGAATGTGTATGTGTGTGGTCGACAAAAAGCTCTAACCATGCCGGCCTACTGTGTTGCAGCAAACTGTAGTAACTCGCAAGCAACCCAAAGCATAAGTATGCACGAGTTCCCGTGGAATCGACCCGTTGTGAGGCAAAAATGGGTCAAATTTGTACAATTCAAACGAGCTGACTTTGATGCTACGCCTCAGTCACGCCCATTTGTGTAGCGAGCACTTTGCTGAGTGCAATTTCATAAACTTTATGGCAGAATACCAAATGGGGTTTGCTTCAAAGTGGAATTTGTAGTGCTGTCCACAGGTAAAAATCCAGTTCGAATCTCCAAGGATGAAGCTGACAAGCAGCAAGCACTAATACCCTAAAACAAGTGCTAACAAGGCAAACACAAAAAGTCTAACATGAATGCCTACAGCAAAAAAGGCCGTGAAAGAAAGATACTGTACACAAATGCCTGTGGCAAAGAAAGAAAGAACAGACCACAAATGCCTGTGGCAAAGAAAGCAAGACCAAACCACAAATGCTGGTGGCAAATGAAAAATGGCTGCCCTAATCAGGCAAGCAAACAGCTGACGCCAAATGAAAGAAACAAAACAGCTGAAACCACATCAAAACCCCAAACGGTTGCCTACCTGCAAGCATAAGGTGGGAGAAAAAAAAACACCACCAAATCACAACAGTCTAACAGACTATTGTCTGCAACAAAGGAGTGGACAACTACAGTCATAAGAGCACTGAGCAAAAGTAACCGAGCAACATCAAAAAGATGGAAAGCCAAACTAACCATAACTAACTCTAAGCTAACCCCTCACTAACCCGGCTTCCATCAAGAAAAACAAAGGCTGCAGACTGATAAAGTAAAATAGTAATCAGGACTACCAATGACAAAGCATCAGGATGTAAACAAATGCAGAGAAATACAAAATGGCTGCCCTAATCAGGCAAGCTAACAAGTGGGTACGAAACTGCCAATAAACCAGATTTAAAAGAAAGAACGCATGGTGAAAAAGAAGGGAAAAAGAGAGAGGAAACAAGAACACTTTCTAAAAAGAAAGAGGAGGCAAGTAATGTCAGCGAGCAATGGGACAAAGGCTGGATACATGTAATCCGTGTACACGATACAAGCCACTTAGCAGTGACAACAACACAGCAGGACAACAGACGCTCACGAACTATCCCACACAAAGAAAGAATGAGAGGTCTTGTTAAACATCAAGACTGACTACCCACCTCACGCGTAAATCGTAAATGAATGATACAAGTCGAGAAACGAAAGGGCAAGCCAAGAGAAAAAACAGTAAATGGAAAGAACCGGTAACTAGCCCAACCCCAAACCCATGGAGGCCACGAAATCACTAGTCTATTGAACTAGAACGAACAAAACTTTCTAATTTTTACATATGATGAAACAAACAAGGATAAATTGGGAAAATAAAATAAAACACCCGATAAAAGGCAGGCTCCCTGATGAGGTCTAGCCTGTTATGAAAGCTAGAGTAAACAGAATGAAAAAGACTGAAAAGTCATGCACCTAAAAAGGCTCGAGAAAGACGAAATAACAAGGAGGAAATAAACAAAGGCCCAGCTACTGACAATAGTGTCGGAGCTTCACCCATGGTGATTCAAACTGGATTTTTTTCCAAGTCGGTAACCCTGTGGCTACTAGCCATTTTGCAGCGACTCCCCAGAGTGATGTAGTGCGCATATGCACATGATTTTCAGCGTCATGGCGACACTTTCAGTACGACAGAAAATGCCCGTTTTCATGTATTTATAACCCTCAGATCCCAATTTCACCTACATCATTGTTCTCAGCGAACTTTAACGGAAATCGTGTCAAAAATCACCCCAAACCTTGGACTTGTCCTTTAACACTGAACACTGATATAGCTCTCAGAACAGAAAGTGACACGTGATCATTCTCAAATCTTATGTTTGTTTGTTTTTTAACTCATTGCCTAATTTGCCATTTTCCCCTTCTTTTTTGTTCAAGTGCTGGAATTAAGATGGCAAAGGTGACGACTTTGGCATGTAACTTAAAACTGTATTTGTAAACTGTAAGAAAGTTGGTCTCAGCAATGACTGCCAAAGTGATCCTTATGCTTGTAATCAAACAGCATTTAGATGGACGACTTCTCAAATGTGTTGCTGTTGGCAAATGTTCACCCAACAGAAGCAACTGCACCGATTCTCACCGCAAAGGATGTCAGTTTCTTCTTTTTACCCATCAAAACTCTCCAAACAAAGCGATGTGCATCATGAGCAGTGGGTCAGACTTTTACTTCCGAGGATTTTATTCTCAATCCAACCTTTTGTTGAGTGGGTGTTAAACACCAAATAATTCAGTCACCCACACAAAAAGGTACTTGGATAGCAATATTGTTTTCTGCCTCTGGAACAGAGCCCGACTTCATAACCATACTCCTCTCTAGAAAAGCAAGTTAATGTTTTCATCAAGTGTTCTTTTTCTGGTTGTCAGTAACAGTATTATTGCCATCATTGAAGCAAGCCTGCCATTTTAGTTTTCCCCCCCAGTTTTGTCCATTATCATACTTATCTGTTGAAACCATACCATACGAGTTCATATTCTCTATGCCATATTTACCTGGTGAGGCTGGGGCATGTACTTTTCCTCCTCATTCATACCGTCCTTGCCTGGTGCCCCGGACGCTGAAAAAGGACCAAACCTTCAAATGAAATGGGCATTTAGAAAACTGTTCTGCTTGCTGTCAATGTTGTGTTGTTGTTTTGGGGGAAGAGGGAGGGGTGATGGCAAAGCACCCCCCCCCCCCCCCCCCATGTAAAGTTTGGAAATGAAATACCATTTACATGATTAAGATATCACTTGTCACTGATTCAGGAAAAGCTGCAAACCCCCCACTCTCAGGCCTGCCGAAGTGAACATTTCTACTAGCCTGTGGGACTAATGAACATCAAAATCCACTGGCCCTAACTGGGACCTGGGAACCCCCCTCAAATTTATATTTTTTTAAATAAATCATTTCACAAGGACTCAGCCTTACTTCAACAGTTTTCACAGACACAAAACGGTGATGACACTGCACTGCAGATGATAATGCTCTGATGATCAAGAAGTTTTATAAGTTGAGGGAAATCATCATCACAGAAGACCAAGGAACTGGTGGGTGGGTTTGAGGCCTTCATTTACAGAGGCTTCTGTACCTATCTCAGGCAACTGTATTTCTGCAGTCCTGTTTTCTCAGAAAGTAATTCATAAAACTTCACTGGGCTTGTCACTTCTGTTGAATTCTGATGCACCACTTTTTTTTCTCTCTCTACCAAAATTTGTTTACTTAATTAGGTAACAATCATTTGTTTAAATGATACAATTTTCACTTCTTTTTTTTAAATCTCAGCACTTGCTGCACTGATTAAAAAGTAAATAGCAATGGAAAAATACAAACATTTCAGGTTCCATACAACTGGAAAGAAAAAACAGATTTGAGTTTGCAAAACATTCTAATCGCATTCTTCTTGCTTGAAACAGGTCAAAGATGACAACTATTCAATGTTCAAACTGATTATAACAAGTAGCCATCTTGAAACACATTTTGTCTAACAGTAACAAGTAGAAAAGACCAACTGATATAAAACCCTAAGCATCTTTTTGCCAAATTTACTGTTATCAAACTTTACAAAAACAACTTTTGGGGTAACATCTGGTGTAACTGGATGCATAAAAACTGAACATGTTCACAAGGCAGCCCAAGACAAGACCGGCACCAGACTAACCCCTGTATGGCATGTGCTGGCCTGTTTACATGACCAATCAAGAGTTAGGCTACCCTGCCTATCAGTTATGAAAGTCAAGAACACATCAGAAGTATGGCTAGCATGGCCCATCACTGCTATTACTCAAGACAAATTGCCCCTGCCAGTACATGGATGAGGGTTCTGCATTATGTGCACACACGTACATGAAAAGATAACAGCATCCACAGCATGCCTGAAGTCAAACAAAACTGAAAAGTGTGAAAGTTTTTTGAAAAATGAAGCAAATTTTGTGGAACTATCAATATAGTTTTTTTCACATTTTGTGTGCATTTTAGCCACATCAATGCATCACTGTACACAAAATGGCCAGACACTGATTTATGGCTCACTGATGGCTTCCACGTCACTCAGCACTACTTGCAAACTGTCACCTCAGCTGTGGCCCCGAAATCCGCTCCAGCACGCACTGCAAGTCCAGTCAATGAAGGGCTGAATCTAGATGACGATGAAATAAAGGCATAAGCTTGTAATTTTCAGACTTCAAGTTGATACTTTTCCCCTTCAAATCTGGCCTTATAGTTGGTAGTGCATTACTTGGGAATAAAATTAGGCGCACAAGCTTTTCTGAAGAACAGAACTGATTATTCTGAACCTGAATTGTACCAATCCCGCTTATCTGAAAGAATTAGTCTCCATATCAGACTGCTCACATACCTTGCTAAATTGATCAGTGTTTTCTTGGCAATCGACAAGGGACATGATCCCACAAGTGGGATTTGGACTGTCTCTATATGCCTAGCCATACCATCAGCGTACAGCATCATATACTCGAAGATGGACAACATCCAAAACAAAATGCACACTGACCCCAAATTCGAATGAGAAAATGGCAGCCACCTTGATTTCAACGAATCTCATTACCAAGTCCCATGTTAGACATGAATGGGTATGGGCCTTATTTTCATGAGCTACATGTCTAGTACTTTTTTCCCTTTGGATATCCAGAGGCACCTAATGACCTACTTTTAAAAATGCTCATGCACAGTTGGATATTCCTTTTACTATTTTGATCTGTTCACTTTTAGACTGAGAGTACAACTACAAATGTGCAATCAAATTACTGCATCATTTTGGTTTTCTGCTCAAGTTTGTTCTGCTGTACACATTATTTTGTATCACTGCTGTAAGATATGTAATGTGCATCAATTGACATAAATCATTCAAAGTCAATGTGACCCCCGACAAAGGCTGTTCACTCATTTCCCAGCAGGTGCATCTTCTGAACTGCTTAGAGTCAACTTTCACAAACTCAGTTTGTCAAAAAACTGCTATTAACTATAGTTCAGATTAGGGATTTGATTAACCTAATGATAACCATAACCCAGAGCCCTCACTCAGAACACTGGGAACTTCCGATGCTAAACTGGCATTTTCAGTCCACATAGCTTTGTCTGCAGAGTTCTAACCATTACCATACAGTTTCTGTGTGCTGTAGAGGCCACTTTTTGTTTGTTTGTTTCTGCCATGTAACAATGAGCCAAAAACATGAGGAAACTTGTTACCCATTCTCCTATCACACCTCTTTTGTCTAGCTCTTTAGATTTTTTACTTGCCTGTGTGAACACAGGACACGTCAGAATCCCACAGTATCTGGCTCTTCAGGGCTTTTCGGGGAAAGAAGTGAGCACACACTTCTCTTGCCCAACATCTAAAAGGCCACAGAACTAATAAAAGGCAACCTGACCACTTTTGTTGTTGTTGTATTTTATTTTATTTTTTGTATGCTTCTTGTCAGTGTCACTCACAAAACTTGGTTTCTAATTCTGATCTCGCCTAAGTTCTACCCATTAGTTGTGTTAGGTAAAATGTGTTTTAAGATGGCTAGCTTTTTTCCTTCCAGATCATCTGGGGATGCTCATATAATTGAAGAAAGTGATTACTGGTATCACTGTCCTGAACAAAGTAGGAACTTACATGATTCTGGAATGGAGCTGTTTAAAGGGGAAATTCATAAAATGGATGCAGATTCCACAATCACCCAAATCACCTGGTCAATTTCTGAACTGTGCTCAAAGTGGGGCATATTGCTCCTAGTGAAAATTTTGCATTATTCCCTAAGATGTGCAATGTATTCCATTATCAACAGAATTTACTTGGGAAAAAATTCAAATGCTGAGCATTTCTTCCTAGCAGTCTTGGAGGTGTAAACACATTTTGGTGGAGAAACAAGAATAGCACTTGGGCCAAATTCCTCAAGTTTTCACCAGCGTTTTACCATTTCAGCACAGCCATAATACAGATTCATTCTGGAAGGGTTACTTGTGTCCCATTCAATGATTCATGCCAGCAACCAGCATTATCAGCCAGTTAAATACATCTTTAATTCATAATTTGTATATTTCACATTCATGCATCATCAACTTGTTATTTTCACATGAAGGAAAGTGTGCTGATCAAAAAGGTGTTCGCGAGGAAATGTGGAGAGAAGGTTCTAAGGTGAGGAGAAGGTGATGGCAATTCATCTTGTTCTTTCCATGAGCCAGAAGGATTTCTATTAATTAGCCAGAACCCCCCCCCCCCCATTATGAAAATGATTTTTACATCTGAACCCATTTGACGTTTCTGCAGTTATTTTTTTAGATGTTAAAATTGTGACAACACTGCACTGCAGATGATGCATTGCATTTGCAGATCATACTGCTGATTTTTCTGACAATCAAAAGGTTTTATAAATTCTGAAAAATCATCACTGTAGCAGGCAAAAATAATTATTCACCTAAGAGGCTTTTTTGTCTTGACTCGCACAGAGGCTTTTCAATGGCCTCCCTGAGTACTGAATTTGAAAGGAATTTACTTCCAAAATCATTTTGCCTTCTCTTATACTCACAACAGTGTGGAGATCTCTGGCTACAGAAATATTCTTTGTTCTGCAATAGAGTGTGGATGGAGGAAAGGCAAGGCCTGGCTTCCAAACTCCACACACAGCCAACTTCTCAAGCTGTCTTGCAACAAGTTGCACTACTTACTGTTGAATTCATCAGGGGGAGGGCGGGGGGGGCAATGTAACTGGAATATGCAGTATTTGATTTTGTGGCTATACAGATTATTTTACAAAACTGCATTACACTAACAGTTACTAATGCAAATCAAACAACCACTGAATTTGGGCGTCTGTTAAATAACTCCAGTTCATATTAGTATTATTACCTACCCATCGAAAAAGAAGGCAGGGAAATATGGGTCAGTGGAAGGGAAATACTGAAAAACTGTTGTAATACTTTTTACTATTTACATTAGTTCATACGCTAATATTCCCGAAACTGAAAAAGGAGGACAAAGGTTTAAGACTGGGGGGGGGGATCAAAAGGGCGAAAACGGGCAACGCTAAATGGTCAGAGTCGGAAATCGACAGGGTCCGAGCGTGTTATCAGACCCCTGGCCACAATATGTTGACCTACAAAACTTACCTTGATTAGGCTGTCCTTTTGCCCTCTGTACACCACAGATCAACATGAAACAGAAAGAAAAAATAATGAATAATTGCGATAATATATAACACTCGGCGTTTTATAAATATAGAAGTAAAACGCAGCACATAACCGACAGGTCAGGAGGTGTGCCTTATTTGCACGTAAATGCAACTCCATCTCCTTTTCAACCGAATGACATCGCTACGTTTCAACTGAAAAAAACAGTTTTCAAAACAGAACATGTATATGACCATACAACCAAACACACCACACGGGTTAAGCTCAACATCATTCAGGAAGACACAGGAAATCCATCTTTTTTTGCACAGTAAGTGTCGTGCAAATATCCGTCCCCACATTCCAAGCGAAGGCGCATGGCTGCGTACCTGATCCAAACTTGCCGACATCACAATTCAGTAATAACACCTTCAAAATGAGTACAAGTGTCCAATCACAGTCTTTACACAAAAATGGTACACCGAAGATCTGCCAAACGTTGGTATTGGTGTTGCAGAAAGACGAAAAATGGTAAAAAATCGTTCTGAAATACACGATCTTTTCCTTCTCCGGGTTGAGAACAATGGCGGCTGACTACGCATGTGCCTCGATCCCGCGTGTACTCACGTGACATGGGATTGACGTCATTATATATATCTTTTTCTGGCAAAGTCGATTCAGCGTTTTGATTAGATCTGTGGCTGCACCTAGGTGCAATTTCACTTGAAATACATCCGGGTCCAAATTATTCATATATAGATATAGATATAGATATATTCAACTACAGTTCTAACATGCAATGAAATGTTGAGACTATATGTGCATGACCATAACTGAAACCTCTAGCAGACGATTCTATCCTGTTGTGTGTGCTAGTTTGGTATTAGGCCTACAGGTTCTACATGTAGACACGCCCGTATAGAACGCGGGCGTGTGACAACACGTTTAAACGACTGTTCGTGTGTCTGTGAAGTTGTGTGTGCGTGTTTCTATTTTCGTTTTTGTTATTGTTACTTGACTTTTGGTGCTGATTTTCCTCACTGAGTCAGTTGTGTGTGAATGCTCGGACCAGACCACTGAAACGGTCGACAGCGGTTTATAAAAACAGAAACTGACATTCTTTTTTGTGTGTGCGGCGGCGTAACCGTAATTGTAACCGGATGACTCAAGCCGTAAAAGCTTCTCTCTTTTTTTCTTCTTTTTTTCTTTCTTCATTTTTAAGTGTTCTACGGTCGATCAAGCCGCTTCAGTTTGAGGCCGCTACTGAGTAGTAATGAATGGCAACTGAAATACAAGATACCTGACAACTTTATCAGTCAAATCCTTTGCCGGCGAAAACTACATGGTTTGAAAACGAACTTTAAATACTGAATAACTGAGCGACATTTTGCCGACACTGACACATGCTCTCACCGCTCTTCCAAATTACAATCCACGCCGCGCCGCCGCACAAACGGATGCCCCAGTACAGTTTATCCGTTTTCACTCATCCCCGCATCCCCATCTAGTGTAACCGGCGTTGCGTCAGTGTTGTCACGCCATGGTAGTGTCAGTTTTAGTCGGCCTGCTAGTCCCGGCATTTGTTGCCGGATTGTGTGTCTGAATGGCTGTTGGATTGAGTGACTATCATCAGTGTAGTCAGTCTTACTACGAGAAATCCTAAATGATCTCTCGGCGCCTCTGTTGTCACTGAAACTGAGGTCTGTGTCAAGTTCAGTGATGCGTCTCGACTGAGACGTCAGCCAAAATTGCCACGGTCCTCAGTTTGCTTGTCAGCTGATTATCGATGATTAATCTGGGTCATGATCTTTCAGTTAAAGCCAAACTTAAAACCTTCCTCTTCTCCCAGTATTTCCATCCTAATTAATCAGTGGTGACCAGTACCCCGATTTCTGCGGCTACAGTCATTGTGTGTGTGTGTGTGTGTGTGTGTGTGTGTGTGTGTGTGTGTGTGTGTGTGTGTGTGTGTGTGTGTGTGTGTGTGTGTGTGTGTAGTGTGTGTTGTGTGTGTGTGTGTGTGTGTGTGTGTGTGTGTGTGTGTGTGTGTGTGTGTGTGTGTGTGCGTGCGTGTCACTGAGTGTGTGTGTGTGTGTGCCTGTCGTGTGTGTGTGTCAGTGTGTGTGTCAGTGTTTGTAGTGTGTTGTTTTTTGTTTTGTTTTTGCATAATACTGACTTTATGATGTAAATCGTTTTGGTAGGAATATGCTCTACATGTGTATAGAATATCATATTTAGGTTAATATGTATCATGTGAGCGCTCAGGGCGTTGATGAGCGCATGATAAATGTACACTGATTATTATTATTATTATTATTATTATTATTATTATTATATATTATTATTATTATTATGCTTTGTCTCCCCTTCGTTGTTTACATTGGTCACACATGATCGCCGGCGGGACGACTGAATAAATGACATAATTTCAAGTTCAGGCAAGACTGACGGAACGGAAGGCACGGTTATCACTTTTTCTTTTTTCTTTTTACAAACACCACCACATTTATACCAGCAACAGCAAATATAGTCCTACCGACACCACAGCAGCCGTGCCCGTCCCTAATAAGCCGTACGGTTTCTGTGGACGTTAAGCACCATGTTTACTTACTAGTACTTACAGCAGCCGTTCCGAGTTCAGGAGCTGTGTCAGTGAAAGTCGAAGTGGCCGTCCTGGGCTTTCCGGCGCCGTCCTAATGAGCCTTACGGTTTCTGTGGACGTAAAGCAACATTGAACCGTGCTTAGGCATTGGTCACAGTTTGCCCCTAACTTTTATATGTCAACCGACATCGGCCGAGGACATGAAGCTCCATCAGCAGCAGCAGCCGAGTCAGTCAAGTTCACAATGACTTGAGTTCACGTCAAAACTATTAGCTGGTATATCCAACTCCGAGCTCTAAAACTCAACTGAATAAAGGAAACAGTCCTCCCCTAAAAACAATTGTCGACTGACTAGGTCACACACACACACACACACACACACACACACTGACATCTGCCGCGACTGACGTGGCCGGCCTCGTTCCAGTCGCCCTGCTGCCCATAACAAATCAGTCCGCCCCCACCCACCCTCTCTCTCTCTCACCCTGCACACCCCCACAAACTGACAGAGCCTTCATTCAACCTGATGAAGATGGTCGCTGCCTTTGCCGGGTTTCGGTGAGGTCAGCTCAGAGGGTTCTTCTTCTTCTTCAGTCTTTGGGGATCTTTGGGGATCCGCAGAGTCCCATGATGTGGTATAATGAAAAGAAAGCAACAGAAAGCGAACGAACGAACGAACGATCGAATGGTTTATTCAGCTAGGCCGTCTGTCCAAGTCAAACAGGGAGGTGGGGAGTCGGGGGTGGGAGGCATTTTATGTGTATAGACAGTCATAACATCAAAACATTCCAGCAAATTCCCTCCCCCCCCCCCCCCCCACACACACACACACGTACCTACGCACACCCTCACGCAAGCAGAGTCGAACTCGCTCACATACGCACGCACGCACACCCACATACTCGCGGGGGCGCACACAAATAACACATACACACGCGAGCGCGCTTACAAGCACAACAAATGAGAAGGGAGAAAGAAGGAAAGAAAGGAAAAAGAAATTTAGACAGGAGAGTGGGTGTTGAGTGTTAACTACTTTGGGGTATCCGGCTAGACCAGTCCCTCATAGTTCAGGAGCTGTGTGAGAGTCGAGGTGGCCGTCCTGGGCTGTCCGTCCTAACGAGCCTTCTGGTTTCCGTGGACGTAAAGAATTATTGAACCGTGCTTCGGCATTGGTCACAACTTGTCCCTCATATGTCAACTGACATCTGAGGACATTAAGCAACACTTCACCACCACCACCAGTCCGGCTACCGTAGCGGTCCCCGGGGTACGAACCCCGACCGGCACAACTCCAGCCTCCACTTACCCACTTTTCGTTAATACTCGTTAGAGACCTAGTAGGGAGCACACCCTGGTCACGAAGGAGCCAGGGGCGGGTGCTGTGGTCACTTCTTGGGGAAGACTGCTCCACTCTGGGATGGTCCTAGGAAAGAAGGTCATAATGCTGTCCGGTGGGGTGGAATGTCGTAGGTGAGATTGTGGGTGTGCCGGGTGGTTCTCCCGTTTGTAAAGTAAACATGGTGCTTAACCTTCCACAGAAACCGTAAGGCTTATTAGAGACGGGGAGAAGGGGGGAGGGGGGGTATGGAGGTGGGGGAAGGGGGTGATTATATACCTATCGCTACACTGTCACCACCAGAATGATTCCTGCATTAAGATGGGCAGCGATGAGAACCATTTTAATGTTTCAGTAGGAAGTGATGGACAAAGTCACAAGACAGTGTCCACAAACCACAACCTTTTTGAAGAGAAAGGAGAGCCGAGGCGGTATCGAACCAAGGTCCTTCCGCTTACCAGCCTAACACCTTATCGCTAGGCCTCCTGGTTGTATTACCTTTGCTGGAATGTACTCCTGATGGGCAAGGTGCAGTTAGTGACTGGATACAGATGTCCTGCTGACTGTGGAGGGTCATCTCAGGTCGAAGGGGGGAAGGAAATGTAACACTCTACCGTGGCCTTGCTTAGCAACCATCACACATGGCATGCATCTCAAAAATTCGTGAGTGTTGAGGAGCCTGAGACATGAATATATACTTGCATCCACAAAGCCAAGAAATCACACCACTGATCAAATGGAGGACAGAGGCACATAAAGAGGAAACATTAAACAAGATTCCTTGAAAGGATGAGAAAGGACCACAGTCAGTCAGACCAACTGTGGAATTCTTTTGTAGACAACACTGGGGACACTTCTTGGAGATGGGGTAGAGCTGTTGGGCTTTCTTGAGTGCACAGACACCATGCTAAACTGAACAACAGGAAGAATCAACACACCCAGTCAACCTGTTATATCACGGCAAAACAAAATTCATAAAATCACAAGTAAAGGCCCAGTTGACTGTTAATGGCATGTGTTGCCTTTCATGTTTCAAAAAGAGTGAGGAAAAAATTGTGAACCAAGAAGGCAAATATATATAATTATGTACAAAACAAGTGCCTGTGACTATGCCAGGAGGTAGAGCATAATATATGTATATTCTACCATATTCCACACTTAAAGGAATTAGCCTTCACAGGTTTGGCAGAATTTTTTTCTCTCCATATGTTGCATCTTTTTTTCTTTTATCCGCCAGCTAATTTAACCCAAAAATACATTTTTGGGGGTCTTTTTGACCGTATATATACTGACTTTCTGTGCACATGTGATTGGTCCTTTTAACATAGTACAGTTAAAGGACATTAAAAATCCAAGAATTAACTCCTGTATATGTGATTATATGTTTTAATTATACAAATGACCGACCGCCTACTCATACCTCTGAACTTTGTCAAAAATTAATAATTATGCTACTGTAGAAAAATGACTTCAAATCATTTTTCCCTCTCCCCACTCCCCTCTGTTTCCACACTCCATTTCTCTCCTGCTAGCATTTATTTAGGCCACCAGCCAATCTATCTACCTAACATTGTTTAGTTTTTTCCGCTACAATTTGTTTTGACTGTTTTCTGGTGACTGTTCATTTTTGTTTTGTTATTGTTGCTTGTTTGTTTCTCTCTTTGTTCTCTCTTGTTTTTTTGTTTTTATTGTTATTTTTTTGTTACGTCTCATTTATTGTTAGCGAAGTGAAATTGTTCGTCTGCCATACATTGTTTTTTTTCCCAACTGTATGAGCTCATCACCTATAAGCTATAGCTTGTTGATGAGCACATAATGATTCTTCGTATCTTTATTTTGTCTCAAATTTTTGTTTAAACCCCCCAATTTATTTTTTATGAGTTAAAAATAGACTGGGTAATACCCAATAGACCACACCTTTTCTCGTGAACTTGATTTTTTTCTAGAGTGCTGCAATACATCCTCAAAAGTTCACTCCACACAGATAAAAACAATCAGTAACAGAAGTGATAGAAATCTACATGCATTTCATTTGTAACCTGAACGCAAAACTGAGAGCTTATAGTGTTCTGCCTGTGACACCAAAGACATGAAGTCGACATCAAAATGAAGTATGGGAAAAGAGTGCACAATGTGGTAATCAGTTTGTGAAACAAGAAGCCACCTTATTAAATCATTATAAAATCAACGGCATGTAATCACACAACTTTTACTGCAGGGTCATTCATTCAACCTGCTCCAAGCCCAAAAGAAGTATATCCTGAGAAGAAGAGCTCCTTTAAGGAACCTTCCTTGAACAGCTCTGGGGTTCTCAGGAGAACTACCATTGATTCCACAGAAATTTTCAACCTCTGTTCTTTTAGATCAGATCAAAACATGTGGTTTGGAATGATGTGCACAGGAATGATCAAACAGTGTTCAAGAAAAATATTGATAATAATGGGCACTTTGCATGCTCAACTCACGATGGCCCAAAGCACTTACACTTTTACACATACATATTCTGACAACAAAGTTTCAAATGCACATATAAACATGCGTGCACACACCCACGAAATACACACACGCACGTGCGTGCATGTCTCAGAAGTAAAGACTGGAGAAAGAGTCATAGTTCAGGAGCTGTGTGAGAGTCGAGGTGGCCGTCCTGAGCTGTCCGTCCTAACGAGCCTTCTGGTTTCCGTGGATGTAAAGAATTATTGAACCGTGCTTTGGCATTGGTCACAACTTGTCCCTCATATGTCAACTGACATCTGAGGACATTAAGCATCACTTCATCATCATCTGGAGAAAGAGAAAAGTTTCCCACGAAGATTTGAAAGAGCAGTATACGGACAGAAACAGCGATCTGGTTCCAGAAAGTAGGATCCTGGTAAGAGAAAGAAAGCTGACAACCGGACTTAATGTGGAAGGATGGTAGTGTTAACACTCAGGTGTCTGCAGCAAAGCAGCCGCCAGGAGGAAAGGTAGATGCAGGCTTGATCAGAGGCTATCTTAAAGCAAAGCAATATGGACAGCGCTCGCTGATCTAGCAAAATATTGAAGAATTCTTCTGAAGTGTGGATGTGACTGGGTAAATGCACACACATGCACGCACCATTGCACACACGCACCCATGCATGCGCACACACACATACACACGCACACAGGACACGTGAACATGCATTGTTAAAAAAATGTGAAAATTCAAAATGTCACCTTTTTTTTGTTCTCCACAAATATAATTTACATTTATTTACATACATTTACAGGATTTCAACCTTTTTCACTGCCAGAGGGTGGGGTGGGGGGGTGGGGGTGCATCTTACATATTTCAACTCTCTCTCTCCCTTTTTTTTACAGTCAACAAGAAGATCTCAAACAGTCACAGTCAACACTCTACATGTTGATCATCTCCTTCGGCGGCGGCCGCATGGGAATCATGCCTGGTGTGAATGTCCGAGCCTGAAACTGAGCCTTCTCTTCGTCCGTCAAATCAGCTAGGGGAGTGTAGAGCGAACTGTTAGCTGGTGGCTGAGGTTGAGTGGCGCCAGAACCGAACCCTGGACCCCCTGTGGCCTGAGCCCCGGCTGCCCCAAACAGACCCTTTGCTGCGCTCCCGCCAAAAACGCTGGACTGTGACGCGCCGGAACCAAAGAGACCAGGAGCAGGGGCTGCACTTGCTGAAGTGGACTGACCGAAAACGGAGGAAGCGGAGGATGCCCCTGCTGAAGTCGCTTGACCGAAAACGGAGGAAGCGGAAGATGCAGGCGCCTGCCCAAAGATGCTCCCGGTTCCAGACGTTTGTCCAAAAATACTCCCAGCCCCTGCTGTTTGTCCAAAGCCACTCCCAGGGGCAGGGCTTTTGCCAAACAACCCTACTGGGGCCGCGTTGGTGCTGTTCCCACTGGATGACTGTGCGAATATTCCCCCAATGTCAGCACTCTGTCCGAAAACGCTCCCTCCAGTGCTACTGGCTGGAGCAGTAGTGGCACTCTTCCCAAACAGCCCGGCAGCAGGCTGAGGCTGTCCGAACAGTGACGTTGACGTGGCGCCACTGGCAGCCTGACTGCCACCAAACACTGATGATGCTGCAGCACTGGTCTGTCCAAAGATGGAGGAGGAGTGCTGGGTGGTGCCACCACCCATTCCGAATGTGGACCCGGAGTTTGCTGTGTTGCCGAAAACAGATGCTGAGGATGGTGAGCTCACTGCTGCACTGCTGCCAAAGACTGATGATGATCCAGCACCTGCTCCAAAGATGCTGCCCCCTGTCTGTCCGCCTAAAACATACAGAAGATATTTTATCATATTTTATATGATGTAACTCTCTCTCTTTCACACGCACGCACACGCACACACACACTGTAAGCAGTTCTGAATGTGTAATATAACAACTGAAGAATCACCAACAGCGTGTTACTTATGAAATGATTCAGTAAACAATTAAGGAATACATCTGTGCATCATACAGTATTACATAAGCGCATAAGATAATATCAGTGTACCTCTATATTATACATTGTTGATGGAAAAGAACAAAACAGACTGATACTTCAATCAACATACAGTACATACATTATAAGACAAAGCTACATGTGCTGTCAGATCTAGAAGAGTAGCACACACAGAGTGGTGTGGAGAAGTGGGTGGTTGAGGTGGGTGTGGGGAGCTGCATAACAGAGTGGTGTGGAGAAGTGGGTGGTTGAGGGTGGGTGTGGGGAGCTGCATAGAGTGGTGTGGAGAAGTGGGTGGTTGAGGGTGGGTGTGGAGAGAAAAAGGCAGTGAGAGGTATGGGTGGTGAGGAAGGGAGGCAAAGGAAAGGGTGAATTTATAGCTTGTTTTACTATTATATACGCACCAAATGTGGAGGGCCTCACCAATGACTGGTTTATCCTGTCACAGAAAAAAAGAGCCAAAATTCAAAACATATAATATTTTATACACCTGTAGTTCACACACATTTCCATGCCAAAAACATGGTGATGACACAGCCAAAGAATGCCAATGCCCCAACAATGTTATATCCTGCCCGGAAATGTATTTCAGATTCTATCTCAACGTCTTGTACCTAGTTCCAAGCTCACTTCTAACTCCATCCCCTGCACCCCTAAAACACAAGCACACACACACAAGCACACACACACACACACACACACACACCACTAACAAAACATATCTCTAATTAATCAGCACATAACATTTCCAATAAATTAAATGATCTTTATGCATCTGTTCCACACAGTACCTGCTGCAATGGAATCTATTCACAATAAATTACTTAAATTGTACTCTGTGACTCTAGAATGAAAAATACATATTTTTAATCGACAGTTGTTGTTTGCTTGATCTCTCATTTTCAGTGTCATGCAGCCTGAGAAACATATATATATCCACATATGCCAGCTTCTAGTTCTGCAGCAGACACTAGTATTAGTAATAATGCTTGTACACACCCCTTGGCACCTTTCTGGTGTCTGCCTTCTTCCAGCATCTCTATCTGTTGAAATAAAACAGACCACCATGAGTCCTAATGAATGGAAATACTCACTAAATGGATCAGTGTAACACCTTGAGACTACCAGAATGGCTCACTAAAGTGATTGCTGTGTTACCTTGTGACTGAAAATGCTCACTAAACAGATCAATGTGACACCTAGAGACTATCAGAATGGCTCACTAAACAGATAGCTGTGTTACCTTGTGACTGAAAATGCTCACTAAACAGATCAGTGTGACACCTTGAGACTATAAGAGAATAGCTCAGTAAACTGATTGCTGTGTTACCATATCATTGGAAATGCTCACTAAACAGATCAGTAGTGATACCTAGAGACTAACAGACTGGCTCACTAAACTGATTGCTGTGTTACCATATCATTGGAAATGCTCACAAAACATATCTTGGGGACACCTTGAGAATATCAGAATATCAGACTTATCTCACTAAATAGATCAGTGTGACACCTTGAGAACATCAGAATATCAGACTTATCTCACTAAATAGATCAGTGTGACACCTTGAGAATATCAGAATATCAGACTTATCTCACTAAATAGATCAGTGTGACACCTTCAGAATATCAGAATATCAGACTTATCTCACTGAACAGATCAGTGTGACACCTTGAGAATATCTGACTTATCTCACTAAACAGATTAGTGTGACACCTTGAGAATATCAGACTTATCTCACTAAACAGATCAGTGTGACACCTTGAGAATATCAGAATATCAGACTTATCTCACTAAATAGATCAGTGTGACACCTTGAGAATAGAATATCAGACGTATCTCACTAAACAGATCACAGTGATACCTT
The DNA here is from genome assembly GCA_018857735.1 of Alviniconcha marisindica. Classification (NCBI taxonomy): domain Eukaryota; kingdom Metazoa; phylum Mollusca; class Gastropoda; family Provannidae; genus Alviniconcha; species Alviniconcha marisindica. Next base: position 486,543 of record JABMCL010000320.1, read on the forward strand.
GCTCCCAGAAGTGGAATGGCTCCCTAAAAACATCACAGAGTCAGTGCTTACTTTGTAACTATCAGACTAGCCCAACAAACCCATCAAAAAGACACCTGGTGACCAGAAATACTAAGTGAACAGTTCACAATGGCACTTTATGTCTTAACAATGTTCACTAAACAGATAACAGTGGCACCTTAAGACTGTACTACAATTTCTAACTAAACAATTCACAGTGACAACTAATGACCAGAAATGCTCAGTGAGCAGTCAAAGTGACACCTGGTGACCAGATATGCTCACTAAACAGGTCAAAGTGACACCCGATGGCTGGAAACATTCACCCATCCGATCAAAGTAACACTTTGAGACTATCAGAACTGCTCACTAGATCACTGTGATACACTGTCACAGGGAACTTCCACTAAAATGATCACAGTGATACATTATCACTGTAAATGCTCACAATCACACTTTCTCCCTGGAAATGATCACTAAATAGATCGCAGAAATACTTTGTCACTGAAAATGGTCACTAAATAGATCACAGAAATACTCTGTCACTGAAATGATCACTGAATAGAATCAGACATATTTTGTCACCGAAAATGGTCACTAAATACATCACAGAAGTATTTTGTCACAGTAAATGATCACTCAACAGAATCACATAAATATTTTGTCAGTGGTAGTGATCACTAAATGGACTACAGAAATATTTAGTCACCAAAAATTATCACTACAAGACTAGTCCACAGCAATATTTTATCAATAGAAACGATGACCATACAGGTTGCACTGATACAAAATGCTTAATAACAGATCACAGTAATACCCATCACTAACAAATGCTCAATCAACAGATCACAAGACTATCTTGTTGTCAGAAATGCACACTAAGCAGATTATACTAAAATACTATCATCTGATGACAATGTATCAGTATAATTTGTTTAGTGTGCGGGTCACAATGACACCTTGTTATCAGAAACACTCACCATAAAGATTTCAACGATACATGGCCAGGTCACTTTGAATTGACATGCATGATTAAAACCATTTAACACACATACATATATATGTCTGTGCTGCACCTAATACACAGAGAATGGGCAGAACTTGATGTCATTACCAGTTTCTGTCGGAGTGCTTGTGGCATGGACTTGATCTGGTCCTGTTTTTGCCTGTATTCCTGCACAAGCTGGGAGACTTTTTGTTTCTGCAAAAACAAAAACAAAACAAAAACTAACACAATGTACAAAGAAGTGAACAGCTGTTGGTGAGACTAAGACTAGGAGCAACATGTTGGCAAAAAACTTGGAAAGTGTACAGATGAGTAAAATGACATAAAAATATTAGAGAGACTAAGACAGTAAGAGCGACAAGTTGGCAAAAAACTTAGACAGTGTACACATCAGTAAAATGACATAAAATGTTTTGTGTTCTGGTGCAGCATTCTCTCTTCGCTGTGCATATGGTGTAAACTTTATTAGCAAACAAGCTTCATTTCTTCATGGTAATAAGAAATCAGTTCAGCCAGAGAATCTTTTCTCTCATTCACTTCATCCTGATGAGGTTGCTGGGATGTTAAAACCCCCAAACAAACTAACTCCTCTTGTTTGCATGATCTTTAAATATTCACTTACGTAGATATCCACAGTCCCTTGCTGCATCGCGGTGTAAGCGTCCAGTCTCAGTTCCTCCGGACTCATGTCCACAAAATCTGCAAAATCAGCACATCTGTCACCTACCATTAGCTTAATCACTGTCACCTAACCATTAGCTTAATCACTGTCACCTAACCATTAACTTAATCACTGTCACCTAACCATTAACTTAATCACTGTCACTGTCACGTAACCATTAGCTTAATCACTGTCACTGTCACCTAACCATTAGCTTAATCACTGTCACTGTCACCTAACCATTAGCTAAATCACTGTCAATGCTAAAGTTATTGAGGATTTCTCCAGCAAACTCTGTACACCTGTCATGGGAATGGAAGAATGCCCATGTGACTATGTGAATGTATGCCTGACAGTGTACGTATGCCTGTGTGGGTGTGGCTGTTTGCATAAGCGGTTAGAGGGAGGGGTTAGGGTCATGATGGGAGTAAAACAAGGTGATAGTGGGCAGCTGAGTAAGCCAGCTGCGTTAATCATCTTAATTAATTAATCTGTTGTAGATAATTTTTATAACTGCTTTCATTAGGACTAATTTTTCAGAGATCGACGTCATGAAGTGGCAATTGTTACGTGATATGCACAGTGTGGTGTCAGTTGGATTTCTCATGTATTTATTTATGAAAGACTTTTTACCTGGATGTTTGTTTGCTGTTGTTGCAGTTTAATGATATTTTATGACTTGTATGAATGTGTGATGAGTGTAATTGGCACCACGAAACATTCCCAGTGCAATTGTATTGACACTTGTCACTTGGCAGTAAAGCTGTATTGTATAACGTCTATGGATGTAAACAATGCATGAATGTCTTAAATTGTCTGCTGGCTTGCAAGTATGAATATATATATACATATATATATATAATTGCACACATACACACACACACTCCTGAACTCTGATGAGTCGTGTGCTTTGTAACTAGAGCTTGTATGTAACTGTGCTGTTAAATTCTGAGGTGCAGAAACACCTGAAGAATTCAGTGCAGTCAGCTAGGGATCATGTATAAACTGGATACATATTTATTATGCTAGGTCATAGTTCAGGAGCTGTGTGAGAGTTGAGGTGGCCGTCCTGGGCTGTCTGTCCTAACGAGCCTTCTGGTTTCCATGGATGTAAAGTTATATTGAACCATGCTTCGGCATTGGTCTCAGCTTGTCCCTAATATGTTGATCAACATCTGAGGACATTAAGCAACACAACAGCTTATGCTAGGTTCCAAAGTTTTATGACAATCTATGATCCTTTTTATAACTGTGGTTTGAACAGGCAACTGCTGCATAGTCAAAATTCATTTCAGAAGCAGAAATGTTCACACTCATTCTCTTGCTCAACACCAGCTGAAAGCATTTCGAAAAACTGGCAGCAAAACCAAGAAGGTCTCAAAGAGTAATGCCAGTTCAGGTAACTTTATCACAGTATTTGGTGGTGGGCCTGCTCTGCCTGGCAACACCCTTAGTCGTGCAACATACACCTTTTTTTACCAGTCATTTTGTTTGAACTCCCCTCCTCCCCCCCCCCCCCCCCCCCCACCCCCCCACCCACAAAAAGGTGTGTACTTGAGTTTGTGTCTTTATGCATGCGTGTGTGTGTGTGTATGTATGGGGGTGTATGTGTGTGTGTGCATGTGTGTGCATGTGTGTGTGCATGTGTGTGGGGAGGGGGTAAGTGTGTGAGTGTGTGTGTATGTGTGTGAGTGTGTGTATGTGTGTGTGTATGTGGGGGGAGAGGGGGGGGGGGTATGCGTGTGAGTGTGTTGGGGGGGGGGGGTATTATGTATAAAGTAATCATTACTAAACAGCACTACAAACCTGGCAGAGACGGGATCTCCTTTTCCAGTGAAAAACAGGAGAATGGCCACATCTTGCTGTTCTGCCAGATCTCCATTTCTTTTGGCAAGTTTTTCCTGCAAAAGAGGGAGCAAACTAATACGGCATGTCATACAAGCACACAAGCGCTGGCTTCCTGATTAACACAAGCTTCACAGCAGGCATTAGATTGAAACCCTGTACAGCAGAATCCCTGTTTAATGTCTACCTAAAGATTAAGTAAAACCTGGTCTCAACAGAAGGGTAGTCCGGGAGGCAGGGATGGCTCAGTGACGGACTCATAATCAAAAGGTCTCTGGTTTGAGTCCCAGCTTGAATGGAGGGAGAATGAGTGTGTGTGTGTGTGTGTGTGCGCGCGTGCATGTGTGTGTGTGTGTGTTCGTGACTGAAAGGTCTCTGGTTTGAGTCCCAGCTGGAATGGAGGGAGAATGTGTGTGCGTGCGTGCGTGCGTGCGTGTCTGTGTGCGTCCATGTGTGTGTGATTGTCTGTGTATGTGTTTGGATGTGTGTAGATGCATGTGGTGGGGGGGGGGGGGGGGGGGCAGTTTGTTGATGGCATCCAACAACTGCAAACAGCAGCAAAATTAACTCAAATTAAGTTCAAGCTCAAAAATAGATATGACTACAGTCATTCAACATACACAAAAGAACAGTCAGCGATGAAAACTACATCTATTCCTTTGGACACTTCATACATACAGCTGTTCCCCCATGCCCCCCTCCACCCCACCTCCCAAGTTTTTTTTAAACCACATAAAATTTCCCTCCACTCCACCCCCCACGTTTTTTTAATTTTTAAACCACATAAAATTTCCCTCCACCACACCCGCCAAGTTTTTTTTAATTTTTTAAACCACATAAAATTTCTGATGACTGCCATGCCAAGTTCTATCACATTTCTATCAAGAGCATCTCACCATGCTGTGATACTTACACAATGTCATGAACAGAAAGGCCCCCTCCCTGTTGCGGCGGTGCCTGCTGTGGCTGCCCAGTGCTGCTGGACGCACTCCATCTGTAAGGGCTCTGATTCTGCTGATTGGCTGCGCCAAAGCTGTCACGGAACGTCACTCCCCTCCCTCCGCCACCTCCGGCTGGGCTGTTTCCTGCAAAGAAGACAGCAGAGAGCCACCGCCTGCTTATCCCATTATAAACTGACTGCACCAAAACTGTCACTGCATGTAAACATGTACAAGCTTACAAAGAGCAAGACACAATCATCATTTTCATTATGATTATTCAGCTACTAACGTAATATTTTTTATTTCTTTAGCATTAAGTTAAATACATTATCTGTGTGTTTCCACGCTACTGGTCAGCCATTACATTCAAAAGATAAAAGGTGGACATGGGTGGGACAGAGATCAAATAGGGAGGTGAGCTGGACTCCACGAAGAAGCTAGCCCAGAAGAGATCAAGAGTGTGGAGGTGGTGCTGGGCTAGAGAGCTGGACTTCTTTTGCTTCAGTTGTTCCCCAATGGTGGAGCTACGGACATTGTTTTTGTGACTCTGTTCTGCATAGCAGTTGGGACAGCAACTGCGTGGTGCGGTGGTCGCTGTGCAATGCCGGATGGACACTGCCGTAACATCCTGTTGTTCTGGCAGCGGTCAATGGCAGCCTTGATCTTCCGGGTTGGCGCCTGTTTTGAGGTTTCACTCTTCTGTCCCCCTTTTCCCACTCATCCCCATCCCTAATAGGCCTTCTCGCCTCCGTGGATGTTAAGCAGCAAAAACTCATGGGTGGGATCTTGAACCAGCACAGCAATATTATTCTTAATGTGTGCTGTGCATGCAAAGGTCAGACAGGCACAGACAAGTTTGCACAATTGTTGAAATAGTGAAAAATTGTGCTTCACCCCATCAGGTACAGGAGAGGTACCCTTGTCTAAGTAGAAAGTACTGGCTAAAAATCAGAGACTAGAAAAAGCATAAATAGTATACTTATAAATTATAATAATTTAAGCCAGCTTGTTTTTACTGATTTTGTCAGTTTTAGAGAGATAGATAGACAGATAGATAGACTCAGTCCAACATGTCTTCCTGCTAGCCACAAACTTTCATTTTTTAATGTAATCAAAACGAATAGTGTGACTGTGAGTAATGCTAATACAGTAATAGTCTATATCAGTAATGTCATAGTTACTAATACTGTAATAGTATAATAGTGCATGGTGGTATCATTCTACTTGGTGTTCTTCTTCTTGTTTCATAATCATGGCTGACCAACTTCAATAAACTGAAGATTACTGCCAGCTTTTGATAAACTAAAGTAAGCTTTGCACGAAATAGGTACAGTTGGTACTGGTAGGCTGTTGAATGTGTGTGTTTTGTACGACCTGATCCCATCAACCTTCACTCACAGTTTGTTTTTTAAGCGCAATGTAAAATCAGCCGCGCATCCAGAGACAATATTTTTTAAAATTATAACTATATTGTTATGTTCGATTATTATCAAGTTTCGTTTTCATCTCTTCCTCGAATTTTCAATCAGTGGGAGGAGAACATTGTGAACGTAGTAAAAGACAAGGCAATGTTACCCCTCGGATGCTCGTTGAAGCATCTGTCGCCGTATTTACAGCGGCCCTCGAGAAAAAAACGACAAACAACCATATTTTGAAACTTCTTTTCCCCAAGATTCTGAGAACTTGCTCCTCGGCAAGATTTCCCCCTAGCCTATGCGGATATGATGTCATTATCCAAGGGAGAGAACCCGATTCTAAAGTAATAGACCGTCAGTGAATCCGGAAGAAAAGAAAAAAACGTATAAGAAATATTCTGTACTGACACAAATTCAAGCAAACGCTGTAATTCTGGATTTTTTTATGAATGTGGAAAATGCATTCTTTTCTAATATTAAAGTGTCCATATCCTTGGTAGATCTATCTTCTTTTTTTGGCCTGCCGAGATTGCCACTGCACTCTTTCGTTTGAAGATACAATAGGTAGTCGGTAGAAAGTGGCCGAAACGGCCGCAGCCGATCTAACCCTGGGATCAAAAATCTTTTTCTCATTGCACTATGTGTCTGTCTTTCTGGTCAGTTTCCAGACACGAGAGAAAAAGTAAATCCAAGAAGCTGACTAATCTACCGACTTCCGTACAAGACGAAGCGTTATGTCAGCAGTGACGACGTCAAGTCGAGCGTGTTGGCCATTTTGCTGAAGTTTGGGTTTGTCCCTGGCTTTGGTGTGTGGTTCAGCTCCAGCAGTTCTTGCTGTCATTTCTGGTCTTGTGCACAGAAAATTACAGCTAAAGGAAAATCTTCTTGTCAGAGTTGACAAGGCAGATCTTTTGGCTGTTACATTTTTTTTAATGAATAAGTAGCTGAGTTAAGAATCGGGTTAACAAAAATCGACTGTGAAATTCCTCTCACTGTCTCAGTAACCTCAACAGTTGGAGTTTGGGCACAGAGTTCGCAGGAGTGGGTAGGAGATGGAGGTGGCCAGGGGTTGGGCGTGGAAATCTTTTTTGTTTCTGTATTAAAGCCAACTTGATGGACTGGAAGGCTATGCAGCATCGGGGAAGGGTTGGGGGGGGGGGGGGGGGGGGGGGGGGGAATGGGACTTTAGAATTGGAGAACATACTGCTGTATGGACTGGACTGATTCCAATACATGTAGGTGCACCAGGAACTACTTCAGGGATACTGTTCCACTCCCAGATTATTTGGAAACAATGAGTGTTTTTTGGGGTTTTTTTTGTATTGTATTGTGAGAGGGTAGATCATCATGGGAGTGGGTCTGACTGTGACGATTTCTCTAGCAGTCAGTACTTACTTGGAATCAACGTGGGTCAGTCTATTGTAAAGGCACTCCGAACCATATATATATATAGAGAGAGAGAGAACACAGAACAACAGTCCAAGCATCTCCTGGTTCTAATCTATAGAAACTTAACCCAAATTTTTTCGCCCATGAGGTTTTGCAAAGCTTTCCTGTTCAGCTGGATTCCTATGTCACACTATATATTTATATATATTATATATATATATAAGATGTGTGTGTGTGTGAGAGAGAGAGAGAGAGAGAGAGAGAGAGAGAGAGAGAGAGATCCTCTAGACATATTTCTGACTGGATATCATTTTTCTTTCTTTTTTCTTTGCCCTGTGCATTGCCTCCACCCCCCACCCCACATCCCCATCCCCAACCCAAATGTGATGCAGCATAGCTGACCATTCCTGGAAAATGTAAAGTGCAATACAGAAGAACTTGTAGCCCTTGACACAAGCTGTGAAGTGGGGGGTGGGGGGCTGGAAGGGGTGTGGGTGTCTTGGGCAGGCGGATAATTTCCTGGTTGTGCTTTTGCATTTTGCACGATACCATTGATGGTGTCTGAAGTTGGATAGGCTCCCTTTTTTCTCTCCCTTTTTTTTCTTCTTTTTTTTCTTTCTTTTTTTCTTTTTCCTTTTTTTTTTTTTTTGGGGGGGGGGGGGGGGGGGGGGGGAAGCCATACACTGTAGTGACAAGAGCATTCATAATTTTGTATGCATTGTTATGTTCTTGGACACAGCACTGCAATCACTGAAAGTTTGAAAGTTGAATGTCAAGACAATAAGACACGTATTTGCCCAATACAAAGCGCCCCACAGCTCTCTGAATCTGATGACTGTTGTTGAGACTGCTGAACAATACTTGCTGCTGAAGGGCCCACGTTGTGGCAGTGTATACATGTACTTGATGATGGACCTGTCAGATAGACTCCCTCATCCTGTTGACCTATTCATACTCTGCTCTCTGTCACTACTGAATTTGAAGAATAGAGCATGCGTAACCTGCCTTGTTTTCTGTTCCGTGCTGCTGTCTTCATCCATCTCAAGTCTGTATGCTGCCTGTTTTATTGTATAGTCAGAATGCTCATGTGTGTGGGTGCCTGTGAGTGTGTGTGTGTGTGTGTGTGTGTGTGTGTGTGTGTGTGTGTGTGGTGTGTGTGTGTGTGTGTGTGTGTGTATACATTTGTGTGTGTGTGGGGGGGTGTGTGTGTGTGTGTGTGTGTGTATACATTTGTGTGTGTGTGTGTGTGTGTGTGTGTGTGTATACATTGTGTGTGTGTGTATACATTGTGTGTGTGTGTGTGTGTGTGTGTATACATTGTGTGTGTGTGCACATGCACTTAGAATAGTCTCTACGGACAAGATTTTGCACTTTATAAATATGTATTTATTATGTGCATTAGACAAAATTATTAATAGAGTCTTTGGCAGGGCATTTACTTCACTTACACAAGTTACTGCTTCCAGATTTCTTGCTTTGAGTTTGACCCAGTCTGATCTTAGGTCTGAACTAAATGAAAATTTGTTTGGCCATCTGATTCATATAACATAGGGCCCATCCAGGGCTAATCCAACTGGGACATCATCATCAGCTGGAGTGTCATGTGAACATTCTTTCTTTTACATTGGTTCAACACTCAGGAACACACTTCCAAAAGAAATCAGATTCTCTCAGTCAGCCTCTTCCCGTAAATCATAAATAATTAATATAATATAATATATGACAGACCATGCCAGAAACAACTTGCAGAGTTATAGAGTAGATCTAACAAAAACTGTTGTTTATAGATATTCTTTTTTCCCCAGGACTACCATTGACTGGAACAACTTAGAACAAGAAATAGTTAGCAGCAAGACATTAGAAAGTTTTAAGACACAAATCTCTCGCTGCCCCTAAAACATTGAGTGCTCCCCCCTTGTCCGCTGACGCTATGCCCAAGATTGGGTCCTGTCAGCATATCACACTTATATTAGTGCACATCAAGATCAAGACAGAATTGTGGCAGTCTGAGTGGGATGAACTCCCAGGAAATAAATTACATGAAATATTCCCAGTTTTAAAACAGTGTGTTGTTTGTCCTCAGACAAACAGAAAAGAAGAGACTGTGATAGCCCAATTGCATATTTCTATTCTTTTAGTACTCATTCCTTTTTATTGAAGGGTGAGAAAACTGCCAATGTGTATCAAATGTGATGAACTTTTAACTATTGAACATATTTTACTTACTTGCTCAGATCTCATTGAAATAAGAGAGAGCCACTTTACAGCTCAATCACTGCGTGTGTTGTTTCAGGAGATTTCACCTGAGACAATTTTTTACTTTTTGAAAGAAAATAATTTTGGAAAAATTTAAACTTGAGATCACTTTTGGTTATGTTTGTGTCTTACCCCCTCTTAAGTATGGTTTTCAAATTGTACATTATACCAGTTTTAACACGTATAGACTTTTAAAAAGTAATGTATGACGACAAAATGTATAACCCCCTTATATAACTGCACTGGTTGACTGGGCGTAAAACACCAGTTTACTTACTTACTTACTCCTGTAAATCAGCACAGGTTAAAGCTCAACTTTTCCCAACATAATACTTGTCGACTTTAAACTTACTTCAAGCTTGCAGTGGCATCAAGCAGTAACTTTTCATCATGTTTTAGATCGAAATGCATAAAAGGTTAAAAAAGAACACTATTTATTACCTCAAGGACAAAACACAATATGCTTTATCAAGCTACAAAATGGCATTTGAACAACAATTAAATGGTGAAAAATAAAATGAGATGGAGAGCTAAGCCAGTTATCTTTTTTGGGGTGAGCTATGTCTGGTCATCATGTTTTATTCAAGCTTCAGTGATGTTGATATTGATATACGCATTTATAGTACTTGTGCTTATTTGAGTGTGAAATGCTTTAATATCGATGTATGCATTTATAGTACTTGTGCTTATTTGAGTGTGAAATGCTTTAATATCGATGTATGCATTTATAGTACTTGTGCTTTTTCTTCATCGTTTTTGTTCGTTTTTTGTTTGTTTGTTTCATCCTAGCTTTTTGTCATGTTGATATTGATGTATGCATTTATAGTACTTGAGCTTTTTTGATTGTCAAGTGGATTTTGATGTTGATAATGTACAGCACCATGAGCTCATAAATGTTTACAGGGTATAGTGCTGTATAAGAGTTATTATTATTAATTTTTATTATTATTATGTAACGCGATGACTGCACACATAGCCTAATGACCAATGCGTTTTTATTTGAGCATTGTAGAAATGCCCATTACTGTTATCAATATTATTATCATCATTCATGTCATTTCCCAACTGTACCAAGATTGTGGGGGAAGGAAGGGGGGGGGGGGAGCAGTGACAGAGAATAATAGCTTCATCACTGTGAAGCAAAATAAATTCAGCCATTTCAACCCATTTCCTGTTCTTACGGTAATGATCTTGATGTCACGTGATGTTCTTTCCAAAATGCTTCTCATATGCTAAAACTGCATGGATGCTGATGATTGCTATACATTATGCTTTGGCTCATTTCTGACTTACCATGCAATGTTACAATTATATGGGACAATGTTGCAGTTGTTCTCATTAATGAGTTATTATGAACAGAGGACTTGTTGAGTTGTGCGCACACACACACACACACAAACACACGCATGCACGCACACACACATACACACACACACACATATATA